>QPKB01000009.1:16567422-16690023 GCA_003546025.1 Camphora micrantha | reverse complement strand
GAAAAACAATGGGCCTTACACAACCATACAAATACACAAGTATAAAGAGAAAGAAGTCATTCCATTAAATAACCAATAAATATCCAGTTACAGAGATGAAAGTGTAGTCAGTGGGCTTTAGGGCATACACCAATCCCAACAACTTGTTCCTGGAAAACGCTCCATGCAACACGATCACTGAGGACGACAATGTTGATACAGAGACGTCTTCAACAAATGACAAGGATCAGCCCCTTGATCTTGAAAGTGATCTTCCAAAAGAAGACCCTTCTCTAGAAACTCTTGAAGTTCGTAAAGGTACCCGCTCTGGCCGGGATTACCACAAAAATTACAATCAACCTTCTTCTTCTTATGTACATCCTTCAGGCTAACAAGTTGTAACGCCCCAAGTGGCAACAGTAATGAAAATGCAGGCCTGAAGGATGCTTTTAAGTATGACTTGATCGAGCACTTTGTAAGACCCCGACCAGAGTGACCTCGATTAGTGTTTTTAAGTCGTGTGTTAGCTCGAAGTGTGTTTACTGTGTTTTGGTTTAGTTTGGGTTTAGAATAGCTTGGTTATAGCTTTAGGGAATTTTGAGTGCCTTTGTGATTAGTGGGTTCCTTTGGGGGTTCCTTTTATGACTATGCGTTTACTTGGAGGATTACTCGAGATTCATTGGATTTGTGTTTCAATCCCATTTCACTAATCTTGTTAATCTCTACAACTTTCATGTTGATCCCGTTCCTGTCCCGAATCCCGAAACCCAACTTCCATTACATTGAGGGCAAAACAGTCTTTTACACTAAATCTGTACCCAATATTTGATATTCCGGAAACCCGCGAAACATATACTTTTTGGAAACTAGAAATTTCGATGATCATTTCTTCCTTCTTCGTCAAATTCATTTGAAGTCCCGAAAGCCATGATTTTGATCCCACAAAGTTTCCTAGTGGTGGAGCCCACATGCAATTGCTATAAAAGAACCCTTCCCCTTCCTTTCTCCTTTTCCAGCACAACTTCTTCTACTAGGGCTCTTTCTCCTTTTTCCCTTTCTTCCTCTTGCTTTTCCATCATCAATCTCCCACCAACCTTGCATCTCTTGAGAAATGGACTTCATCATCATCATCACCATCTTGAGAGCTTCCCACTGACACCATTTTTGAAGAAAACCACCATCTCTAAGACTTACTTTGAGCTAACTCTCTCCATTTGGAGGCCCTCCAAGTAAGCTCTCTCCCTAATCTCTTAGATATGTATTCTTCTAGTCCTTGAGAAGCTCCATTTTCATTATTGTGAGCTCTCTCTTCCTATTTCATTGTTTGACCCATTTTAGGGTTTGTTTGAGGTTTTTGTAGAGATTGTGGTCTTGCGCTTGGATAGCTTATTTAGAGCTTGGATTGCTTGTTAGAGACCTTGAGGCAATTGGATGAAATGATAAGTTTAAACATTTAATGTTTTTATGAAGAATGTGATTGGTTTGTCATTTGTACTCATGTTTATTGACTTACATTAATTTTGAAATAAGTGCACCTATGAGTTTTGTTAGTTGGTTTAACTCTTGAATCATTGCATTTATGATTGTAGTAAATGAACCCTTATGATATGATTTTTCTCTTATCTTTTGTGGTTGAATGTGACTAAGAAGAGGATGTTTTGATTGATGATTATGGAAGTGTTGATGTGGAGTTGAATGGTGTTAGAAAGGAGTTTTGGAGCCTCCAATATTGGAGTGGAAATGAAACTCATGTGAGTTGTAAGAAGTGGAAATGAAGGGAGCAGAACTATCCCAGAACCAATTTCTGGACAGTTCGCTCGAGCGAACCTAATGGTCGCTCGAGCGAAGTGTCCAGAATAGGCTCCGAACCATTCCAGTAAACAGTTCGCTCGAGCGAACTCTCCTTTGCTCGAACGAACTCTCCCAGAATCACATCAGAAGCTCTCACAAAACCTTGTTAGTTCGAGTGAACTATTTGTTCGCTTGAGCCAAGCGAACCCCTTAATCGCTCGAGCGGACTCTCCCAGAATTGTATCAGGTCTCTCATAGAAACTTGTTAGTTCGAGCGAACTTAATGTTCGCTTGAGCCAACATGTTCGCTCAAGCGAACCCGTTATCTGCTCGAGCGAACCTCCTAGAAAACCATTCCAAAGAGTTCATCGCTCGAGCGAACTTCCTGTCCGCTCGAGCGACCAGCACTATTCACCTGAGACAATTTTATGAGCAAAAATGAAATGTTTATATGATTGAGAAGTGTTTGTTGGGAATCCTATTGTGATGGTAAAACTTGTAACCATTGTTTAGCACCCATTTGAAAAGAGAAACCGAATCACAAGCTTTCATTTGAAGTTTTAAAAATCCTAAGGTGTATAAAGAGCCCAGAATGTCTCCAAACTCAAGGAGTGCCAATCTTTATTGAATATGACATACGAGACTTTTATTCACTTTGATCAAATTTCGAATCCTGATACTTGTTCCGAACTTCATGATTTATGATTTATCATTCCCGAAAATACTGAATTTGCAACTGTAGCATTTTGCTAATCCTGATATGCACTTCTCGTTTGAAATGATATTCGTGCCTTCGAGCATCCTGTCCCACTCGTGAATATAGTGCATCATATGAATTTTGTACATGCCTTGCTTTATGTGATTTGACCCATGAGTCGGCACCACTAAGCTTGGATAACCTTGTTGGTCTGATCCATCGACTTGGAGATCCCCCTCTCGTCCCGCTAACTATAGTTTGGATCCCGCTACCTGGTTATTACCATGGTCTTGTCCTGATGCCGCAGATTGCTACTGAGGTTTTCGATGCCCAGTTCTCTACCGTGGTCATGTCCCGTATTATTATTATGTATATGTATATGTTACTTATGTTGCATCTCCTCACTTCGGTGACTGAGGTCAACATCCCGATATGCTCATATCAATTCGGTGATAGAGGACTTAGCTTCGTGTGGTTGCGATATTGCTTATTTCCCGAATTCCTTGGATACCTTGTTTTAAATTGCATATATGTTTTAAATAGATGATCCATTTGTTACATGAAATTTATTGTTTTAACAGGTTTAAATGTTTTTCTAAGGTAATTTCAATTGTTGTATTATCTTTTCACCCATCTGCCAAGCCGTCGTGTTTGACCCTTGTTTTGATACTCAGGTCCTGTTGTTGGTTATCCTAAGGAGGAGCTCGAGGAGGCGGTCGGAGAACCGCAATGTCTAGTTGAGTGGCACGCCGATGATGTCGTTTAGACATTCGAGTGTTTGAGTTACGTAACATTTTGGGTTAGGAATTAACCATTCTTTTGGGAACTTGCTATTTTGTTTATATTGGCCTTTGTTGGCCTCTATTTTTGGGAATTGTAATCAAATGACATTGCTGTAAACTTTAACTTTCTTTTGGGAAATAACTAATGATCATTGCTCATTTTGATACTGGTGTTAATTATGTTTTAATCTTGTTATTTTGGACATAAATGTATGAATTAGATTTGCTACACGCTTCTGCATTTAAAAGAAATATTCATGTCGATGTGATATCCTCACCACGGACACCTGTGGAAAATTGCGTGTACGAGTGGCATCTTTGATGAGCTCGTATACGTTTTGATTTAAATTAATTCATAGGATTATTTATCATTCTTTCATCATCCACATAATATCCCATTTCAACGTCCCCATCCCGGATTAGGCTGGCCCGCTTGGGGACCCGGTCTGGGGTCGCGACAGACTGGTATCAGAGCGAGACGTGTTTCAGGCAATTAAAAGAAACTAGAAATCTTATGGACTTGGCGAGGATTTGTTAGACTCTTCGTTAGTTAGTATCGTGTGAGCAATGTGTGATCCTTTATCTATTATCATGTGCTAACAAATTGTTTTGCAGCATAATGCCACCTCGTAAGCGACCAATAAACAACAATCCCACAGCTAGTAATAGTGAGCATACAGGGCCAGTCCACGAAGATATCCCTAACAATACCATGCAGACTCAATTTCAACAAATGATGCAAGCTATGTTAGATCAACAGCGTCAGGCTAATGAGAACCAGGCTAGATTGCAAGAACAAATGTTGAAAAAGGATGAAGACCATGCTAGGGAATTGCAAGGCATGCAGAGGCAATTGTTAGAAGTGTTACAGAGGAGGCCCGAGCCTGTGCAAGCTCAACCAGCCATTGTTATTAATCAGAGGGAACATGGTCCAAATGCTTTGTTTGAGAAGTTTAGGAAAATAAGTCCAAAGGAATTCCTTGGGTTAGAGGACCCATTAGGTGCAGATGACTGGCTAAAGCACACAGAGAACATATTCGAGATCTTCCAATGCATCGGAGGAGAGCGAGTTAAGCTTACAACGTCTCTTTTCACTAGATCAGCAGACATTTGGTAGAAGACAGTTAGAGAAGAATACAGGCACATGGCAGGTGCAGTGGCATGGGCAAGTTTCAAGAGGCAGTTTGGGGACAAGTATGTACCCACACACATCAAGAGTCAGAAAGCGGTGGAGTTCCAGCAACTTGTTCAAGGCAACATGATAGTCCTCGAATACCTCACTAAGTTCAAGAGATTGTCAAGATATGCTCCTGAGCTAGTAGATACAGTGGAGAAGAAGATTCCTAAGTTTTTCAAAGGACTGAATCCCATCATTGAGAGGGATGCTACGAGGGTTGTACCACCTACAACCTTCGAAGAGGCAGTCAAGAGGGCTTACAAGTTTGAGAATCTCCACCGCAAGATCCTCAGACTTTAAGGCAAAGGACAACCCTAGCAGCAACATAACCAGCAGCGCAACCACCAGCACAAGAGGCAGAGACAAGAGCAGAATGTGCAGAATCCCTTAGTTTGTACACATTGTGGGAAGAACCATGAGAGTGCCCAATGTCGTACCATCATGAGGGCATGTTTCAGATGTGGTTCTATGAACCATTAGATGAGAGACTGCCCAAGGCAGAACAGGCAGAATCAATAGCAACAGGGGGCATAGCGTCCAACACCACCTCAAAATGCAATGGTTGTGCAGAACCAAGCTAGACTCCTTCAGCAGCAAGCACCACAGCAGTAGGATAGGCCACAGCAGCAGCAGCAAGCCCGTTAGCAAGGGCCGAATCAGAATTAGCGTGTTCCACAGCAGAATAGGAATGCACAACAAGGCAGGCCACAACACGCTCAGAATAGGCCACAACAGAGAGAATAAGTCTATGCAGTCAACAGAGTTGATGCAAAGGTAGCGGGAGATGTAGTGGAATGTACACTTCTAGTTTGTGGATTTCAAGCTATGGTTTTGTTTGACCCTGGCTCTACTCACTCCTTTATCTCTCCAAAATATGCAAAGTTGATTGATATGCATGTTAGAGAGTTGGATTTTATTTTGACTGTGGCTACCCCAATAGGTAAAGAAGTTATATGTAGGACTTTTTACCCTCGTTGTTCAGTTATGATAGGAGAGTTAGAGTTACAAGCAGATCTCATTTTATTGGAGATGTATGATTTCGACGTCATCCTAGGGATGGATTGGTTAACAGGGTATCATGCTACAATGGATTGTTTCCATAAGATCCTCACCTTCAAATTAGAAGAGACACCAGTAGAAGTGTTATTTCGAGGAGACATGAGTAATCCTAGTACAGGGTTTATTTTAGCGTTGAAGGCTGATAGACTTCTGAAAAGTGGATGTGAGGCCTATTTGACGTTTATCACGAAGGATAAACGGTCCCAAGGGGTGGATGAGATCCCAATTGTTTGCGAATTCCGGGATGTTTTTCCGGAGGAGATTCTAGGTTTACCACCTATTAGAGAGATAGACTTCACTATCGAGCTATTACCGAGGACCGCTCTGATCTCCATTGCACCTTATAGAATGGCTCCGGCGGAATTGGGAGACTTGAAGACACAATTGCAAGAATTGTTGGACAAAGGTTTTGTAAGATCTAGTGTTGCGCCATGGGGAGCTCCGGTATTGTTCGTCAAGAAGAAAGATCGTTCAATGAGAATGTGCATAGACTACCGGAGATTAAACCAATTGACCATCAAGAACAAATATCCTCTACCAATGATAGATGAACTGTTTGATCAGTTCGAAGGTGCTTCTTACTTTTCGAAGATTGATTTGAGATCCGGTTACCATCAGCTGCGAGTCAGAGAGTCAGATGTATTGAAGACAGCTTTCCGGACAAGATATGGACACTATGAGTTTCTAGTGATGCCATTTGAATTGACTAACGCACCAGCAGTGTTTGTGGCATTGATGAACAAGATATTCGCAGAGTACCTGGACCAGCTTGTAGTGGTGTTCATTGATGACATATTGGTATACTCCAAGACCAAAGAAGAGCATGAAGAGCACTTGAAAGTAGCATTACAGCTTCTGAGAGAGAACCAGCTGTATGCATGCAAAACTCAATAAGTGTGAATTTTGGCTAGAGCAAGTGGCGTTTTTGGGGCACATTATCTCTAAGGAAGGATTATCAGTAGATCCATCCAAGATTGAGGTAGTAGTACAGTGGGAAAGACCGAAGAATGTGTCAGAAATCAGAAGTTTTCTAGGATTGGCAGGCTACTACCCGAGGTTTGTTCAAGGATTTTCGTCAAGTGCGTCACCTTTGACGAAGTTGACAAGGAAGAATGTGCCATATGTGTGGTCAGACAAGTGTGAAGACAGTTTCCAAGAGCTGAAAAAGAGATTAACTGATGAGAATGCAAAATGTCATATTTTTCTCCCTTAATGTATAATCTTTCATACTTATTTGATGCCTA
Source organism: Camphora micrantha (assembly GCA_003546025.1). Taxonomy (NCBI): domain Eukaryota; kingdom Viridiplantae; phylum Streptophyta; class Magnoliopsida; order Laurales; family Lauraceae; genus Camphora; species Camphora micrantha. The sequence continues at coordinate 16,683,294 of QPKB01000009.1, read as the reverse complement.
AATGTTCTCATTATTCTTATATTTTTTATTTAGGTGCAAATGGAGACACTAAGTGCAAAACGAAGCTAATTGGGCGATTCTGGACAGTTTTGACATCGCTTCGTAATCTGGGCATAACTCTCTCATCCGAGCTCCAATTGAGATGATTCAAGCTGCTATGGAACGCCAAGAAATATCTCTACAACTTTTATGTTTTGAGTTTTGAGAGATTCTTTCTGAATCGAGGTCAAAATCAGGCTTGAAGTTACTGCACGTGCACTGCTGACATTCTGAAATGTTTTTTAGCCTGCAATTTTAATAGGCGGATCTGACGCGGTTTATTTTCAGAAGTTTCCAGATATGGAAATTCAGATTCTGAGACCTGCTGATGGAGGAGAATTGAAGAGAAATAATTTGAAATTCAAATCAAAGATCAAGAAAGGAAAGGAGATCTAGTTACTTGGGGAGCAAGGAAATCATACAAGAAAAGAAGGAAAGAAACCAAAGAATTTTCCAGATCTGAGTTGCAAGAGAAGTGATCATATTTGATGTTGAATGGACGGAACTGATTCAGAGCCAGGTCGAGTTTAGAGGGAATCAAGCAGAAGGGCATTATGGTAAATTTGAAGAAATCAGGAGTTCGTCGAAACATATCCAATATTGGGCTCATATTGTTCGGAACGAAAAATGATGCAACTTTAATTCTTGGGTCAAGTCCAACTGAAGCCCGAATGAGAAGATATTGTCCAAAAAGGAAGTTTGACTAAGTTAGAGTTTTAATTGATTTTTTTATTATTATTATTCATCCTACACCCTCACGTCTCCATCTCTCATACACATTCTCTTTCCAATTCCTATCACATCCTCCAACGCCACCTCATCTCTCAAATCCATCTTTCCCTCTAATCTCACTCAAGCTACTTTCCTTATTTAATTATACTTTATGTGTTTTCTCTTATCTCCCTCTCTAATTCTTATCCATCTCCACTTCTCAAAACGATCTTCAACGCCATCTGTCTTTCTAATTTCTCTTTCTCTCTCATCATCCCAAGGCCATATTCTCACCTAAATTCTCTCCTCTCTCTAACCTAACTCTCCACTATAAATAACCCATACCCCATCCAACGTCTGACATACCACTCTCCACTACACGTTTTCTCTCTCTTTTTCTCTCTTCTTTTTCCATTTATTTTATTTTGCAATTATGGCCCTGCGTGGCTAAAGTTTTGTAATTGGTCGAAGGAGACGGAAGCCTCGGAATAAATACCGTGAGATCTAATTTATTTTCATTGTTCAATTTATGCTTTGAATATGGGTTGTTCTTCTATGCTTAATTTGTTATCATGATTCTTTCGTTTAATTGCTAGGATGCATACTAGTATATTTTTCGTTGCAATCTACAGCTAAATTAGAAATCAAATCCGTAATTGTTTGATCCCTCAAATTTGCGAAGCAACTGATATTTAATAATTTACTGCGTCAGTAATTGTTAGATATTAGGAAGAACACTTGGCTAAATTAAATGCAACCGCGTGTGCTTGTGTTATTTGGGTTCATCGATTTTTCTAATTTTAATGCTTTTACTAAATCAAATCTATAACGCTTGTCTTAGGTTGTTTAGTAATTAGGGTTAATTAGAGCGCGTGTTTTCTAATTAACTAATTAAGGAGGTAGGAATTTAATTCCAACGATGAATATTCAAAGCGTTAATTGATTTATTTTTGCATCAATGATCAGTTCTGAATTTCCGATGGTGGATGTTAACTTTAACCAATGCTTGCTCATTTGATTGAATTCGTTACTTTATTGCTCTTTATTTGTTTTTATTTGTTTTTGCTTCTAGTATAATCAAAACCCCCACCTTTGATCACATAGCATAAAACTTAGTTAGACACTCTCCGAGGGAACGATCCTTACTCACACTACTATATTTATTATTTTTGGAGTAAAGGTTTTATTATATTTGGGTGCCGGCGACAGCACGACCATTAACCACAACACCAGTCGTTATTTTGCCATTCGGAAGCAACGGTTTCACTATTTTTACCGATGCTTCGAACATTGGACTTGGATGTGTGTTGATGCAGGAAGGAAAAGTCATAGCCTATGGATCCGACAGTTGAAAGATCATAGAAGAACTATGCCACACATGATCTTGAGTTAGCAGCGGTTGTATTTGCATTGAAGATGTGGAGACATTATCTTTATGGAGAGAAATTTGAGGTTCATTCAGACTACCGCAGCTTACAGTACTTGTTTTCTCAGAAGGAGTTGAACATGAGGCAGAGAAGATGGATGAAATATATCAAGGATTATGATTTTCCAATCAAGTACCACCCGGGGAAAACAAATGTAGTTGCTGATGCTTTGAGCAGAAAGTCAGTAGGCTTGACAAATCTCAGTGGCACTTGTATTTTTGAGCAATTTGAAGAGTTGAGAATCTTCAGCTACTGAAGAAGGGTGTAGTGTTAGCCAACATGTCAGTGTCAGAGCCTTCTTTCATTCAGAAGATCAAAGACAGTCAGTTACAAGATCCAGAGTTGGCTAAGATTTCAAAGCATATAGCAGGTCGCCCTGATTTCTGTATTGTTGATGGAGTTTTATACTACTGTGACCGGTTGTGTGTGCCAAACATTGAAGAATTGAGGAACGACATCATGACAGAAGCTCACAGCACAAGGTACTCTATGCATCCAGGCAGCACGAAGATGTACCAGAACTTAAAGGGCAAATTTTGGTGGAACAATATGAAGAGAGAGATAATAGCGTTTGTCTCCCAGTATATGACATGTCAGTTGATTAAGGCAGAGCATCAGAAGCCTTCAGGGTTATTACAACCGTTAGAGATTCCGGAATGGAAATGAGAGCACATAACCATGGATTTGATTTCGGGATTACTGAGGACCAGCAAAGGCAATGATGCTATCTGGGTCATTGTGGACAGCCTCACCAAGTCAGCTCACTTCATCCCGATGAAGACAGGAAAGAAGATGCACATGCTACCTTTGGCAGAGTTATTTGTCAGTGAGATTGTCAACAGACATGGTCAGCCAGTTTCCATCACGTCTGATTGAGACAGCAGATTCGTCTTGAGATTTTGGAAGACATTGCATGAGTCTATGGGTACAAGACTACAGTTCAGTACAGCTTACCACCCTCAGACAGATGGCCAATTAGAGAGAATGATTCAGACTCTTGAGGATATGCTCCGTGCTTGTGTGTTAGACTTCAAGACCCAATGGGACGTGACTCTACCTTTGTGTGAGTTCGCGTACAACAACAACTACCACTCGAGCATTGAGATGACGCATTTTGAGGCATTGTATGGCAGAAGGTGTAGGACACCTATTTGTTGGGACGAAGTTGGTACCCACAGTTTACATGGGCCAGCCATAGTGAGTGAAACCAGTGACAATGTCAAGCAGATTCAAGAACGTCTGAAAGTAGCCCAAAATAGACAGAAGAGTTATGCAGATTCTCATAGAAGGGATCTACAGTTTAAAGAAGGAGACAGGGTTTTCTTGAAGGTGTCACCTACTAGGGGAACGTTGAGATTTGGGCAGAAAGGCAAGTAATCATGGAGATACATCGGACCTTATGACATTGTGAGCAAGATTGGTGACGTGGCTTATAGATTAGCCTTACCACCAGAGTTATCCGGCGTACACAATGTTTTACATGTGTCTATGTTGAAGAAGTACGTTCCCAATCCTTCACATGTACTCCGGCATGGACCGTTGGAAATCAGAGAAGATTCTACCTATGTCGAGAAGCCTATTTAGATCATTGATACAAAGGAACAAGAATTGAGGATACGGACTATTCAGTGGGTGAAAGTACTTTAGGAAAATCATGGACCGGAAGAAGCAACATGGGAATTACGAGACCAAGTGCAGAAGAAGTATTCACTTCTTCTACCTGAGGTGAGTTTTGTATTTTATTTGGTGGACCAAATATCCCAAGGGGTGGAGGATGTAAGACCCTGACACGAGTGACCTCGATTAGTGTTTTTAAGTAATGTGTGTTAGCTCTAAGTGTGTTTAGTGTGTTTTGGTTTAGTTTGAGTTTAGAATAAATTTGTTATAGCTTTGGGGGTTCCTTTTATGACTTTGCGTTTACTTGGGGCATTACTCGAGATTCTTTGGATTAGTGTTTTTATCCCATTTCACTAATCTTATTAATCTCTACAACTTTCATGTTGATCCCGTTCCCGTCCTGAATCCCGAAACCCGACTTCCATTGCATTGAGGGCAAAACAATCTTTTACGCTAAATCTATACCCAATATTTGATATTCCCGAAACCCGCTAAACATATACTTTTTGAAAACTAGAAATTTCGACGATCATTTCTTCCTTCTTCGTCAAATTCATTTGAAGTCCCGAAAGCCATGATTTTGACCCCACAAAGTTTCCTAGTGGTGGAGCCCACTTGCAATTGCTATAAAAGATCCCTTCCCCTTCCTTTCTCCTTTTCCAGCACAACTTCTTCTGTGAGGGCTCTTTCTCCTTTTTCCCTTTCTTCCTCTTGCTTTTCCATCATCAATCTCCCACCAACCTTGCATCTCTTGAGAAATGGACTTCATCATCATCCTCACCATCTTGAGAGCTTCCCACTGACACCATTTTTGAAGAAAACCACCATCTCCAAGACTTGCTTTGAGCTAACTCTCTCCATTTGGAGGCCCTACAAGTAAGCTCTCTCCCTAATCTCTTAGATATGTATTCTTCCAGTCCTTCAGAAGCTCCATTTTCATTGTTGTGAGTGTTAGATTGTGTGGACTCAATCCATCAAATGATGTAATAAACTGATTAATTTCTTTATTTATCAATAATATCATGCTTTCCTTTCATGAGATGAATGGTGTTTTACTACTTAATGCACATGACCAATACATATGACATAATGGTTCATGAGATGAACTGGGTCCCATTAGTATATTAGATGTGATATATGTGTATGGATGAGATCCACACACGGGAGACATGTGTCACAAATCTTATACTTAAATATCTTCACAACCGGTTGTCAAACCCCAACCTAGGATTAACCCAATAGTGTTTGCTTAGTGTGTGCTTAGTCTTGATTGGGTTTAGTTATCGTGGGTTAGAATGTGATTAGTTTTAGTCATGGTTTTTAGTTTTGGGGAGTTCGAGAACGTTTAGTGTTTACTAGGCTCACTCAGGAAGGCCTGGGTGTACGTGCAAGCGTGGGAAGATTGTGTTTGGTTGTGTGTTAATCGTGATTTTCAACTCATTTGATCGGTTTTATGATTATGTGCAACTTTCGTGTTTAGCCCATTTGTGTTTGAAGCCCAGAAACTCAAGTTTTGGCCAAAAGGGTAAAATAGCCTTTTCACACTCAAATCTGGACACAATTTTCGAGATCCCAAAATCATGTCGAAAATATACTTTTTGGAAACTAGATATTTCGATGATCGTTTTATCCTTCTTCGTTGACTTCATTTGAGGCCCACAAGACCATGTTTTGACTCATGCAAGATTGGCACTAAAGGGGACCCACTTGTCTAGCACTTAACCTCTTTCCCCTCTCCTTTTTTCCCCCATTCCACAACAAAATCTCTGCACTTTCCCTTGACCTAGGGCTGAAAACCATCTTTTTCCCCTCTTCTTCTCTTCATGAATGCAAGAGCTATGAGTCTCCAAATGAAATTCTAAAACCACCATCTTCTTCCTCTCAAGACAAGCTTTCCATTGGTACCATTTTCTTGAAGTTTCTTTGTGGGAAAGATCTCCATTTTCTTCTTCATTTCTTGTTTGGGCACCTCTAGGTAAGAGCTTCAACCCATCTCTTCAATGGAGTTTCTTCTATTCACAAAGATCATGTTTTTCTAACTTGTAACAACCATTTCCAAATGGGTTGCTTGGTTGTGTTTTTGGGTGAGTTTTTGAATGGATTGCATGGGATTTTTGTAGGTCTTGGCTTGGACTTTTGATTAGGAGTGCTTGAAGAAGAATCTTGTTTCATTTGACTAAGGCAAGTAATCTATTTAGGTTGTTTATGCATGTGGATCTATGGATTTGTTATTTGGTTTTAATGCTTTGTTTTACTAGGGTTTCAAGTTGTGATCTTATTTTTGAGAATGCAAGCATGCCTAATAGCTTTCCAAACTTTCAGATTTCATATCTTTTAATCAAGTCTTGCTTTTGTTGAAGTGTGGATTTGTTTTGATAAGAAAGGGTTTCAAGGATTATGAAATGGGTTTCGATGTTAATGACTTGTTTAAGTATGAAATATATGCCCAATGTGAGCCTTGTTAGTATGTTACATTCATGTATTTAATTTGCTAATTAGGTTGGAAAGGATGTAGAAATGAAAGGAAGGAAAGAATGGACCAGTGACTGCAGAAATCAGAACTGGGTTCTGATTTCCGCAGTTCACGCGGTCGACCGGCCAAGGGGCGCGGTCGACCGGGGACACTGGGATTGGTCCCAGTTGGATGACCTGCTGCACTGCGGGATTTCCTGTTTCCCCAGTTCACGCGGTCGACCGGCCAAGGGGCGCGGTCGACCGGGGACACTGGGACTGGTCCCAGTTGGATGACGTGCTGCACTGCGGGATTTCCTGTTCCCCCAGTTCACGCGGTCGACTGGCCAAGGGCGCGGTTGACCGGCGACACAGGGTCAGGTTCTCTGGAACCTGACCAAAACACTATTCATTGAATTAAAAGTTACAACTTTGAGTCGACCGAGACTTGGCGGTCGACAGGGCTCACAGTGTACGCGGTCGACCGGCCAAGGGCCAGGTCGACCGGGCACACTGGAAATTCCCCTGTTTTTGAGATTTTTGCCCATTTGTATTTTCTTTTAAAAATTGAAAATTAGGCTATATTAAGGACTTTAGCTTGACATTGTGTGAATGGAACTCCATGCTATATACCAACTTCGGGGAACCAATCCTTGTATTTTAAATATAGAGTTCCAATCAACCAATGGTCAATGAATAGCCTAAGCATGTATTTGATAAAATTATCGTGTTTTGAGCATTGATTTAAGATCGCAAGTCATACCGTGTATTCGTTTTGAAATCAAGTTGCAAGCTCGTTCGAAGATGTGTTTCAATTATCAAATGGGGATCACTCTTATAAGTTGTGAGCATATATATTATGCATTTTGCTAGTCGTGCCTCGTCTTGTCGTGACAAGTGATTTCCCCCTTTATTTTCGATATGTTTGAATCGTGTTTAGCGTGTTTTGTGCATTCATGAACTCAAGTGAACACCACAGAGCTTGGACTGCCCTTTCAGTCTGATCCACTGTCTGGGGGTCCTTAAACAATGTGAACTAACTGCAGATTAGTCGTGTATTTATTACACATCGTGCGTGTCCGGTTCCGCGGCCGGAATCCCGTATTTGTGGGAATCGTGTCGTATTATATTATGTATATTCGTGCTTGTCGTGCGTGCTTACTCTTTCCATTACAAATGGTAGAGAAAGGATGGGCTCTTTGTGGATTTACGATTCATGATATATATGTTATGCATTCATGTTAGTTCGTCTTTGATTTCGAAAAGAGTTTCGTAAGTATTGTTTTACATTCAGTAAAGTATTTCTTTATGTTCTCAATTAAACAATGTTTTTACATGCTTTCACTTAAAATGATTTCTTGCCAAACCGTCGTGTTTGATGCTTGTATTTTGGTGACCAGGTGCAGGAGTCCATCCCTTTGAGGAGGAGTGCCAGGAGGAGGCTGTTGAGCCTACCCTAGTTCGTGAGTGGCAGCCCGACGACGTCATCTAGACGTCGGGACGGGTTATGAGTATGGATGGGTCACATTTTGGTTTTATATTACTTTTGGTATTGTATTGGCCTTTGTTGGCCTCTTATTTTGGGAAGTGTAATAACTTAATATACTTTGTTAACTTTACAACTTGAATTTATGGGATTGCCTCGTTATGTTTTCATTCTGATATTTAGTCTTGATGACATTATGTTTATATTCTGTCATGACTTGTTAAGATGTGATTTGCCACGTGCTTCCGCATACTTGATCATGTGAGTTGGTTGTTCCATGTGTGTTTGTTTGGAACCCTCACCGCGGGAACCTGTGGGAGGTTTATTCATCTTATACTTAATCACCCACCATTTATTTAACCGCCGCGGCCTCGGTCCGGGGTCGCGACACCGGTGATGAGACTGGGCATCTCATCTGATAAGGTTGCAACACTTTGATCACTATGAGATAGTGTGATTTGTCTCGATCATCAGAATGTAAGATTCTGGATGATAGTGCTGGTACATTGGATGTATTGAAGGACCATGAGAAGCACATTATGGAATACTATCTTGAGTTTAAGGTTTGCTCTTATAATTCCTTAGCAATAGGCTCTCAATCCTGAGACATTGATGAACTCAAGTTTCTATCTATTCATTTGTTTTGAGTCGCCAATGAGTGAGACCAACTGTAGGTCAACACCTCGGTGTCTTGGATACGTGGTAGTAGGACTGTGAGAATATCCAATGGTCAAGATGGAATCTATCTACATTATTGTGACAACTTGGTCCGGGCGGCACCCTTAACCACTGGGCGTAGCGTGTCTACCACGGGCTTCAAACGGTGAGTCTCCGTTAGCCCGCATTGGAAATATCCAAGTCCTGACCCTGGGCTTAAAAGTCAAACCCCGTACTAACTTAGCATGAGGCCTTTTAAAACCGTGCGGCTCCGGAAACCGTAAGAACTCCGAAGTTAAGCGTGCTCGAGCGGGAGCAGTACTAGGATGGGTGACCTCCTGGGAAGTCCTCACGCGTGCACGTGGGCCAAAGCGGACAATTTCATGCTGAGTCAGGCGGGGTTGTGACAGTTGGTATCAGAGCCGAGGACGGCTCTATTTCCAGTGGGGGAGAATGTGACAACTTGGTCCGGGCGGCACCCTTAACCACGGGGCGTAGCGTGTCTACCAAGGGCTTCAAACGGTGAGTCTCCGTTAGCCCGCATTGGAAATATCCAAGTCTTGATCCTGTGCTTAAAAGTCAAACCCCGTACTAACTTAGCATGAGGCCTTTTAAAACCGTGCGGCCCCGGAAACCGTAAGAACTCAGAAGTTAAGCGTGCTCGGGCGGGAGCAGTACTAGGATGGGTGACCTCCTGGGAAGTCCTCGCGCGTGCATGTGGGCCAAAGCGGACAATTTCATGCTGAGTCAGGCGGGGTTGTGACAATTATCCCGTTGTGCCAATTAATGGAATTGTCATTTGTAAGTACGCACCCATCTCGATTAAGAGTTAATTGGATGGTACTGATGATCACTGTGATTAATTGGGGCTCAAGGATAATAAGATGTAGATTTAAATTAGTGGGATAGTTTTAGTCCAATTGATCTATGGATATTGATAGAGGGGCCTACTTGTGGTAATCGGGAAGTTTAGGGTCTTCATTGTAATTTATTCCTAAGACTGGAGTGCAACTGCATTTATATAGTGGTGTTATTTGCAATTAACTGTGGGCCCGGATTGCACATGAGATGTGGGGTCGCGGTGTCCCAGTTGGAGGCAGCTATCTATGGAATCCCTAGTACTCCTCACGCTAGCCCAAGTTATTGGAAAGATACTAATCATACTAGAACTCTAAGATGAAGGAATTAGAAAGTTACTATTTCTATTTGAAGTGAGACTTCTAATAGTGGTAATAGTAAGGTTACTAATTTGTGTGGAAGTAAGACTTCTATTTTAATTAGTACAAGAGGAGGGAAGGAGGTTGCTTAAAGCTATAAAAGGAGTAGCAAGGGGGCTGGGACGTCCACTGTTGGATTTCACGCCCAGCCCTCCCTATTGTGCAAGAGTTGCACATCCCTTCTAGTTTTCTTCTAGTTCTTTGAGTTTCTTGAAGCGTTTTCTTTTGAAGTTTCCACCAGTCTTCTTGAGAAGAAGAGATCTGATACGGGACATAGCGTGGATGATAAAGAGGTCTTGGAGATCCTAAGTTGCTTACAAAGAAAGAGTTTCTCCAACTAGCAAGTCTTTTTCTCCATTAGAGCACAACCAGGCTCCAAAGGTATAATCTGCTTCTCTATTAGTTGTAGATTATTTTTGTTGCATGGTGTTGCTTGTTCTCTATCTTTTAGATAGGTTATTATTGCTGTACATGATAGATGAGTATGAGGGATTGCATCCTGTATATGGTTTATGGCCTTATGGCTACTTAATTCCTAAGTCAAGTGGGTCAAAAGTTTTGAAATCCTATTCACGAGGCCCACCTATTTCCAATAGTGAGCTCTCTCTACCTATTTCATTGTTTGACCCATTTTAGGGTTTGTTTGGGGCTTTTGTAGAGATTGTGGTCTTGCGCTTGGATAGCTTGTTTAGAGCCTGGATTGCTTGTTAGAGACCTTGTGGCAATTGGATGAAATGATAAGTTTAAACATTTAATGTTTTTATGAAGAATGTGATTGGTTTGTCATTTGTACTCATGTTTATTGACTTGCATTAATTTTGAAATAAATGCACCTATGAGTTTTGTTAGTTGGTTTAACTCTTGAATCATTGCATTTATGATTGTAGTAAATGAACCCTTATGATATGATTTTTCTCTTATCTTTTGTGGTTGAATGTGACTAAGAATAGGATGTTTTGATTGATGATTATGGAAGTGTTGATGTGGAGTTGAATGGTGTTAGAAAGGAGTTTTGGAGCTTCCAATATTGAAGTGGAAATGAAACTTATGTGAGTTGTAAGAAGTGGAAATGAAAGGGAGTAGAACTGTCCCGGAACCAATTTCTGGACAGTTCGCTCGAGCGAACCTGATGGTCGCTCAAGCGAAGTGTCTAGAACATGCTCCGAACCATTCCAGTAGACAGTTTACTCGAGCGAACGCTCCCAGAATCACATCAGAAGCTCTCATAGAACCTTGTTAGTTCGAGCGAACTATTTGTTCACTTGAGCCAACAGGTTCGCTCGAGCGAAGCCCTTAATCGCTCGAGCGAACTCTCCCAGAATTGTATCAGGTCTTTCACAGAAACTTGTTAGTTCGACCGAACTTAATGTTCGCTTGAGCCAACATGTTCGCTCCAGCGAACCCGTTATCCGCTTGAGTGAACCTCCATGAAAACCATTCCAGAGAGCACATCGCTGGAGGGAACTTCCTGTCCGCTCGAGCGACCAGCACTGTTCACCTGGGACTATTCTGTGAGCAAAAATGAAATATTTATATGATTGAGAGGTGTTTGTTGGGAGCCCTATTGTGATGGTAAAACTTGTAACCATTGTTTAGCACCCATTTGAAAAGAGAAACCGAATCACAAGCTTTCATTTCAAGTTTTAAAAATCCTAAGGTATATAAAGAGCCTGGAATGTCTCCATACTCAAGGAGTGCCAATCTTTATTGAATATGACATATGGGACCTTTATTCACTTTGATCGAATTTCGAATCCCGATACTTGTTCCAAACTTCATGATTTATGATTTATCATTCCCAAAAATATTGAATTTGCAACTGTAGCATTTTGCTAATCCCGATATGCACTTCCTGTTTGAAATGATATTTGTGCCTTTGAGCACCCCGTCCCGCCCGTGAATATAGTGCATCATATGAATTTTGTACATGCCTTGTTTTATGTGATTTGACCCATGGGTCGGCACCACTAAGCTTGGATAACCTTGTTGGTCTGATCCACCGACTTGGAGATCCCCCTCTCGTCCCGCCAGCTGCAGTTTGGATCCCGCTACCCGGTTATTACCGTGGTCTTGTCCCGATGCTGCAGATTGCTACTGTGGTTCCCGATGCCCGGTTCGCTACCGTGGTCATGTCCCGTATTATTATTATGTATATGTATATGTTACTATGTTGCATCTCCTCACTTCGGTGACTGAGGTCAACATCCCGATATGCTCATGTCAATTCGGTGATAGAGGACTTAGTTTCGTGTGGTTGTTATATTGCTTGTTTTCCTAATTCCTTGGATACCTTACTTATTTTAAATTGCATATATGTTTGGAATAGATGATCCTTTTGTTTCATGAAATCTATTTTTTTAACAGGTTTAAATGTTTTTCCAAGGTAATTTTAATTGTTGTATTATCTTTTTACCCATCTGCCAAACCGTTGTGTTTGACCCTTGTTTTGGTACTTAGGGCCTGTTGTTGGTTATCCCAAGGAGGAGCTTGAGGAGACGGTCGGAGAACCGCAACGTCTAGTTGAGTGGCACGCCGATGATGTCGTTTAGACATTCGGGTGTTTGAGTTACGTAACATTTTGGGTTAGGAATTAACCATTCTTTTGGGAACTTGCTATTTTGTTTATATTGGCCTTTGTTGGCCTCTATTTTTGGGAATTGTAATCAAATGACATTGCTGTAAACTTTAACTTTCTTTTGGGAAATAACTATTGATCATTGCTCATTTTGATACTGGTGTTAATTATGTTTTAATCTTGTTATCTTGGACATGAATGTATGAATTAGATTTGCTACACACGCTTATGCACTTAAAAGAAATATTCATGTCGATGTGATATCCTCACCGCGGACACCTGTGGGAAATCGCGTGTACGAGTGGTATCTTTGATGAGCTCGTATACATTTTGATTTAAATTAATTCATAGGATTGTGTATCATTCATTCATCATCCACATAATATCCCATTTCAGCGTCCCGATCCTGGATTAGGCTAGCCCGCTTGGGGACCCGGTCCGGGGTAGCGACACACTTCAAACACATACGTGCACGACTGCACATCCTTGACTTATTATGAATGTCTCCACAAACTCGTGATAGTCTCATCTCAGAATAGCAAAGACTGAATGTGAACGTCGACAAACATGCCCCACAAGTCCTACAAATTGAAATGGACTATAGGGTCAAAAATGTTAGGGATTTTGTATTGCAATTTGATGGATGCATTATCATTTTAGCATCATTCGAATTTTCACACTTGTATTGATTTAGAAAATCTTGAAATCTTGATTTACTCATGCATTGTTTTAAATCTTGTAAATCATATGTTTCATGCATGTTTTGATTGGATGCATTTTAATTTGAAAAGAAGTTTTATGAATCAAGCTAGCCTTTGTTTTAAATCTTTCAAATCATTTTAGGCTTTTTATGTTTCATGATTTTAAAACTCCTAGATTGATTTAAATCATGATTCCATGCTTGATTCAATGGCCCAAAGCTTCCCACAAAAAATATCCTTGAAATATGCATTTTAATGGAAGTTGGTCCCTGGGCCGGGTCGACCTGCAGTGTGCTCGGTCGACCGAGCCCATGGACCCGGTCGACCGCGCACACTGCTCGGTCGACCGAGAAAGAGCCGTTGTGCTCTCTTTCAAACGGTCAGATTTTTGACCGTTGAAGGCCAGGTCGACCAGGCAGTGTACCAGGTCGACCTGGGACTAGCTGTTGGGCAATTTTTTGTATAAAAAGAAGCTCATTCCTAAAGGAATTTTGAGGAACAAAGAGGCCCTCCTTGAGAAGTTTTAAGGCCAATCAAAGGGGAATGAGCTAAGGAAGGATAGGGACATTTGGAAAGCTAAAGCTTGGATTAATGAAGTTAAATCTCTAAGTAAGCTTTACTTTTCTTAATCATATGTTTTCATGCTTTGTTTTAAATATTAGTAAATCTTTTCTAGCATGATAAACTATGATTTGTTGTATCCTTAACATATATATGTTTTGAATTGATTTATTGTTTTGGATGCAACAGTTTGAGATTCAATCCAAGTAGTACTTGATTTGGTATATCTAAGTAAATCATGTTTTTGTAAATATCTTTGAAATTATATGTAAACATGATTCCTATACTTGATTGAATCTTTGGTTGTTGTTTTTCATCATAAGAAAATCACTTTCAAATCTATCTTATGTTTTGGATTCAACAACTTCACAAATCATATGTACTTTTGTTTTAATGTTTCACAACTTGCTTAGCTTTAATAGGTATATCATTTTCAAGTTGTATTTTAAGTACATATAATTTGTCCCTTGATTTCAATCAAATCTATTTTTGTGCTTTACACTTTCAAATGCTTTAAGCATACTTATTTTAAGCTACATTGTTAATTTGATTGAAATCTTTATGCATCACATGTTTTGTTCTTAATCTTTCACAACTTGCTTGAACTAGATCGGTAAATCTTTTACAAGTTGTTTTTAAACATGTGATTAGCATTCTTACCTCAATCATAAATGTTTTTATGAGCTAAAACTTTTAAAAGCCTTTGGCATACATTTATGAGCTTTAATTTTCAAATTGATTGAGGACATCATACATATACATTGTGCATTCACCTTTGCATTCATAGTGTGTGTGTATGAATTAGATTTTCACTTTTATATCCGCCTAATTAAGAGGCATTGTATTGAGCTATAATTGTATCTCCATCAAGTGTATTCTAGACACTACTTGGAGAGATAACCAACCTTTTGGTTGTAGAGGTTATTGCTTAGCCTAAGAAAAGCATAGTGTAAGAGGTTATTGCTTAGCCTTGGAAAGCATATTGTAAAGGTTATTGCTTAGCCTATTGAAAAGCATATATAGTGGAAATCCGGTGGGGTGTTGGATCATAAGCCGGTAGTGGATGTAGGCATTGAGGCCGAACCACTATAAATCATTGTGTTATGGTGTATGCTTTGTGATGATTATTTTTGTTATCTTCCGCACTTTAGTTCTATATCATCACTTGTGACTAATTGATTTTAAAGAAGTTAGAATTTGGCATAATTAGTCACTTATTAGAAGCTCACCCTATTCACCCCACCTCTAGGGTTCGGATCCATGGACTTACAAAAAAATCAAGTACTTCCTCAAAAGGAGAAAATAAGAAAACTGAGGGATCAAGCATGGAATGCCTCTCGGTCCAAAAAGCAGCAAGTGTAACAATTGCCTTCGATAAGGATGACCTCCTGCTAGATGAGACAAAACACAACCGACCCTTGTACTTCATAGGGTACGTCAAAGAAATGCGGATTCACAGAGTCCAGATCGACCTAGGCTCTGCACTCAACCTCATCTCTACCTTGGCACTCAATGAGCTGGGCATTCCACCTAGCAAGCTGAGTCACACGTCTGTATCCATCTTCGGCTATGATGGGAGCACTCAAAGGCCTATCGGCAAAATCAGGTTCAAGTTGCGAATCGGTGATCTTATTTTTGAAGTCACTGTATATGCAATAAGGACTTCTTCATGCTACAACATTCTTCTTGGACGCCCCTGGATACACGAGAATGGTGTCGTCCCTTCAACTTTACATCAGTGCATCAAGTTCGCTGGCAACGACGGCTTAATACATCGAGTGTTTGCAGATAAAAAGCCCTTCAAAGGCAAAGACGTCCATTTTGCAGATGCTCAGATATATAAAAATGAAAAAGAAAGAAATGAGGCAGAAACAACACCCTTTGCTGAAAATCTCCAGAAAGATAAGGGCAAGGCTCCTCAGCAATCATCGGAAGAAAACAAACATTCCAACAAATCCGAAGAGAGCAGTCATTCTCCCTTCGTTGTTTCTCTCAAATCTTCAAAGCCTTTAGTAATCACCACCAAAGCTAAAAAGACAAAACAAAAGGCTAGGGGCAAGTTTGTTGTCTCCCTTGTGTTTGTCATGCATGACACAGATTCGGATTCAGAGCCAAAAGATGACACATCGTCAAGCCAAGCTGATACTTAGCAAGTTTAGCCTGCTCTCACTCCATTGGAGATACCTGCTGATGTAGAAGACCCTACGTCTGCTTTCCTCATCGTTTCGGCAACTACGGCAGAACAAAAGTCGAATTCTTCCACAAATCGAAAGCTTCTTCATCAAATTCTCTGCTTGAACCTTTCCAAAACAAAGGTATGCCTCAGCTATCCCTGTATAGTCCAATGGCACAAGCTATCATGAAGAGAATGGGCTATCATGCTCAGAATCTAATCGGTTTGGGAGATGGTCGTGGTATTCTCACACCATTGGAACCCACCCTGATCAAAAGTCAACTAGAGGATTGGAAACTCCATCGTCATATAAACAAGTCTTCATATGGGTCGGGGTATGATCCTGACACTCCCATGAGACAGTTGACACAAAGGCTGCAAAGTCGTCCTACCGACCAAGCCTCAACATCTCATGTCTATGAAGACATTGATCTCCCTGGATATCTCTTTTAGGAGTTACCCGTCAAGGATCCAGGTTGCTCCTCCAATTGGTCTGATTTCTCTGACAATGAAGAGGAATTGTCCAATGACACAGATGTGCGGTTTTCTGTAGAACCATCGTCTCCAAAAGAAGTACCCTACTTCGACCCAGTTTCAACAGGTGATTGGGATCATCTCATTGCAAGTCTTGAGAAAAGTACCGATCAAGAAGACCTATGGACAAAGCAAAGCCTTGGTCTGTAAATGCCTTTGGAACTTCAGAAGGTCTTGTTGAGTTGGAGGCCTCCGAAAACATTGTGGAGGAACCACTTTCAAACCTTCCAACAGAAGATCCTGCTCAAAAGATAGACTTGGGGACGCCTGATAACCCACGTCCTATATTCATAAGTAAGAATATAAAGGATGATGAGTTACCCGAGTATATCTCTTTTCTTCGTGAGTTTGTTGATTGTTTTGCATGGTCTTATGTTGAAATGCCTGGCTTAGACCTTAAAATAGCAGTCCACAAACTCAATCTGCAAAAAAGATGTCAAGCCTATCAAACAAGGCCAAAGAAGATTCCGTCCTGATGTGATTGAAAGAATTGAACAAGAAGTTCAGAAACTCAAAAGTGTTGGCTTCATCCTCGAGGAACAACATCCTGAATGGTTGGCCAACATCATCCTCATGACAAAGAAAAATGGGCAGATAAGGGTCTGCATTGACTACAGGGACCTGAATAATGCATGCCCTAAAGATGAATTCCCTCTCCCCATACCAGAGGTGATGATTGACAACACCTGTGGGTTTGACCGAACGACATTCATGGATGGATTCTCTGGCTACAAAAAGATAAAGATGCATCATGAAGATGAAAGACATACATCATTTCGGACTCCATTTGGCGTGTATTGTTATATTGTCATGCCATTTGGTCTGAAAAATGCAGGTGCAACATATTAGAGGGCTATGATGAAAATATTCAAGATATGTAACACAAGACGGTCAAATGTTATGTCGACGACCTCGCAGTCAAAAGCAGAAGAAAAGAAGACCATCTCAAAGATCTGCGATAAGTCTTTCTCCGACTTCGCAAACACAAACTAGGATGAATCCACTAAAATGCTTCTTCGGTGTCTCATTGGGTAAGTTCCTCGGATTCATAGTTCGGAAAGCTGGAATAGAACTTGACCCCACCAAAGTCAATGCTATCCTAGAAATGCCATCTCCAAGGACCCTAAGAGAACTAAAAGGGCTTTAAGGAAGGTTGGCATACATTCGACGGTTCATCTCCAATCTATCAGGGAAGTGCTGCCCATTCTCTCACCTGAAGAAATGTGTAGATTTTGTTTGGGATGCTGAATGTGAGGCTGCATTTCAAGACATCAAGACATACCTTACCAAACCTCCAGTGTTGGCTGCCTCTACAACTGGAAGACAATTCATCTTGTACACAAGAGCTCTTGACTATTCCTTGGGTGCTCTACAAACGCCTCCTGGGGCATGTACTTCGATGGCGCGACCAGAACAGATGAAAAAGAAAAGCAGATATCGGGAATTGGCATTCTCTTTGTTATTCCCGAAAAATACATGATTCCGCACGCTTTCTCACTACTGGAACCATGCTCAAACAATGCAGCTGAGTACCAAGCCCTGATTGTAGGATTGGAACTCGCCCTCGAATCTGGCATCACCATGTTGGAAGCTTTTAGGGACTCTCAACTGATCGTCAACCAGATGGATCAGAAATTTGAAGTCAGGAAACCCGATCTGTTGCCTTACTACAACAAGGCACATTCACTTCGGCAAAAGTTTGACATCTGTCACATAAGCCACATCCCCAAAGGTGAAAACATCTGTGCAGATGCCCTGGCGGGACTTGCAGTGTCTATGGCAATCCAAGAAGGGGAAAACATGCAAATCAC
Organism: Camphora micrantha; assembly: GCA_003546025.1. Taxonomy (NCBI): domain Eukaryota; kingdom Viridiplantae; phylum Streptophyta; class Magnoliopsida; order Laurales; family Lauraceae; genus Camphora; species Camphora micrantha. The sequence continues at coordinate 16,665,334 of QPKB01000009.1, read as the reverse complement.
AGTGTGTCAAAGAAGGATTCTCCCTCCTCTTAACACACACCAAGCAGTTGCTGAATGCCACAAAGTGGTTAGAAGTCGGATATCCATCCTCAAACCTCCGATCGGCGACTGGAGGGATCCATTCATTGATTACATGATGTTCGGAATTCTACCTGAAGATCTAAAAGAGCGGGTAAGCATTCAAAGACGAGCCCCAAACTTTCATTTGAATATTCCTTCAAAAATACTTTACAGAAAGTCCTTCAATGGAGTACTTCTACGCTGCTTGTCATAACAAGAGGCTGATGAAACTCTCAAAGAAGTACATGCTGGTCTTTGTGGAGCTCATCAGGCCGGTCCTAAGCTTTACATTAGATAAAAAGGTTAGGTTATTATTGGCTTACCATGGTGGTTGACGCAATGCAATTTGCTAAACGCTGCCAACAATGTCAAATTCATGGAGATTATGTCCACATCCCTCCAGAATGGCTACATCCTACAGCGATCTCATGGCCTTTCGAAGCCTGGGGTATGGACATCATAGGTCCTATCTCTCCCCCATCAAGCAAAGGTCATCGCTTCATCGTCGCCGCTACGGATTATTTCTCCAAGTGGTCAGAAGCATTTGCGCTCAGCGAAATGAAGACCTCATCAGTCCTTCAATTCTTGCGCATCAACATTATCTGTCACTTCAGTATACCCAAAAGATTCGTTCACGATAACGGACCACAATTCTAGGATCATAGATTCTACAAGTTTTGCGACAAGTACAAAATCCAAAGTTGTCCTTCGACTCCATATAATCCAGCAATGAACGGACTAGCAAAAGCCTTCAACAAGACACTCTACAAAATTATCAAGAAAATGGTCTCTAGTCACAAAAGAGACTGGGGCGACAAACTACCTGAAGCTTTGTGGGCTTATTGAACCACCATTCGAGGGCCAACCCATAGCACACCATTTTCTTTGGTCTATGGATGCGAAGTCGTTGTCCCTTTGGAAGTACAAATTCATTCCTTAAGGGTATCTTTGCAAAATGATATGACGTAAGAAAGCAATGTCAAATTAAGACTCCAAGAGCTGGATCTCGATGAGAGATGGCTTGAAGCTTTACAAAGCATTGAGCTGTATCAAGCACGCATGGCGGGATTTTTCGACAAGAAGGTCAGGCAACGCGCCTATAAAAAGGGTGACTTGGTTCTTGCAATAAAAAGGCCAATGGTTTTTGCTAATAAATCCAAAGGCAAATTCGAACCAAAATGGGAGGGACCCTTCGTTATCGACAAAGTCTTCTCCAACGGCGCATATGCTCTTCTAAACATGAAAGGTGACAGATATATGTTGCCCATCAATGGCAAGTTCTTAGAGGGGTACTACCCTTGAAGACTTCCTCCAACAGGTTAGAGCGATGCCTATATGGCTAAAGTTTATTCCTAGGTACTTGCTCACCAAACCCATCCCTTTTGGAATTTTCATCCTTATGTTGAAATTTCTAAAAAAAACTCTCCAAACAATGTTTACTTTCATCGTTTCATTGTTAACAAAAAAAAATCAAATCCAAAAATCCAAGTTTAGGAGCCTTTTCCTGGACTTGAACAAAATTTTCAAACCCAAAAATTCATAGTTTGAAATAAAAATCAGGACTCAGGAATTTCCACCCTAGTCCGCCCTGACTTTTACGACCAAAAATGGTTTTAGGTCAAAATTTATGACCCTCGTGTCTTTAAACAAAAAATGTTTTTTTTTAAAAACCGCAGGGAAGCGACGTGCAGTCGATACTGTTAGATTGTATGGACTCAATCCATCAGATGATGTAATAAATTGATTAATTTATTTATTTATCAATAATACCATGCTTTCCTTTCATGAGATGAATGGTGTTTTACTACTTAATACACATGACCAATACATATGACATAAATGGTTCATGAGATGAACTGGGTCCCATTAGTATATTGGATGTGATATATGTGTATGGATGAGATCCACACACGGGAGACATGTGTCACATCTTATACTTAAATATCTTCACAACAGGTGATGAGACTGGGCATCTCATCTGATAACGTTGCAGTGCTTTGATCACTATAAGATAGTGTGATTTGTCTCGATCATCAGAATGTAAGATTCTGGATCACGGTGTTGGTACATTGGATGTATTGAAGGACCATGAGAAGCACCTTATGGAATACTGTCTCGAGTTTAAGGTTTGCTCTCATAATTCCCCAGCAATAGGCTTTCAATCTTGAGACATTGATGAACTCAAGTTTCTATCTATTCATTTGCTTTGAGTCACCAATGACCGAGGCCATCTGTAGGTCAACACCTCGGTGTCTTGGGTACGTGGTAGTAGGACTGTGGGAACATCCAATGGTCAAGATGGAATCTATCTATATTATCCCTTTGTGCCAATTAATGGATTTGTCATTAGTAAGTGCGCACCCATCTCGATTAAAAGTTAATTGGATGGTACTGATGATCACTGTGATTAATTGGGGCTCAAGGATAATAAGATGTGGATTTAAATTGGTGGGACAGTTTTAGTCCAGTTAATCCATGGATATTGATAGAGGGGCTTAATTGTGGTAATCGGAAAGTTTAGTGTCTTCATTGTAATTTATTCCTAAGACTGGAGTGCAATTGCATTTATATAGTGGTGTTATTTGCAATTAACTGTGGGCCCGGATTGCATATGAGATGTAGGGTTGCGGTGTCCCAGTTGGAGCTTGCTTTCTATGGAATCCCTAGTGGTCCCCACACTAGCCCAAGTTATTGGAAAGATACTAATCCTACTAGAACTCTAAGATGAAGGAATTAGGAAGTTACTATTTCTATTTGAAGTGAGATTTCTAATAGTGGTAATAGTAAGGTTACTATTTTGTGTGGAAGTAAGACTTCTATTTTAATTAGTACAAGAGAAGGAGGTTGCTTAATGCTATAAAAGGAGTAACAAAGGGGCCGGGACATCTACAACCTTGGAATTCACGCCAGCCCCTTTTATGCAAGAGTTGCACATATCTCTCTTCCTCTTCTAGTTCTCTTCTAGTTTCCTTTAGAGCTTCTAGTCGTTTTCTTTAGGAGATTCCACCCGTCTTCTTTAGAGAAGAGATCTGGTACGGGTCATAGCGTGGAAGACTAAGGGGTCTTGGAGATCTAAAGTTTTCTTCTCCATTAGAGCACAACCGGGCTGCAAAGGTATAATCTGCTTCTCTATCTATTGTAGATTATTTTGCATGGTGTTGCTTGTATTATTGTTGTACATGGTATATGAGTATGAGGGATTGCATCCTGGATATGGTTAATGGCCTTATGGGAGTTTGATCTCTGAGTCAAGTGGGTCAAAAGTTTTGAAATCCTATCCCCGAGGCCCATCTATTCCAACAGATACTTGCAAAACACTTAAAAATCAGAAGGATGTGAACCCCATTCGATACTTCCAAAACCTCAAAATTGCAAGGAAGCGACATCTCGTCGATACTTGCAAAATTTCAAAATTGTGGAGACGCAACATTCCAGTTGATATCCACAACCCAAGATTTAAAAAATCGTGGAGACGCAACATTCCCGTTTATATCCACAGCCTAAATTTCCAAAAGAAAAAAACCTCAAATTTCAAAAAGTCGTGCGGAAGCGACATTCAGTCGATACCCACAGAACCAAATATTTTGAAGAAGCAAGGAAACGACGTCAATTCGATACTTGCACCCCAATCCGCGAGGAGGCGACATTCCATCGATACTCGCAACCGAATGAGTAGGGAGGCGACATTCCATCGATACTTGCAGTACCATTCAGTAAGGAGGCGACTTTTAGTCGATACTTGCATTTGAAAACCAAAAAACCCGGCTCTTACTCCAAAATTGGCTATCAACGCCACAAAATCGGCTATAAATGCCAAAAAACCCAGGTTTCATGCCAAAAAATCAAAAATACGGCTTTTATGCAAAAAATAAAAAAAAAATATCTCGCTTCCATGCCAACAAAACAAAAACTTGGTTTTCAAAAGTTTGGTTCTCATGCCATCTCAAAATTTTGGCTTTCATGCCATAAAACCTGGCTCTTATGCCATCCCAAAATTTCGGCTTTCACGCCAAAAAACAAAATTCGGCTTTCATGCCAATCCAAAAATCCGGCTTTCATGCCATCGCAAAACCCGGCTTTCATGCCATCTCAAAATTCGGCTTTCATGCCTTTTCAAAAAAAAAAAATCTGGTTTTCTTGCCGAAAACAAAAAAAAAAAAAAAAAAATTAGCTCCCATGCCACAAACAAATTTTGGCTTTCATGCCATCTCAAAAATTTGGCTTTCATGCCATCTCAAAATTTGGCTTTTATGCTACAAAATTTAGCTTTTATGCCACCTAAAAAATTAAGCTTTCATGCAATTTCAAAATCTGGTTTTCATGCCGTCTCAAATCTGGCTTTAATGCCCAAAGCAAACCTTTGACAAAAGATTTTCATAAAATGACAACCTTTTGATCAACATTCTCAAACAAACATTCCCATTTAGCTCTTGCTTAAATTTATTTAAGTGAAAGGAGGGAATACAAAAAATGTAAATAGTACCAAAAATGTTTATACATAGAGGTACCAAAAAAAAATGAGTTTGTTACAACTCAGGAGCTCAGTCTAACATGGTCTTCAACCAAAGATTCAACTCCTCAAGCAGACTCTTGGCCTTAGCTTCCAAAGCTTCCAGGCCACGCTTCTTTAAAGTCTTTCCATAAAACGCAGCAGAACGCCGCGACCCATCTTCAGCACGAGGAAGCTCTTCCCAAAGCATTTGCCATTGCTCATATTCCTGGGTCTTCCTCCGGAGATTGCTGTCAGCTTATTCGACCTAGCGAATGAGAGTCCCTTCTTTAGCACGAGCTTCCACAATAGCAGCCCATTTGGTAGCAGCTTGTTCTTCCAGTAGCTCGATGACCTCCCTATCAAGACGGTGTAGGTCATGTTTTAGCTCAATGATAGCTAGCTCGATGACGTTCCTCTCCCAAACAAACTGCTTCCAAGTCCGCGAAATCTCATCCATTTCGGATTTAACCTCACTGGAAGGCTTCAAAAACATCTCCCTGAAGAAGTCACCATTTGGATAGCTCTCGGTCTCAGACTACTTGTTACCCAATGCGATGATATCATCAACAAATGCCCTGGCGCCAGTGACATCTAGACCAACCTTTTCACTCTCGACAAGAATGTCCTGCACATGCATGATCATGCCGAAGCCAGCTTCTAAGTGACCTGAAGAAAGAATCTCGACCCATGAGCTCAAAGCGCTCCTCAACACCTTTTTTGCATACTGAAGAGATGTTCCAGATGAGGATTCGCTATGCTTTGGCATCCGACTGCCTATGTCATGCCCCGTTGGAGGAGTAATCAATAAGCTCTTTCCAATTGAAGAAGTTGATTCATCATAAGGTTTCACTCCTGCTGCATTGAAACTAGTAGAAGAAACCCCTACTTCTGGATCAACTGCAGGTATCTCCTATTCTGGCCCTGAGGAAGACGGAGGAGCTTCTCCTGCTGCTTCACAATCTATCAATAAAAGACGAAAATGTATGAATATGATCTTGTCAAAAATCAATATCGAGATTATTACTACAAAATACCTTCTTCGACGACCGGCGGAATACTTTCTGCCTCCATGCGCTCATCCGAAGCATCGTCAAAGGTTGCATCCATGGATGACTCTAAGTCGTCAGAATCCTCTAGCAAATCAGCTAACAAAAAAAAATGGCAACATGTTAGCAAATGACAGCACAGACAAAAAAGGAGGAAAAGCAAAAGAAATCATACCAGGTGACGGATTTGGATCCACTCCATTTTCCATTGGTTCTTCTTCAGATGCCGCAATTGGGTTCGTCATCGCCTCATCGGCCAGAACTTTGGGCATCACCAAATCATCATCTTCTGCTAAAAAAAAGAAAGCAGCAGATCAAAAAAGAAAATCTCTCATAAACGAAAAGAAGCGGCGAAAGAAAGAAAGAGGATCATACCATCACCAGTAATCTCCTCTTCTTGGCTCCTCTTCTCTGGAGGTACATTAGCATCACTTGATACTTCCTCAGCAATGGTAAGAGGGACTTCCAGATCAGGAGAGTCTTCGTGTCGTCTCTTATTGCGGCATTGTCCTCTCTTCCTCTTGCTTCTGTGGGTCGGTCTGCTCGAAGAACCTGCCCCGCTATCAAAGTAAGGACTTTCACTGAACTCCTCACCAGATGGTCTGCTTTTCCCAGTGGACTCCGTGGAAGCCTTTTTCCTCTCCGCTCGCATCCAAGCGTCGATTTCGGCCTCCTCCTCCGCTAGCTGTTTCAAGACCTCACCAGGTATCTCTTGTGCAGCTCCTGATCTGATGACGTCTTGATCACCGAGAAAGCTTATCTTCTGCTTCTCTCCAAAAAGGAAAGCCAAAACTTCCTCTCGTCGGACGCCATCTAATTTGCTAAGATCTTTCCCAGAAGACTGCTTTATATCAAGCTCCTTCTTGGAAAGCCCCTGGTATACTGAAAAGTTCTCCACGAACCACTTAGTGAAGCCAGTAGTCCGGAAAGTAGGCAACTCAGGATAGGAAATCATGGTAGTAGTGTCCTCCGAACTGTAAAAGGCCCATGCATTTCTCCCATCCTGCAAACCTCCAAAACGCTTCACCATGCTTGAAGGCGCTCCAACAACACCTTGAGAGAAACCCAACTGCAACGCAAAACGTGAAGGGACATACGACTGGATGTCAAAAAAAAGATGTCTACGGTACACCATTGTACCAACTTGTATGTTAAAAAGCCACCTCTTCTCTATGTTGGTCAAAGAATAGTGCATTCCCGACCTTGCCCTGGTGGAATCACGAGAGACTACAAAATCAAAAGCCTTCTTCCGCAGACCAGTAGAGAACTTCACTAAAGACTGCCCAATCTCGACGTCCTTGAACCGTCGGATTCTCAAACGGGCAGACAAAAGAGATTCGGAAACAGCTACTCCTCTAGCCAACCGAATCATGAATGGATCATTGTCCTGCGCCGCTCCCAACTGATGGAAGCTAGGGCAGAGGTATACATACCACAAATAGAAAATATGGGCTGAAAATACCCTATTCATGGGGAGCCAGAGCTGAACAAGGAAAGCAGCAGCCTGCAGTTCGGTACATAATCAGGAGTAAAGAGCAGGTACCAAAGCCAGCTGCTCTCCGGATGCCATCTGACAAGCCGGTAAAATGCAATGCGGCCTGATGTGCGTATGATGAGAATGCAAAATGTCATAATTTTTCTCCCTTAATGTTTAGTGCTTTATACTTATTTGATGCCTAAATGTACTCATTATTCTTATATTTTTTATTTAGGTGCCAATGGAGGCATTAAGTGCAAAACGAAGCTAATTGGGCGATTCTGGACAGTTTGGACATCGCTTCGTAATCTGAGCATAACTCTCTCATCCGAGCTCCAATCAAGATGATTCAAGATGCTGATTGGACGGAGCTGATTTAGAGCCAGGTCGAGTTTAGAGGAAATCAAGCAGAAGGGCATTATGGTAAATTTGAAGAAATCAGGAGTTCATCGAAACATATCCAATATTGGGCTTATATTGTTCGGAACGAAAAATGGTGCAACTTTAATTCTTAGGCTGAGTTCAACAGAAGCCCGAATGAGAAGATAGAATCAAGAAGAAGAATTTGACTAAGTTAGGAATTCAATTGAATTTTTTTTATTATTTTATTTCTCTCCCTCACGTTTCCCACCTCATCCCACATCTCTCCAACGATTCTTTCCAATCTCTCCATTTTTTATATTTTTTTTCTTTCCATCTTTCCTCATCTAAACCAACCATCTTTTCCCTCATACGTCTACATCTCCTAAATTTTCTTTCTCTCCCTCTCATCATCCCAAGGCCATATCCTCACCTAAATTCTCTCCTCTCTCTAACCTAACTCTCCACTATAAATAACCCATCCCCTATCCAACGTCTGAACACACACCACTCTCTCCACCCACATATTATTTCTCCTTCTCTTTCTTTTCTTTTAATTTTGCAAGTTAGCATGGCCCTGCGTGGCTAGTTTTCTGTAATTGGTTGAAGGAGACTGGAGCCTCGGAATAAATACTGTGAGATCTAATTTATTTTCATTGTTCAACTTATGCTTTGAATATGGGTTGTTCTTCTATGCTTAATTTGTTATCATGATTGTTTCGTTTAATTGCTAGGATGCATACTAGTATATTTTTCGTTGCAATCTACAGCTAAATTAGAAATCAAATCCGTAATTGTTTGATCCCTCAAATTTGCGAAGCAACTGATATTTAATAATTTACTGCGTCAGTAATTGTTAGATATTTGGAAGAACACTTGGCTAAATTAAATGCAACCGCGTGTGTTTGTGTTATTTGGGTTCATCGATCTCTCTAATTTTAATGATGTTACTAAATTAAATCTATAACGCTTGTCTTAGGTTGTTTAGTAATTAGGGTTAATTAGAGCACGTGTTTTCTAATTAACTAATTAAGGAGGTAGGAATTTAATTCTAACGATGAATATTCAAAGTGTAAATTGATTTATATTTGCATCTATGATCAGTTCTGAATTTTCGATGGTGGATGTTAACTTTGACTAATGCTTGCTCATTTGATTGAATTCGTTACTTTATTGTTCTTTATTTGTTTTTTCTTCCAGTATAATCAAAAGCCCCCCATCTTTGACCTCATAGCATAAAACTTGGTTAGACACTCTCCGAGGGAGCGATCCTTACTCGCACTACTATATTCATTATTTTTGGAGTAAAGGTTTTATTATTTTTGGGTGCCGACGACAGCACGACCAGCGTACCATCTCCTCCAGCAAAAGCAGCCTCACCAAGCCAGTAAGTGAGGTAACCAACGAGATCCCTTCGCAGTGCAATGTCAGGAAATATGACATTTGTACTCTTGAAGAAGTTCTTCAAATCTCACCGCATGATAGAAGTCTTCTTCGAACCTGGATTCTTAGCTCTGGCTTCCGGGGTCATGCTGTCGGGAATCTCTCTATCAAAGAAGTTGGAAGACGAAGAACTAAAACTCTTCCAATTGCTATACCTGACTTTCGAGCCCTCCTTCTCCTTAAAAAAATCATAGAAGGCAACCAGCTGAAAGTATAGAAGCTGGAATTTCTTAGACTGCTCTTCGAGGACACTGTCAATAGGCATGAACTCCTCATACAGTCTGCCAAGGATAGGCAGCCCAGTGATGGCACTCAACTCAGTCAAAGAAAAACCAATTTCACCATTTGTAACAACGAATGTGTTGGTTTGTGGAAGAAAAGACTCCAACATGGCCATGAAAGCCTCGTCGAAAAAGATCACGGTCTCCCTAAAAGCACAGACCGCGTCGAAGATCTCGGCCTCCTTCAGAATGGCACCACAAATCTGCAAGATGTGATCAGTCCAAGACTTCCAATCTGAGTCAGCGTTGAAACGGCCACGAAGCTGGAAAGGTTTTACCCAATTGCTATCATCACCCCTGAAAATGCCAAGGCCCACTGGTCTCAAATCGACCGAAAGATGATCTGAACCTTGGTTGCCACTGGCTGGCATCAGTATGTCCATACGGACAGGCGACTTCACCGCATAACCAGAAGGGCCGCCAACAAGAACTTCGGTCTTGATCACATTAGTCCTCCTCTCCCAGCTTGGAGGATCTTCCCTCTTAGGGCATGTGGGAGAAAGGCTCATGATCGAGACAGTGCGATCAAAGGTCGACCGGGTAGAAATAATTCTCTCCGCACCATCTGCCGTGTAAGAGAACTAAAAACATCTCCTTTGGTATGTCAAGTCGTCAGGGACTGCATCACCAAAGAAAAGGTAGGCTTGGGCATGTGATGGACCCGATTCTTCCCTCTCTCCCGCTGCCTCCGCCTCGGGTCTTTCGGGGTACGGCGGAGGGGAGGAGAAGAAAAGATAAGGGTATCAACATCTCTTTTTTTTTTTGTACGGGTATGCCAATTTCACTTTTTTACTTGGAATTTAGAAACGGTGATCCGAAGATCCACCTTCACAAGTAGAAAGGGGAAATGAAACTTTTTCTAGTTTCTATTGCACACATATTTTAAGAAAAGAGACAAAAGGGTTTTTTTTATATGCCGTGAAAGGCGATTTTGCCGTAAAAGGCAATTTACAAATCTTATCCATTATGAAAGACAAGAGTTGTGATTTTTGTCTCTAAAAGAAAAATAAAGTACAATAGAAATCAAGAAAAGGAATCTGACTTCTCATTCGATTGTGGGGACACGTTCAGATCGACGGTCGCGAGTCATGTATGGGCTCCTCCATCGTCCATGCAGATGAGAACACGATGCTTGGATTCTTGGCTTGGCTTTTTAACCTCAGATTTTTAAAGGACAAAGACCAAGAGAAGGTCTTATATCCGATAAAAAGCTAAGTAAACGGGCTGAAAAGCCACGTTTTAGCCATGTTGGTAGAAGAAGGGAGGTCCTTGGGGGGGTGGCCCCCCAAGGGTTCTTCAATCACCTTTTGGTGGTCTTTGCAGCAGAGTTGCAGGAGTTCTGGATTTTCCGGGCAATTCTCTGAATTCTTTTTCCGTTCTTCGTCTCCTTTTTTCTGATTCCTTTTTCCCTTTGGAATGCCCTCTTATTTATAGGCCTTTGGTAGCCATTTAGGAGGGTTTATGAGCATTGAATGCATTAATGCTCATAATGGGAGGAGTTACAAATTTTAAAGTATTTGTTTTGTAACTCCTTTTTCCTTGAATCTGATTGGCCGATGGAGAATAATGAGCTTTTAATTGCCTTTAATCCCCATCATGGGAGGAGTTTCATGGCTTTAATGCCATAAATCCTTTGACTTGTAACTCTCATTTGCTTGCTTTTGATTGGGCCGTCCAAAATAATGAGTTAATGACCGCATTAACTTGTCATAAAACGGATCATTTAACCTCATTAATTGGTCGCCAAGTCGCTTGAAGAGTCGCGGGCCGCGCCGCGTCTTTTGGAATTCTTCTTGCGATGATCGCCGGTGGATCCACACGTTGTTTGATGTTGGATGGCGATGCAATTTCAGATATTGATTAATGTCAACGTGCCGGCAACATCTGTCCCGTCGATTTCACGATCGGGCGGGCAGAAAGTGTGCTTTCTTTGTCGGCCGGTTGGCGATTTCGAGGCATCTAATGATCATCCAATGATTTCGGCGGCGAATCCGTGATGTTGACGAAGATCGACGGATTTCATGCACGAAAAATCAGATTTTGGAAAAATCACAGGGGCCAATCAACTCGAAACGGGAAAAGGACCCGAAAAAAGGGGTTTTCGGCGACCATGGGCCGGCGACCATGGGCTTTGGGCCCATTTCTCGGCCGCCGTTCAGTCGCCTTTTCTTCTTCATTTTTCGATCTTTTTTCATTCTTTTTTCTTCTGTATTTTTCCTGACATTTTCCCTCATTTATTGGTCTGATTCTCTTGAAGAAAACCCGATGAAAAGCCACGCAAATCGGAGCACAAAGTTTCCTATTTTTTTGGAAAGCCGAAGACTTTGTTGTGCGGTATTGCCGATTTTTTGTCAAGCATTGAAACTAGGCCAAACGATGTCGGAATGACCTGAAATTTGACGTGGAGCTTCTTAAGCAGTAGATAGGACCAACCATAGGCTTTGGTTTGAGTTTTGAAGCCGTTCGGGGTCCCGTAAATGCTTGCCTTAATTTCACCATGAGAGAAATGCCGAGCTTTGACTTGCAGTCAACCGGTGTCTGATTGACCTGAAATTTGACAGGGAGCCTCCTGAGTAGTAAGTAAGACCAACCATGGGCTTTGGTTTGAGTTTTGAAGCCTTTTGGGGTCCCGCAAATGCTCGCCTTGATTTCGCCATGAGGAAAATGTCAAGCTTTGAAACTAGGCCAAACGATGTCCGTTTGACCTAAAAATTGACAGGGGACCTATTGGAGTCATTTTGAGATGATCCATTAGCTCCAATTTGGATGCCATGATTCTGGGTGCTCCGCCGCCGGTAGGCCTGTTTTTGCTTCCCGAGAGCTGATGAAGAGTCAAACGTTGTCCGTTTGACTTGAAATTTGGCATGGGGCCTTTTGGAGGTATTCTGAGACCATCCGTAGGCTCTAATCGAAGTTTTGAAGTCTTCGACATTGTAGCTGCCGGGAGCTCCTGTCTGGCTGTCGGAGGAGTGAAGTTAGGCTAATTGATGTTGAAATGGCCCGAAACTTCATGTGTACCCCTCTTTTGGCTGCTTTGAAGGATCTTGCAGTTTTTGTTTGATTCTGACAAGATCTGGTGCTTGAAGTGGCGCCTTCCTATTTATGGCAGGATGTGGCTCCATGTAGCTTTTGGTGTTGAAGGGACATAGCGACATTTTTGGTGTCAACAGCACGATGCTCTGATCGTCCATGACCCAAGGACGACTGCTTACCATAATCTTGTAGAATTCTTCATCCTTGAAAGTGATCAACTGCAGTCTTGCCTCATCACGGTTGAGGGAATCACACTCTTCCAAATTCCTCTCGACATACTAGACCTTCTCCCAAGCCTGTTGTACGGCCACATTAGAAGATCTAGTAGAACGGCGAGGTGCATCAGTAACTGGCTCTTTATCCTTGTTTGTTCTAGAGGAACTACCTGCAAAGGATGAAAAAGAAAAGATCAATCATCACCAAAATGACAGAATTTTGCTAAAAAACTCTTGCGAAATTTTGGCATGGTTCCGGGGCAATTCCGAAGAAAAAGGAAACACCCCGAAAAAGATAGGGAGCTTGACGATGAGCTCAACACCACTGCAAGCTCATAGTCAGTGGAAGATTCTCAAAGAAGGTTTGAACTCAAACATTACCGCGAGATCAAGCCAATCTTATCAAATTTCAGCAAAATGGGAAAAAGGCTCAACATTGCTGTGAGCTCCAAACTCCAAAACTTGCAAAGCTCCTCAAAATCCCGCAAGACTAAGAAAGGGCTCAACATCGCTGCGAGCTCCAAATCCCAATACTTGCAAAAGATTTCCAGGTATGCATCATCATGCTTCCAAATCAATTTACTAAAATCATGCATAAAAAGAAAAATCATCATGCATTAGATGCTAGGAAAACCTTGACAAAATTTGACCAATTCCAACCTAACTTGGTCAAATCAATCGAACTTTGTCCAAGTCAAAATTCATGTTAACTTGACCTAAAAACTCTAGCCTTCTATCTTGAAGCATAAAAAAAAAAAAATCGCATGAACATCTTGAAATTGCATAACCTCATTATCATGGTGAGCAAAAAAAAAAACAGAGAGAGAAACTTCTTCAAAAAAAAAAAAAAAATTCTGGGCTGGCCCAAAGGCCATGGCCCACTACCACGTGGGAGTACTGCCAAGTTCGTACGGACTTGTCCGTACAGCCAGAAAAAAAAAATGTGCAAAAAAAAAAAAAAAAAAAAAAAAAAAAAAAAAAAAAAAAAAAAACAGAGAAGGGAAGGCACATGTAAGAAAAAAACAGAGAGAAGAAAAAAAAAGAAAGGAAAGAAACTTTTTCTACTTCTACATGGAATTTCTTGTGAAGGAAGAAAACTTACTTGAAGCCATGGATGGAAAAGAAACATAACTTGAAGATCTTTGAAGAAGAAGAAGGGTTCTTGATCTTGGAGCACTCTTGAAGACTTTTGCAAAAAAGAAAGCAATAAGAGCAAGAGATCCAACCTCCCCTTGCTTTTATAGAAGAGAGCAAACAAAAAGAGGAAACAAGGAGAAAAGCTAGGAGGTAAGTGCTAAAACTAGCAACCTTCCCAAAAAGAAAGGAGATTTGAGATATTCTCTCCTAAAGAGAAGATTCGGAGAGAAATTCTCTCCAAAAAGAAAGAGAATGTGAGATATTCTCTCCCAAAGAAAGACACTTCGAGAAAATCTCTCCCAAAAGAAAGGAAACTCGAAAGATTCTCTCCAAAGTAGGATATTTTTAAATATTCTTTACCCGAAGGAGATACTTTTAGATATTCTCTACGAAATGACACCATATGAGATCTAAGCCATCTTCAAAGCTTAAGGTCCCATAGGTTAGCCCATATGAGCCAGGTTTGACCACCTAGGTACTAAAAGTGGCTTTTAATAATAAAATCCCTCTTACCAAAAGCATATAAAAAAAATGGTTTTGTGCCTCTTTTGAGTTGATTGGACCATATGAAAATTTTCTCAAGCCTCATGAACTTCCAAAAAAAAAAATCCAAACCATCCAACCCCATGCACCAAATTGAGCCAAAATCTTGAAATTGACATCCAAATTACTCCATTGGATCCAAAATAGTCCAAAAGAGTAACCAAAAACCAAACCATGGTCCCCTAACTTGCCGCATACAACTTGTTAGGTCACAAGGTCAAAAACCAAAAACCCTCTTGACCGCCTGATGTGCCACATAAAGCCCTTAGGTTCACAAGGTCAAAAGGAAAACCCAAAATCCAAAACCCAAATTCAAATCCCTCATGTCATTTTCAAAACTTTGCCTTGAGATGGTACGTAATCCTTCACTACCATAAAATCCCCTTGGAAACTCAAAAGACTACCTTATCAAGAGAAAAATGCTCGAAGATTCTTGGTCAAATCAAAAAGCTCTCCTTCAAAACTCTCTTTGAGGCACATCGATGATAAAAGCTACTTATCGCTGTACCTCGAGGGGGCATTTGTTGACACCAAAAATGTCACTTTGCCTCTTCACACATTCTCGACATCAAAAGGCCACATTGAGCTGCATCCTACCACAAATAGGCGAATGCCGCTTCAAGAATTAGATCTTGTCAAAATCAAACAAAAACTGCAAGATCCTTCAAAACAGCCAAAAGGAGGATACACTTGAAGTTTCGGGCCATTCCAGCATCATTTGGTCTAACTTCACTCCTTCGGCAACTTAATAGGCCCTCCTGGCGGAGACAGTGTCAAAGACATCAAATCTTCTATCAGAGCCTATGGATAGTCTCAAAATACCTCCAAAAGTCTTCATGTCAAATTTCAAGTCAAACCGACAACGTCTGACCCTCCATCAACATTTGAGCAGCAAAATCAAGCCTCTCGGCGGTGAAAACCACCGAGGCCATCACTCATCAAACAGAGCACACAGGTGGCTTCAACATGCATTCAAAAGGCTGCACGTCAAATTTCAGGTCATTCCGATGATGTTTGACCAGACTTTGATGCTCGTGAACAAAATCAAGCCGACTGGCGGCGGAGCTTCCCGGGACCATGACATCCAAATTGGAGCTAATGGATCGTCTTAAATTGGCTCCAATAGTCTCCCTGTCAAATTTCAGGACAATCGGATATCGGTTGACCGTACATCAAAGCGCGGCATCTTCCTCGCGGCAAAATCAAGTCTAGCAGCGACGGGACCCCAAACGGCTTCAAAACCCAAGTAAAAGCCCATGGTTAGTACTATCTACTGCTTAGGAGGCTTCACCTCAAATTTTGGGTCATTCCGACATCGTTTGACCTAGTTGTGACTCTTGATGGAAAATCGGCTATAAAATCCTCAACTTTTCCAAAAATGGAGAACTTTGTGCTCTGGTTTGCACGGCTTCTCGTCAGGTTTTCTTCAGGAGAATCAAGTCAAAAAATGAGGAAAAATGTCAAGAAAAACACAGGAGAAAAAAAGAAAAAAAAAGATTGAAAAATGGCCGAGAAAACGACGACCGAAAGGGGAAAAACCCCCATGGTCACAGGCGACCCTGGAAATCCGGGTGGCCGGATTTCCGCCGAGTGGTCCGTTTTTCGACTCTTTTCGCATTTCGGGAATTCTAGCCCCTGTGATTTTCTAAAAATTTGATTCTTGATGCCTGAAATCGACTGATCTTTGTCAACATTTCAGATCTGCCGTCAAGATCATGAAATCATCATTAATCACTCCAAGATCGCCAACCGACTGACCAAGAAAGTACACTTTCTGTCCGACCGATCGAGAAATCGACATGACAGATGTTACAGTCCCACTGATATTTATCAATGTTTGAAGTTGCATCTCCATCCGACATCAAACAACATGTGGATCCATCGGCGACCATCATAAGAAGAATTCCAAAAGACGTGGCACGGCCCGTGACTCTTCAAATGCCCTGGCGACCACTTAATGCTGTTAATTGACCCGTTTCATGACAACTTAATACGGTCATTAACTCATTATTTTGGACGGCCCAATTAGAATCAAGCAAATAAGAGTTACAAGTCCAAGTAATCATGACAATAAATCACGAAACTCCCCTCATCATGGAGATTAAAGGCGATTAAATGCCCATCATTCTCCATCGGTCAATTAGATTCAAGGAAAAAGGAGTTACAAAATCAAGAAATAAAAACTTGCAACTCCTCCCTTCATAGTATCTCACAATAAGAAAGAAAGCCAAGTTCATTTATTCATTCGATCCCACATCAAAACAATTGGTGGGGTTCTTACATTGATTCTATACTCCTCAAAAAAGATATTGCTCCAAAAGTCAAGAGTCATAAGGTCTTACATTCAGTATATTCAAAATTGATGAGTCATAAGCTCTTACATTCAATGTATTCAAAAGCGACAAGTCTTAAGTTCTTACATCCAAAAGTGATTCTATACTCCTCAAAAAATCCCACAATATTCAAATAAAACTTATCAAGGCTCATGTTTCAATATCATATTTAGCCAATAGATGACATGAAAGTATTTCTATTGTCCTTATCCTTAAATGCTTTTGTACCAAAAAATACAAAATGAGGTCTCTTTGATATTTGGTATCAGTTTTAAAGTAGCAATACATTCCTGCATTGTAGGACCTTGCTTCATCTCTTCCACTTTCCTCTCTTTATCTTTTTCTTTCATCTCTTTTTCTTTCCTCTCTTCCTCTTACATCTCTTCTTCCTTCCTTTCTTCATCTTTCTTTTCTTTCTCTTTCATCTCTTCTTCTTTCCTTTCTTTTTATTTCCTCTCTTCTTCATTCTTCTCTCCTTCAAGTATAATGACTATACACTCAAAATTCTTATCAAACTTACTGTGCTTAACATTCTTCCTGCTTCGTGAAGGATCAGGTCGTTTTCTTCTCACATTTGACATTAGCACTTCCATTTCAACATCCTCATAAGTCTCTTGTTGAACATCATTCTGAGTATTGCCTATATCAGGTAAAAGAGAGGCCATTTGCATACTCAAGTCTTCTGAAAAAGAGCCTGAAGATGGTGTCCAAGCATCTTCTCCCCTAGCTTGGGTTCCACCAAAAAGAGTTGTCATTTCATTGGGAATGACAAAGACTTAGTCCTAAATATCTTTGCATCAGGGTGTCCCTACATCAGGTGATATAAATTTAGTTAATTAATATAAAAGAGGATTTTACATACTATTAAATTCTATAAAATGTAAAAATATATTACCTTTACATATTCGTCCCATCTCTCAGGTTCCATTGTAATTGTCTGAGTTGCTTCATTATATCCTACACCGGTTTGCCCACATAAGGTTGTCCAAGCATTGTACTGTTTTCTCATTAGATCCCATTGATTCTTTAATTGCTTTTGTCCGTATAAGAGCCTGGTTTTCACCTTAAAACCCTCGATAATCTTTGTCCATGATTGTGCTTTAGAATTTGACCTTGGTCTTCCACCTTGCAATACTTCTTCACTGCATAGATCCAAGAAAATCTTCTTCATATTTTCTAACCTAACAGCCCTACTTGTCTCAGCTTTTTCCTTACCAATATAAGATGGAGCCATTCTTTCGGCCATCTAAACGTCCCTAAAAAAATTGAGTTTATTAGTCATATGATTTCACAAATACTTCACACTAGTCAAACATTGAGATAGAGACCTAAAGTAGAGCCTATGCTAACACATGTAAGTAACTAGCTATATTCTAAGAAAAATACATATATATAGTTGTTCCCTTGGCAATTTGAAATGCTATGTTTCTTTGCTAGAATTTTGAATTACAGTCACATGAAAAGTAGGAAGTAGGATACGAATCAGTACTTGTGTGCTACATTAGTAGTAGTAATTAGTCTTATTACTGCTGTAAATGTATATGTGCATCGACGTTGTCTCGAAGTACATTTAACATTGATTGTGCGTTGCAAACATCAGTGACGTTGTGCAATCAAAAGTTGAGTCACTTTGTGGTTCATTTATGATAAGAATCTACAACGGAATGTATGATAAGAATCGAGCTAATAAGTTGATCACAACAGTTTTTCCTAGGCCATTGAGAGGAGAACACCATGAAAAATAAAATAATAAAAAGGAAAATGATCAAAACATCAAGAATGTTAAAAAATTATGGCTTATATATGCATTAGATATGTATTAGAAAAAGCTACTGAAAATGAGAAAAATCTCAAAAGCTCATCCAGGCCTTATTGGCCAACAAATACTCATAGAAAAATGGTCCCTGACTGTAGCTCAACTAATTAGGAAAATCAAGTTTGAGTCTTTAGTAGAAAAAGATAAAACACTTAAATATGATTACCATTTAGGGCTGTCAAAATTGGCTCTGTTAGCTAGAATTTCTAAGTAATTGAGTAGTACATTCATGCAAACCTATTAAAGTTTTAGATTCTCCTATGCCCAAGCCTACCTTACTGACAATCCCAAATCTCAGCATCGTTAATGCTCCATCTCATTTAATCTATAATTTCCGTGCAAGTTCTACTTTTATACTCAACTTTATTTAAAATCATCATCTCTCATCTCTGACTCTCTATAACTTCACAATTCCATTTTTGTTTCTTTAGATAGTTGTCTGTAACTTCACACATTTCTCACTGCTTCATTCAGAGTCTTCAATCTAAAGGCATCCCCTTCTCCTAAGAACACTTTCATGCTTTGTTTAGAGGCTGGTCAAGGATTTTTATTTATGACTCCAAAAGTCCAAACCATCTTCAAAAGCATTTCTTGACTCTCTTTCCTTAGAGCTACTAAAAGGTTACTACTCTCTTTTTGTGGAGAAGGGGAAAGAAATAAAAATATCTCAAGTCTTTGAGAAATATGATTCACATAGTTTTTAAAACACATTGGGACACACATTCAAAAAGCTCATGAGCAAACCAAAATGCACAAAGAACAAGCTGTAGGAAATAGGTGGGCCTCATGGATAGGATTTCAAAACTTTTGACCCACTTGACTCAGGGATCAAGTACCCATAAGGCCATAAACCATATCCAAGATGCAATCCCTCATACTCATCTATCATGTACAACAATAATAACCTATCTAAAAGATAGGTTACAAGCAACACCATGCAACAAAAATAATCCACAACTAATAGAGAAGCAGATTATACCTTTGGAGCCAGGTTGTGCTCTAATGAAGAAGAAGACTTACTAGTTGAAGAAACTCTTTCTCTGTAAGCAACTTAGGATCTCCAAAACCTCTTAGTCTTTTACACTATGTCTCGTATTAGATCTCTTCTTCTCAAGAAGACGGTGGAAACTTCAAGAGAAAACCCTTCAAGAAACTCAAAGAACTAGAAGAGATGTGCAACTCTTGCACAATAGGGAGGGCTGGGCGTGAAATCCAAGAGTGGACGTCCCAGCCCCATTGCTTCTCCTTTTATAGCTTTAAACAACCTCCTTCCCTCCTCTTGTACTGATTAAAATAGAAGTCTTACTTCCACACAAATTAGTAACCTTACTATTATCACTATTAGAAGTCTCACTTCAAATAGAAATAGTAACTTTCTAATTCCTTCATCTTAAAGTTCTAATAGGATTAGTATCTTTCCAATAACTTGGGCCAGCGTGGGGACCACTAGGGATTCCATAGAAAGATGGCTCCAACTGGGACACCGCGACCCCATATCTCATGTGCAATCCGGGCCACAATTAATTGCAAATAACACCACTATATAAATGCAATTGCACTTTAGTCTTAGGAATAAATTACAATAAAGACCCTAAACTTTCCGATTACCACAAGTAGACCCCTCTATCAATATCCATGGATCAATTGGACTAAAACTGTCCCACCAATTTAAATCCACATCTTATTATCCTTGAACCCCAATTAATTACAGTGATCATCAGTACCATCCAATTAACTCTTAATCGAGATGGGTACGTACTTACTAATGACAAATCCATTAATTGTCACAAAGGGATAATGTAGATAGATTCCATCTTGACCATTGGATGTTCCCACAGTCCTACTACCACGTACCCAAGACACCGAGGTGTTGACCTAAAGTTGGCTTCACTCATTGGTGACTCAAAGCAAATGAATAAATAGAAACTTGAGTTCATCAATGTCTCAGGATTGAGAGCCTATTGCTAGGGAATTATGAGAGCAAACCTTAAACTCGAGACAGTATTCCATAAGGTGCTTCTCATGGTCCTTCAATACATCCAATGTACCAGCACCGTGATCCAGAATCTTACATTTTGATGATCTAGACAAATCATACTATCTCATAGTGATCAAAGTACTGCAACCTTATCAGATGGGATGCTCAGTCTCATCCTCGGTTGTGAAGATATTTAAGTATAAGATTTGTGACACATGTTTCCCGTGTGTGGACCTCATCCATACACATATATCGCATCTAATATACTAATAGGACCCAGTTCATTTCATGAACCATTATGTTATATGTATTGGTCATGTGCATTAAGTAGTAAAACACCATTCATCTCATGAAAGGAAAGCATGATATTATTGATAAATAAAGAAATTAATCAATTTGTTACATCATCTGATGGATTGAGTCCATACAATCTAATAATCTCTCACTTGGGCTCAATGCCAGTCGGGGTTGCATCTCATGCCCATCCCGTCTACATGCTGCTCAAAGACTTTAGTAGTCAAAGGCTTAGTAAAGGGATCTGCCAGATTGTCTGCAGAGCCTATCTTGGTAATAGATATATCACCTCTCTGCACAATCTCTCTGACTAAATGATACTTCCTCTGTACATGCTTTTGGCTTTTATGGCTTCTGGGCTCTTGGACTGAGCGACTGCTCCGCTACTGTCACAGTAAACTGTGAGCAGCTGTCGTGCCAAAGTTACCACCTCAAGTTCCATAAGGAATCTCTTGAACCATACTGCTTCCTTAGCTGCTTCACAAGTTGCTACATATTCAGCCTCCGAGGTGGAATCAATGGTACATTCCTGTTTTATACTCCTCTAGCTGATTGCGCCGCCACCAAGCATAAATACATAACCAGAAGTGGATTTACTGGAATCCTTATCTGACATGAAGTTAGAATCTCTGTATCCGACTGGAATGAGCTCATCACTGCTATAAATCAACATGTAATCTCTAGTCCTTCTCAAGTATTTGAGAAAACACTTTACAACAGTCCAATGTTCAGGTCCTGGATTAGACCGATATCTACTGACTAGGCCCACTGCATGACAGATATCCGGTCTAGTACATAGCAACGCATACATGAGGCTACCAACAGTTGAAGCGTATGGTATCGACCTCATCTGCTCCTTTTCCTCAGGTGTCTTGGGACACTCGTCTTTGGAAAGGTGCACTCCATGCCTGAAAGGTGTAATACCTTTCTTGGAGTCCTGCATAGCAAACCGTATTAGTACCTTATCTATATATGCAGCCTGAGATAAGCCAATCATCATATTTTTCCTGTCTTGATGGAGTTTGATCCCTAGGATATAGCTAGCTTCTCCCAAGTCCTTTATATCAAAAGTCTTGGCAACCAAACTTTCACTGTTGACAACATTCCTATGTCTTTCCCGAGGAGAAGGATGTCGTCGACATATAAAACCAGAAAAACTAGCCTGTCACCTTCACTTTTCATATATACAAGTGACTCATCCGGATTTTGACAAAAACCAAATGACTTGATTACCTGGTCAAAACGGATGTTCCAGCTTCGGGATGCCTGCTTTAATTTATAGATGGACTTCTGCAGCTTGCAAACCTTTTGCTCTTGGTTTTTAACTACAAAATCGTCTGGCTGCACCATATAGATGTCTTCCTCAAGATGGCCGTTAAGAAATGTTGTCTTGACATCCATTTGCCAAATCTCGTAATCGAGATGAGCCGCAATGGATAAGAGTATCTGAATCGACTTGAGCATGGCTACCGGCGAAAAGGTTTCCTCATAATCGATACCCTCTTTCTGAGTATATCCTTTCGCAACAAGCCTGGCCTTAAATGTCTCCACTCTACCATCTGGTCCTCTTTTTCTCTTGTAGACCCACTTGCACCCAATAGGTTTAATATTGGCGTGCAAGTTCACAAGTCTCCAGACCTGATAGGAGTACATAGACTCCATCTCAGCTTTCATAGCATCTTGCCAACGTCCCGAATCTATGTCATTAATTGCTTCATCATAGTTACAGGGATCTCGTTCCGGTTCTTCCGGGACTGCCTCGTAAGACTCTCCCAAGAACGAGAACCTGTGAGGAGGTCTGACAATCCTCCCACTACGACGAGGCACTGGTGTAACTACTAGGTCTAGTAAGGGCGGTTCTTCCTCAAGTTCAGTCTCACTTGGATTTGGAATTGATTGTTTTTGAATCTCTTCCAAGATCACCTTTTCTAAAAATTCCAGTTCATCATATAATCTTCCTCCAGAGAAACTGCATTGGTGCTCACTAGCACTTTCTGCTCTCTGGGATTATAGAATAACCATCCTTTAGTTCCCTTAGGATATCCTACAAACGTGCATACTTCCGACTTCGATTCCAACTTATCCGACTTAACCTTCAGCACGTGTGCCGGACAACCCCAAATGTGTAAATGCTGCAGACTAGGCTTTCGCCTGGACCACAACTCCCGAGGAGTCTTAGGTACAGACTTAGATAGTACGAGGTTTAGTATGTATATTGCAGTATCCAAGGCGAATCCCCAAAAGGATATTGGTAATCCTGAGAAACTCGGCATAGACCTGATCATATCTAAAAGAGTCCGGTTCCTTCTTTCTACTACTTCATTCTGTTGAGGCATACCAGGAGTAGACAACTGGGATAGAATCCCATTCTCTGATAAGTATCCCATAAAATCGGCAGAGAGATATTCCTCTCCTCGATTTGATCGAAGAGTCTTGATACTTTTACCTAATTGCTTTTCCGCTTCCGCTCGAAACTCTTTGAACTTTTCAAAAGCCTCAGACTTGCGGTGCATAAGGTATATGTATTCATATCTTGAGTAATCATCTGTGAAAGTGATGAAGTACTCATATCCTCCTCTGGCCCTGACATTAATGGGTCCACATACATCAGTATGCACTAATTCCAATAAATCTTTGGCCCTATTGCCCTTAGATGAAAAGGGTCTCTTGGTCATTTTGCCTTCCAGACAGGACTCATAGACAGGCATTGGTTCTACCACCAATGAAGGCAAGATACCATCTTTCACTAGCCTATTAATCCTATTTAGGTTTATATTAGCCTCAAGTGCCAAAGTTTTGTTGGATTAAATGAAGGTGACTTCCTCTTTAATGATGGTCTATTAATTGTTTCAGTATCATGTATCTCATACATCGTGGGAGTTAACAAATAAAGTCCATTGGTTACCTTGCCAGAACATACAAAAAGTAACCATTCCTTTTTATGACAACTTCAGTACCAAAAGTAATGGAATAACTTTTATTCACTAAACTAGAAACTGAAATTAAATTATGTCATAAAGACGGCACAAATAATGTGTCTTACAAAACCAACTTATTATTTGAAAAACATAAAGTAATGACTCCCACTGAAACAGCCTCCGCCTTAGCATCAGATCCTAGGTTGACAATGATTTCTCCGTCACTAAGCCTCCTGGTTTCCCTGAACCCCTGCAACGTTTTACATATGTGATTAGTTGCCCCGGAGTCCACACATCAGGATTCTGAAGTACCAGTTGCAAAACTAACTTTAGAAATAAGTGACTCAATCAGTCCTTTTCTTAGATAGATATTTTGGACAATTCCTTTTCCAATGTCCTGTCTTACCACAATGGAAACATTTTCCTTTTGTCCCTGAACCCTTAGCTTTGGCCACGCCACCATTAGGACCATTCTCCACCTTAGGACCATTCAGAACTGATTTCTTTTTGCCTTTCCGCCCTTTCCCTTTCGGCTTGGACTTGGCATCTGACTTTTCTGTCACTAGGGCAGTTGGATTCTTCTTCAAAATCCCTTTAGTCACTACCAGTTGGCTAGACAGCTCAGCCAGAGTCAGATTCATCTTATTCATATTATAATTAACCTTGAAATTGTTGAATGACTCTGGCAGTGACTCAAGGATTATGTCGATTTGCGATTTTGCATCAATCGCAGCTCCCAGTACATCTAACTCATTTAATGAGTCCATCATTTTCAACATGTGTTCATGTACTGATGTACCTTCAACCATCTTGGTGCTAATGAGCACCCTCATAGCTGCCTGCCTAGCAGGCCTGCCCTGTTCCGCAAACATCTCCTTTAAGTTCAATATAATATCGTATGCAGTCTTATAGGATTTATGTTGGTATTGCAAAACAATAGACATGGATGCCTGAATGTAACATCTGGCCATCTCATCGTCTTTGGCCCATTTGGTGTAAAGTTCATTTTCTTCTTCCAATGCATCCGGGCCAGGCTCATCAAGGGGGGGTTTGGTAAGGACATATTTATATCCTGAAGCAGTCAAGACAATATCCAGGTTCCGTTTCTAGTCTACACAGTTGGATCCTACCAACTTATTCTGGTTGAGGATGGTCGCAAGTGGATTGAAAGTATTCGAATTCAGGCTTGAAATACTTAGCACATAACCATACATTCAATTAATGAATTTAAATGACATTAGGGTTTAGTATTCTACCAAATTTATGTGGGAATCCTCATATCCACAAAATTCAGAATACATCGGAATCCTAATCCCCGGGTATGCCTCCTTGGGAAGTGCAAATACCACCTAGATTGGTGCGGATCGAAGTTGGTCAAAATTATGATTATGACTAACTATCCATGATCCCCATCATTCTTTATTATCTAAGTATCTCATACCAAATAATGTATGACTTCTGATTGACTTCGGTTTCTAAAATACATGAGGCAAATCCTTGGGGATAGTACATCATTAATTTAGTTAAATGTGACCCACTAGCATTGCATGACAACCGTTGCAGACAGCTCCTCCTTGGGAAGTGGGCCCCCACCCCGTCTCACCAACACTATCCATAGGAGATCCATATCTAGTAACCAGACAAATACAAGCCCTCCGTGGGGAACGGCCATTCTCAAGATGGAGCGAGGCTAATACTTTCCTTACAATGGACCTATGGTGGAAAACCATGGGGATTTCTAAATATAAATACCCCGCTCCCACTTAATATTTTAGAATTGAGGATTTCCTTATATGTATATGGGCCCACAAATACAGACATCAAATCATCTCATGATATGACCAATGATTGGTTTCAAGTCAAGTTATTTTAAGAAAAGTTCAGTTTCTAAATTAGTGTTACCAATGGATTCATCTCATGGGCCCACTAACTCTAATTAGAACTCTTTCCAAAAATTAATTTGATTTGACCAATTTTGGAAACTGCTATGTTTGGATCAGATTTGGAAACATTCTAAAACAAGCAACCATCCATAAATAGAAAGTGCTAAAATTAGAAACTAGTCATCTCCTCTACATGGTTCAAGCAGAATAGACTTCTTGGACTTCTAGACTTTCCAAAACTTTGGAATTCCTCAAACTCTTTGGGCATCGCCAAAACTCTTTTGGTAATCTTCAAACTCTTTGATTAGGAGTCGAACTTCATTTTCCTTCTTCGTTTTAGACATCACCAGAATTTACAAATTATTGAAAATTACATAAATTCCTACGCCTCAAGGATGAGACTTACATGGTAATCTAAATATGAAAATAAAAGGGCTATAGGGAAATTCACCATGCCTTGCCCTTTCACGGGAAACCAAGGAAACCATGATGCCTTTTACACTTAGCCACAAATAAACCAATAACCACATAAAAGAAAGTAAGAGTTGTGGGCCATATGGAATGGACATTATCACCTGCAAGTTAGTATCTCATATAACTCACAAAACCAGGATGCCACTTTTATATAACATGCGCTTCGCAAAGGGGGTCCAGGGGTGTCCCCCGGCGGGGTTCGAGCACACTGTTTGCTCAAGCGGACTTGGATCTGCTCGAGCGGACTGTTCCAGAACCTGGTTCGCTCGAGTGGATGGAGGTTCGCTCGAGCGACTTGCTCGGGAAACCTGTAGAAAATTCCTCTTCTTGTCCGAATTAGCCCCTTTTACAACATTCATACCAGATACAAAAGGCATACAAACATCAAATCTAATCCTTACAAAGCCCTAAGTCTATCCTCTTCACATCTCATGCAAAGATTAGATCTAGATCGTTGATCTAACATGATTAGAGATGAGGTAAGGCTCGAATACCAATTGTAGGAAATAGGTGGGCCTTGTGGATAGGATTCCAAAACTTTTGACCAACTTGACTCAGGGATCAAGTACCCATAAGGCCATAAACCATATCCAGGATGCAATCCCTCATTCCCATCTATCATGTACAACAATAATAACCTATCTAAAAGATAGAGAACAAGCAACACCATGCAACAAAATAATCTACAACAGATAGAGAAGCAGATTACACCTTTGGAGCCTGGTTGTGCTCTAATGGAGAAGAAGACTTGCTAGTTAAAGAAATTCATTCTCTGTAAGCAACTTAGGATCTCCAAAACCTCTTAGTCTTTCACTTACTATTACCACTATTAGAAGTCTCACTTCAAATAGAAATAGTAACTTTCTAATTCCTTCATCTTAGAGTTCTAATAGGATTAGTATCTTTCCAATAACTTGGGCTAGCGTGGGGACCACTAGGGATTCCATAGAAAGCTGGATCCAACTGGGACACCGCGACCCCTCATCTCATGTGCAATCCGGGCCCACAGTTAATTACAAATAACATCACTATATAAATGCAATTGCACTCCAGTCTTAGGAATAAATTACAATGAAGACCCTAAACTTCCCGATTACCACAAGTAGGCCACTCTATCAATATCCAAGGATCAATTGGAATAAAACTGTCCCACCAATTTAAATCCACATCTTATTATCCTTGAGCCCCAATTAATTACAGTGATCATCAGTACCATCCAATTAACTCTTAATCGAGATGGATGCGCACTTACTAATGACAAATCCATTAATTGGCACAAGGGGATAATGTAGATAGATTACATCTTGACCATTGGATGTTCCCAAAGTCCTACCACCACGTACCCAAGACACCGAGGTATTGACCTACAGTTAGCCTCACTCATTGGTGACTCAAAGCAAATGAATAGATAGAAACTTGAGTTCATGAATGTCTCAGGATTGAGAGCATATTGCTAGGGAATTATGAGAGCAAATCTTAAACTCGAGACAATATTTCATAAGGTGCTACTCATGGTCCTTTAATACATCCAATGTACCAGCACCGTGATCCAGAATCTTACATTCTGATGATCGAGACAGATCATACTATCTCATAGTGATCAAAGTGCTGCAAGCTTAATAGATGAGGTGCCCAGTCTCATCATCGGTTGTGAAGATATTTAAGTATAAGATTTGTGACACATGTCTCCCGTGTGTGGATCTCATCCATACACATATATCACATCTAATATACTAATGGGACTGAGTTCATCTTATGAACCATTATGTCATATGTATTGGTCATGTGCATGAAGTAGTAAAACACCATTCATCTTATGAAAGGAAAGCATGATATTATTGATAAAAAAAAAATTAATGAATTTATTACATCATCTGATGGATTGAGTCCATACAATCTAACACAAGCAGTGTCCATCCAAGTTATCTTCATAAACAAAATAATTTCATTTGTAATTCGCAATCAAAACCCTAGATGAGGGAAGCTTGTGAAAAATGTTTTA
This sequence comes from Camphora micrantha, assembly GCA_003546025.1. NCBI lineage: Eukaryota > Viridiplantae > Streptophyta > Magnoliopsida > Laurales > Lauraceae > Camphora > Camphora micrantha. The sequence continues at coordinate 16,637,549 of QPKB01000009.1, read as the reverse complement.
ATTCGTACATGGAAAAAGAGACAAGCATTTGAAGATGAGGAAATCTCAAGAGCTTTTCAAAAACCTTGGAATCCTTTCTTCTATTGTGTGGGGAAGAAGATCCAAGGAAGAGATGAAGGCTCTTTTTTTCTTATTCACCGGAAGAGAAGAGAGCTTTTCCTTTCGTAAGAAACATAATCGAAGTTGAGAAAAGGACCCTTATGCATGGGTAAACTTGTCATTATAAAAAAATATGATGACAAACTTGCCTAAAAAAGTTCATGGGCTATCTTTCCGCTTCAGAGAAATTAATCTATTCCAATTATCCCATTTTCTGAACATTTTTGAAACATAGGTGTTTCACCTTAAAGTGGATTGAAACGGTCCCTCTAAAAAACTTCCCAAACGAGCTATATGTGGCTTCAAAAAGTTTTAAGTTAAATAGAGGGGCTGAATAGAGTTGCCAAACAAAACCTTAGATTGCTACGGTGTTTTTGACAGTACACAAGATAGTCCAGTTTTTCCTTTTTTTTTTTTTTTTTTTTGAATTTCGGGCTCTTAAATCGCGATCCAAACCGTTTGATAGATTTATAAGGTCAAAACGATTATGGTTATTAATTTAAGCCATTGGATGTTCATATATTTTGAGATATTGTAATAAATACTCGATGCTTAGATCACCGCTTTTTACTTTTGTGGGCCCAAACTCAAGATTTGAACCGTTAATCCTCTTTGGAAGGATAAACACGGCTACTACCTCAAATTTCGTTGACTAGTTACTTGTGGATCTCAAGATATTTGCAAAAAACTAAGGACCGTTGATTACACTGTGCTTATCGCACAGTGTTTTGGATTGCGTTCGCGCAGTCCCTTTTTCATTTTTCTTCATTTGTGGGCCCTAAACTATAATTTGAGCCGTAAAGACTCTTAAGAAGACTAAGAACGGCTACCATACAAAATTTCAGCCTTTGATCCTTCACCAATCTCAAGATATTTGTAGAAAAATGTGAACTACTTGATGTTAATTTCTAAATTTTGTTGGTCCCTATATCAAGATGCTAACAGTTGATCCTCTTTGGAAGGCTAAACACAGCCATGGGGTTGAAATTCAGCCCCTAATTCCTTGTGGATCTTAAGATACTTGCAGAAAGCTATCGACCATTGATTTAAAAGTCTATTTTAATCAGATTTTCGGTGTTACCAAACATACTAATTCTATAATATCTATTTCAATCAGGGTCATTTGAAGTAGATCTGTTTCATATAGATAAGATTTTCCAAACAATGTCTTAAAGTCATTTAAAAAAAAAAAACACACAATTTGAAAAAAAAAAGGTGGATTGCATATATACAGTCATTATGACCATGTGGGAGATTCCATATGTGTGGTCATTTAGACCGAGTGAGAGATTGCTAGATGAAAGTGGTCCGCATGACCACACGTCTAATAATGACTGGGTCCCACGTTGAGTCCTTTAATTTTAATATGCTTTCCCCTTTAGTTTTGATTTGAATACATCTACCTTGGATTCACTTTAACAAAGCCCGGTCCATTCAGGACTTTTGTTTTGGCTAATCTTTAAGGGAATTAAGGGTACTGACTTCTAATAGATTTCTTTGATGAAAAGAAATCTCTCTAGGGGTTATCTATAAAATTGGTTTTTTGGTCCTCTCTCTTAACTCATGACATATTGCATAGTACCCATCTACTCTCAAGCATATTAGAGTGAGTGACAAGGGAGATAGTCAAAAACCCTATTTGCATAGTATCCATTGATTAATGCATAAGTCAAGATCTGTAGGTTTATTTGTGTTGCAAGCCATATTAGATCCCACAGTTATAACGAGTTGTGGGTACTCTCTCCCATGTGTTACCTCAGATTTAGTTTTTTCATTTGCTTATCGAAATCTAAATCCTAGGAACTGTAGTGCTTATTCTAAAGTTCATTACATTTACATTGTAGCATGTAGTGTTTCTCCTTGTAAATTTCCACCCAATTATTTGTTTTATCATTGTACTATGTAGGTACTGTGATATCTACAGTTTGTACATTGCCACCCATTGCATTTACATTGTAGCGTGTAAGACCTCGACCCCTAATTACTATGACTAGTGTTAATTAATTATGTTATTTGCTTAAAAAGTAGTTTTAGAAGTTAATTAACTTAATTTGAGCAGTAGAATAGCTTTTGAGTAACTTTGGAACGTTTTAAGATCCTTTGAGCCTAGTTTGATGCATGACACATTTGTAATTTCGAAAAAAGCTGGGGGTTATCCATTAATTCTGGAAAACTTTCTAAAACTTTTAGATTAAGGACATTATTCCGGGTAACTTTTGTAATCAACTCATAGCCATTTGGAGCCCCAAAACCCTTCAATTTTTAATTTCTTCATAAGTAGGGATATATAATTGTCATTTGAACCACATTTGATCTTTTCCTCGGAATCTCGAAATGCTTCATGTAAGACCCCGACCTGAGTGACCTCGATTAGTATTAATTAAGTCATGTGTTAGTTCTAAGCATGATTAGTAAATTTGTGGTTTAGTTGGGAGTAGTATAGCTTTTGTTATAGTTTTGGAAAATTTTGAGTGCCTTGTTGTTTAGTGGGACCCTTTGGGGGTTCCTTTTATGACTTTGCGTTTACTTAGGGGATCATTCAAGATCCTAATAAATTGAATTTTGATCTTGTTTTACTCATCTTGTTGACCTCTACAACTTTCGTGTTGTTCCCGTTTCCGTTCAAAACCCCAAAACCCGACTTTCCTAGCATTGAGGGTAAAATGGTCTTTTATCCCAAAATCTGGACACAATTTCCAATATCACCAAAACCCGCGAAACATATACTTTTTGGAAACTAGAAATTTTGACGAACAACTTTTCCTTCTTCGTCGAAGGCAGCTGAGGTCCCAAAAGCCATGATTTTGACCCGACAAGATTCTCAGGGGTGGAGCCCACTCCCCACTTGCTATATACGGAAGACCACCTTTCTTCTCTTTTCCATTTTTCAGCTCAAGCAACACTCGTTTAGGGTTTTCTCCTTTCTCTTCTTCTTCTTGTTCCTTCATCTCCCAATCTCCATAAAATCTTGCATCAAAGGCCAAATGGAGATCACCATTCTCTTCCTCTCCTTGAAGGCTTCTTCTTGATATCATTTTTTTTTTTTAGAGAAAACCTCCTTTTCCAAGATCCTCATTGAGCTAGTCTTGCCCATTTGGAGAACCTACAAGTAAGCAACCCTCCCCATCTCTTAGATTTGTGTTCCTCTAGCCTTGGAGAAGCTCCATTTGTATTATTGAAGCTTTTTTCTTCCTTATTCATTGTCTTGACCATTTTAGGATTTTATTTGGGGGTTTTTGTTGTAGCTTGGACCTTTGGCTTGAAGTTGTGATTAGAGACTTGGTTTCTTGATTAAAGACCCAAGGCAAGTGGATGAATTGACATTTTGTGCATCAAATGGTTTTATGAGAAATGTGTTGATTTTTGTCATCTCTATTTATACTATTCTTGATTTATATGCTTTTGAAATAAATGCACATGAATGAGTTGGTTGATTTTTAACTCTTGAAGCATTGCCTTCATGACCTCTCATTTATTGTTTATTCGTAATATAAATGAATCCTTGTGATTTGGTGGATTTTCTCTTCTCTTTGTGGTTGAATCTGATTGAAAAGAAGGTGTTTGGTTTAAATGTTTAATGAAGTTTTGATGGGGTTTTGGATGAAGTTTGTAAGGAGTTTTGAGCCTCTCATTTTGGTGAAGGAATGAGGCTCAAAGGTATTGTAAGAAGAGGAAAATGGGAAGAAGCAGAACTGTCCCGGAATTAGTTCCTAGATAGTTTGCTCGAGCAAACTTGACCTGTCCAAAAAAAGGATTTCGAACCATTCCAGTAGACAGTTCGCTCGAGCGAACTTCACTTCGCTCGAGCGAACCCTCCCAGAACTCATTCCAGAAAGTTGTTAGTTCGAGCGCATGAATAGTTCGCGCAAACCAACCTACACTGGACGAGTTCGCTCAAGCGAACTCCACTTCGCTCGAGTGAACCCACCCAGAAAATCATTCCAAAGAGCTCATCGCTCGAGCGAACTTAAGATCTGCTCGAGCGATGGACACTGTTCATTTGGGGTTATTTTTGGAGTGAGAATGAAATGTTTAAATGATTGAGAGAAGTCTATTAGGAGCCCCTTATGCTCGGGATAAGTATTAGAACAATAGGTTTAGGGTTTTTATTCCGGAAAAGGGAAGGAGCACACTATTGGACTCATTATTCGAGTTAAAGTAAAATTTGTCACACTACCACTTAACAAGGAACCATGTTTCTGAGTATTTTTAAAAATCTAATAAATAGGCTTCATCAATGATTTTCTAGGGCTGGATGTCACAAGATGCAAATTTACTATCTAGCGTCCACATTGGACCACCTTTTCAATGGACCGGATTCCAAAAATTACACCCACTCAGTGGTTAATCTTTAACATGATTTTTAAATAATAAGCAACAATTCACTAACAACCCACTAATCAAAAGTTAAGAAAACATGTAATCACTGTTACAATAAGATTTCATTCCATCTATCTATTAGAACTCCCATTGTTTTTATACGAGCAAAAACTAGAAAAAAAATCCATGGCCATTTACATAATTAATTGCAACAACATTTACGCCTTCTTATTTACAAAAAAAAAAAAAGAGATGAAATAGAGGGAGAAAAGAGAAAAGAATCATATTCGAAACCCATACCATATGTCGATCGATATACCTAATCCAAAGTTCTTACTACTTGAACCCAAATGTGGCCCATGGGTTCTTTGACATAGAGAGGTGGTTCTATTCGGATTTCGGACTTTCAGTGGTTTTCCATCTTCAAATGGGGAGACAGAGAGAGAGAGATAGAGATCGGTTAGGGTAGTTTTCTAGAGCTGGGGGGAAGGAGGAAAGGAGGGTGTGATGGGAAAGGGGGGACTACTGAATTTTTTAAGTGGGGGCTGGGCCGCCAGGACTTGTGGGGGCCAGGGGGGGCGGGGGCCGGTGGCGCTGAAGTCGCCTGCTCCTTCAACATGGGTCTGCCCATGCATGTCCTGACATTTACAAGAGCTTTCAATGACATTAAGCAAATTGGAAACCGAGTCGAAGAAAGCGGCAATTGATTAATTTGTGTTCTTTTGCAACAGCAATTTCGCGACCCCGAACCAAGGCCCAAGCCCATGAGTCGGTTAATTTTGAATTTCCCACAGGTTCCTGTGGTGAGGATCCCGAGACACAGGGGACTAACTCACACGATCAAAGTCGGCGGAAGCGTGTAGCAAATCACATCAAGATAAAGCATTAATAATATTTCCAAGTGCAAGAGTAATAACATCAATATTAAGATATCAGAAGGAGGAAATATAACATGGCATTCCCATCATGATTCAAGTTTCAAAGTTAGCCCAAAAGTAAGTTAAGTTTTGTTACAACCCAATAAGAGGCAAACAAAGGCCAATACATTTCCAAAGTTTAAAACAAGACACCCAACAAAATGAAACGGATCTCATGATCTCGCCCGACGTCTAGTTGACGTCGTCGGGCTGCCACTCTCAAGTTGGGTGTGGCTCAACAGCCTCCTCCTGACGCTCCTCCTCAAAGGCAATGTTGCCTGCACTTGGGCACCAAAATAACAAGTATCAAATACGACGGCTTGGCAAGTAATCAATTTAGGCATGAGTATAAATCATTCAAAGTTTTGAGAGAAATAATGTTAAAACAATATATTGAATTTAAAACAGATACGTGCCCAAGATTCATGTCAAAGATACAAAACGAAACTAACATGAATACATATAATATCATGAATAGTTAATCCACATTGAGCCCATCATCTGTCTATCATATATGATAACAAGAGTAAGCACAACACACAAAAACACGATTCCCATGCCACACAAGGTAGACGGGGAGGAGGGCTGCGGAACCGGAACACGCACGATGTGTAACATAATTGAATGTCCAAGAGCGAATCCTAGAAGGGGGGGGGGGGGGGGGGGGGTGAATAGGGTGAGCCAAAAATTTCTAGACCAATAATTAAATCTTTTTACTTTTAAGTCACTTATGTTTTGAGAAAGATTAATTTTTTTGTGAAGAGAAGCAATCTCTATGTTAAGCATGCACAAGACAACTAACAACTACAATCTTGATAGAATCAAACATAAGAGCATCATCCATGAAAAGAAAAATAAAAGATCAACCACCATGATACAAGCATTTATAGTGGTTCGGCCAACATGCCTACATCCACTCTCGGCAACCCTACCGGATTTCACTAGCTCAAATTAAGGTTTATGATCACCTCAAACCTTACAAATACATCACTTATGCTTTTCAAGGCTAAGTAATAACCTATACACAATGCTTTTCTTAGGCTAAACAATAACCTTTACAAGATGATTTTCTCTTAAATAAAATGCCTATGAATGCATGGATAAGAGAACAATGAAGTGCAATTTAATGCCTCTAAAAAGGCTGATTAGAAAGTGAAAACTTAACTTCTAGAAGCATGCATATGAATGACAAAGTCTATGAATAATGCATATACTAGAAATCACTCTATCTCTTTTTGGAAAGATGTAACTTTAAATGATGCAAAGATGATAAACATATGTATGAGAAAGAGTTGTTTGACAAACACATGGTTTTCCAAAAGATCAAACTTGAATGTAAAAGTACAATCTTAAGATTAACAAGTTAGATTTGAAAACAAGGATTCATAACTCATGTGAATGGTAAATCATATGTTGATTTCATAAAGCTAAAACATTTCAAAGTTCAAAGCATGTTATGAAACACAACATCTCAAGAAGAAAGCCAACTATTTGATCAAGCATAAAAGAAAACAAAGATTTAGAAACAAAGCATGAAATTTATCTTGGGATAAAGAAAGCACACCCATTTGAAGATCAAAGGTTGAATAATTGGATTGGCTTCATAATCCCTTTACTAATTCTTCTAAAAAGTTGTCCTTTCTTGGACTTGAAAATTCCCAAAAGTTCAGCACTTTTTTCAAAATAAAAAACTACTTTTTATAGAGAAAAAGTTCCCAACGGATAGTCCTCGGTCGACCTGCCACTGTGCCCGGTCGATCTGCCCTTAATGGTAAAAAATCTGCCTGTTGCAGGATAAGGCTTAACGGCTAGAAGCCTGGTCGACCCAAAGTGGAGCCAGTCGACTGGGTCCATTGGGCCGGTCGACCAGCCACACACGGGGTCGACCGGATTCAGCCCAAAAAAACTACTAAAAATTGAAACATGAAACCATGAGGGCTGAACACCAAGGGACCTTGAAGATCATTGAACAAGCTTGGAATCATGACTGAAAAAATGGATGAAAACTGATTTTCAAAAGACATAAAACTTTCAAACTAAAAAAGGATTTAAAGAAGAAAACTTTGAAAAGCTTGAAATGATTTTTGAACTCAAAGATAGAACATTTTGAGATTTTAAAAACTGAACTAAACACTTCATGAACTTAAGATAATTAAGATTTGAAAACCATGCATATCATTTAATAAAAACAAAGATTATGAATGAGAAATATGCATGAAGATCCTAAGATTAAGAACATGAAGAATGAGAGGTCAAGCTATGAAAATGAATGCAGCCTATCAAATTGCAGCAAAATAAAAACTCTAACAATAATATATGACCAATCTGCAGATAGTCCACAAGTTTAAGGACCCCTGGACAGTGGATCAAACTGAAGGGGAAGTCCAAGCTCAGTGGTGTTCACTTGGATTCATGAATGCACAAAACACGCGATACACGCAATCTAAACCGATCGAAATTAAGGGGTAAAATCATTTGTCAAAACGAGACAAGACTGTTGGAAATAGGCAGGCCTTGTGGATAGGATTTCAAACCTTTTGACCCACTTGACTCATGGATCAAGTACCCATAAGGCCACAAACCATATCCAGGATGCAATCCTTCATACTCATCCATCATGTACAACAATAAAACAAGCGACACCATGCAACAAAATAATCTACAACAGATAGAGAAGCAGATTATACCTTTGGAGCCTGGTTGTGCTCTAAGGGAGAAGAAGACTTGCTAGTTGAAGAAACTCTTTCTCTGTAAGCAACTTAGGATCAACAAAACCTCTTAGTCTTTCACTTACTATTACCACTATTAGAAGTCTCACTTCAAATAGAAATAGTAACTTTCTAATTCTTTCATCTTAGAGTTCTAGTAGGATTGGTATCTTTCCAATAACTTGGGCTAGCGTGGGGACCACTAGGGATTCTAAAGAAAGCTGGCTCCAACTGGGACACCGCGACCCCACATCTCATGTGCAATCCGGGCCCACAGTTAATTGCAAATAACACCACTATATAAATGCAATTGCACTCCAGTCTTAGAAATAAATTACAATGAAGACCCTAAACTTCCCGATTACCACAAGTAGGCCCCTCTATCAATATCCATTGATCAATTGGACTAAAACTGTCCCACCAATTTAAATCCACATCTTATTATACTTGAGCCCCAATTAATCACAGTGATCATCAGTACCATCCAATTAACTCTTAATCGAGATGGGTGCGCACTTACTAATGACAAATCCATTAATTGGCACAAGGGGATAATGTAGATAGATTACATCTTGACCATTGGATGTTCCCACAATCCCACTACCACGTACCCATGACACCGAGGTATTGACCTACAGTTAGCCTCACTCATTGGTGACTCAAAGCAAATGAATAGATAGAAACTTGAGTTCATGAATGTCTCAGGACTGAGAGCCTATTGTTAGGAAATTATGAGAGCAAATCTTAAACTCGAGACAGTATTCTATAAGGTGCTACTCATGGTCCTTCAATACATCCAATGTACCAACACTGTGATCCAGAATCTTACATTCTGATGATCAAGACAAATCATACTATCTCATAGTGATCAAAGTGCTGCAAGCTTATTAGATGAGATGCCCAGTCTCATCACCGGTTGTGAAGATATTTAAGTATAAGATTTGTGACACATGTCTCCCGTGTGTGGATCTCATCTATACACATATATCACATCTAATATACTAATGGGGCCCAGTTCATCTCATGAACCATTATGTCATATGTATTGGTCATGTGCATTAAGTAGTAAAACACCATTCATCTCATGAAAGGAAAGCATGATATTATTGATAAATAAAGAAATTAATCAATTTATTACATCATCTGATGGATTGAGTCCATACAATCTAACAAAGACACGGCTAGGAAAATGGATAATTTTCTATGCATAACGAGCTTAAGAAGTAATCCCCTTTTTGGTTCTTGAAACAAATCTTCAAATGAGCTTATACTTGAAATTCAGAATGAATACATGACGAAATTTATCGTATCAAAATTGAAATTCAAACACGAAGTCCATCAAGCGTATGCTAATAAATTCATTGACCTTTGTGTAATTGAAATCCAAATGTCGAAAAATAAAATGAATTGGTGTCGCCAAAGTTAGAATACATTTTGGATTTCCAATTGCACAATGTCAACTTAAAGTCCCCAGCATAACTTTTCAATCCCCCAAAAAATCCACGAACGAAACCAACAACCCAGTCCTCGAATTCTGCCTAGGTTCGCTTGAGCGGTCAACCGTTCGCTAGAGCGGACCTGACACAGAGGCTTGTCCGCTCGAGCGGACAGGTCTTTGGCCTGTCACGCTCCAGGCAGTGGCATGTTCGCTCGAGCGGACCCCTTGGTCGCTCGAATGGACAAGCTTCTGCCTGTGCCCTCGCCAGGCAGTGGCCTATTCACTCGAGCAAACCCTGTGGTCGCTCGAGCGGACAGGCTTCTAGCTGTGTCCGCTGAGTGCTAAAATGAACTCTTTTGTGCAAATTTTTTGAATCTTTCCTTCCCTTTTGTTTTTCTTTTCTGAACCAACCTGCACATCCTTGAGCCTCCATTCTCTCCAAGGGTTCAATCCAAACAATTCTAACATTCACATCTAGATCTAGGTCATTCAAACTCCAATTCTTCATCATAACAAACCCCAACATTCTAAAACAAAGCATAGGTTTGGAATTCAAGACAGAATTTCAAAAGCTTGAAGTGTAATTGACATCAATACATATAAAGAAATTGAAAACAAGTGAGAAGAGTCTAAGGTAACATAAATTGGAACTTAAACACACCTACAATACATTTTTAAAGTAGGAATGCATTTCAAATCAAACATGCACACAACATTCCTAGATTGGTTACTTGTCTTTGCCCAAAATGCCACACAAATCTTCCTCAAGCAATCCAACTCAAGAACTGAGCCCGAACACTACAAAAACCACATAAAAATCATTCAAAAACTCAACAATTTGAAAACAAAGAACCCAATTCAAAATGGGTGTTGCATGCTAGAGAACCAAGATCCTTAGGAGCTAAAAGAACTCCATTAAAGTCAAGGAAATGAAGCTCTGACCTAGAGATGTCCAAACAAGAAGAAATGAAGAAGATGAAGGGGTTTTCCAGCTAGAAACTCCAAGCAAATTACAACAATAGAAAGCTTGAGATGAGAGGAAGAAGAATGTAGACCCAGATTTCCATTTGGAAGCATAGAGGTGAGGCATGCAAAACGAAGAAGATGAAGAGGAAAATGAGTCTCATCTCAGCTCTAGTTTTTGAAAGAGTTGCAGGAATTCTAAAATGAACGTGAGGGAGGAGAAGGCGACTTCAGTGGCTTGGAGGTGGGGCCCAATAGGTCTAAAGCTTGCGCTGACAAAAACATGGTCTTGCGGGCCCCGGATGAGATCGACGAAGTAGGACAAAATGATCCTTGAAAATCTAGTTTCCGAAAAGTATAAATTTGACATGGTTTTGAGATTTCGAAATTCGTGTCCAGATTTGAGTGTGAAAAGTCAATTTTACCCCTTTTGGGCCAAAACTTGGGTTTTTGGGCTTCAAACACAGATGGGCTGAAAACAAAAGTTGTAGAGAATAGTAAAATCATTCAAATGGAATCAAAATCACAATTAAATCGAAAATCATAATCATCCTCCCATGCTTGCACATACACTCAAGGCCTCCTTGAGCATGTCTAACAAACACTAAACGCTCTCAAAATTTCCAAAGTTATTTCCAAAACTAAATCCAATTATATTCTAATCCAACGATCACTAAACCCTCTTAAGACTAAGCACTCACTAAGTACATGCTAATCGGGCTAATTTGGGTCGAGGTCTAACAAGCAATGAGTGTCAACTGAAGCTAATGTGCAAAATAATGAACATAGAATGCGGTGGGATTCTCATTCTGAATGTGTCTTTTGGAGGCCATTAAGCTCACCCTTCATATTATCGGCCCTATCTTTACCTTGCCCATGCAAACTTGTTATGCTCAATCCATGCTTGGAAAATATCACTTCGATGGCCACCTTAAGTGATTGAGCTTTAGTGTTTGCAACATGTTCAATGGCTAAAAAAAAAAAAAAAAAAGGCTCAATTACGCATCCCCGCCTATCTACATAGCGTATAACAACTGCCATTTGCTCCTTTATAAAAATATCCCGATATTCATCCACCAAAAGGGCAAATGGTACATCTCCAAGCTCCGAAATGATAACCTAAGTTGTTTCTACGATAGATGCATTTACAATGTCTTTTTGAATCTTAGGCGAGGTCAATTTCATATTTTCAGGAGCATTTCGCAATACGACTTTTTTAATATCTTCATTCTGATTGGCAAGCACCTGCAAAAGCTCAAGGAAGTCACACATATTTCTTGAATCCTCAGATTCATCATGACCACGAAAAGACAACCCTTGGTGTAGAAGAAAGCAAATGGCATGAAGTGTTGCCTTCAAGTGAAGTCGATAATCCATCCGAGCTTGATACGATTGCTTGACAATAATCATTTTAATTTGTTGCTTTTGACTTAATAAATTTCAACACTTCTGATGGGCTTGATTGTGAGCGCTACTTGGCCCTCCCACGTGATCTTCAATTCTTCCTTTTTTTCCTCCAACGTTTTAATCCTTGAATTATGAAAGCATCATGACGTGCTTCATTTCCAAAAAGGTAGCAACATAGGCAAAATACATCTTTTTCTATGTTGTACTCTAGCCAACTACCATAATCCTTAAACCAAGCAAAATTAAATTGTCTCTTATCTTGTCCACAACCGGTAGAAGGAAATTTATGGTCATGAGGTTAACAATGGCCCTTTTGTAGATATGCTCTTCTGATTTGGTCCCAATCCATGGGACGATAACTCGAGATTGGATTCCGTAACCCAGGATCTATGGAAAGATCTACCAATTAGTTAACCTCTACATGACTTTTCTTTAAGGATGATGGCAGTTGATCATTGTTATCATTCTCTAAAGGAGTCGAAGATGGTAGGTTAGAAGTTGATTTTCTTTTGAAGTAATTTTCCATATCTAATTGAAAGATAAGGTGCACAACCCAGTGATAAATTCATAGGGATCTTATTGAATCCTGGCTCTTCTAAAGGGTTAAAAGGCACACAAACTAGAAGAAGGCTAATTACTCCTCAAGTGTACACCGTCTGAAATTTGAATGGAAGTCATAACATTTCTTACCATTTGATGCAAGGCACTCATATAGACAGATGGAAAGATGGAGTGGAATTATCAAAAGAGATAATATCTGGTATGCATTTCATCCACAACCCAACCGTATGCATCAGAAACAACCGAATCAATGTCTAACACTTTGACTGATAGCATCCTAATTCATTGGCGTAGGTGTCAAAAACGATTGAGATTGATCATGGGTTGATTATTCCTAGATTCCTAGTGATGTTATCTATAAAAAAATCTATACAAAACTAATTACATAATGAAAAATCACTCATCTTCAAAATATATAACACAACATAAAGCCCCAAACAATCTAAATAGAAAAAAAGAAGAGCCATCGCCAACACATGCGTATATCTCGAGGGAGAGGATGCAACGTGAGGACACTGGAAGACGTCCTATCAGAGATTTGAAGAAAGCCTTACAGCTATCACCGCCTTCTTCACTAAGATTTGGGGTTTTTTTCGCTTTTTACGATTTGGGGGTTATCTGGCCATGATAGAGAAAGAGAGATGTTCATGGCACACTGATTTGCCACCACGATTTGGGTTTTGTTTTGCCGCAGAGAAAGAAATGGAGTTAGAGAGGAGCTGAAGATGATGACCTAGGGTTTTCTAATAGAAGGAGACATTCTGCTTTTGGTTTTATGAGAGAGGAGTTTTGAATGGGGCATGGGGCAATGCTACAAGGTATGGGGCGAGATTGGACTTGACTTGGTGCATGGGCCATGCTGGCCATGTCTATCTAAATGAATTTCAAAAACATACTTGGGGCGACCGCACCCACGTCCCATAACATGGGTTCGCCCCTGCGGCCATTACCACTTGAGTTTCTCCCTCCTTATTTCTTTTCTTGCAACAGAACCTTCAGCTGCATCCTCTCTTCTCTTCTTTCTCTTCCACTTCTTCTCCAAACCTCATCAAACTTTGGGGAACTCCATAATTGGTCGTCGCCAACTCATTGCTCTCATCGTCCACTCTTGACACATATCGTTTTGTATGTTTTCATGGCTGGCCAACCCTTCCACCTTCAAAACTATCTCTATTTGAGCACCTTCAGGTAAGCCATTGATTCCATCTTCTAATATGTGGCTTGGCAGCCTATGTAGCTCACAAATCTAGACATTCATGCATGGTTCCTAGTCTTTTTTTGTTTATGATTTTTGGGGCTTTTTGTGTAGGTATTTGGGGGTTTGGTGAGGAAGTTGTTTTCAGCTGGTTGTGATGTGTTTAGAATCCAGTTTGGGATGTTGGAAGTGAATTTGAAAGCTTGGAAGACCAAGGCAAGAGTTCAATTTGAATCTCATTGCATGTAGTGTTGTTTGGTTAGATTCTTGTACTTGGATTCTTAATGCTAGTTTCCCCTGTTTTCAACTCAAATGTGGCATGTAAATTTGTGTAATTTGGAGCCTAGATGTGTGTAGGGTTCTTCCCAAGAGGTTTTACCTGAAATTGACCCAAACAATCACTGCAATAGACCCCAATTTTCACTGCCCTGCAATGGATTGCCAGCTACATAGCAGGAGGTTTGATAGGTCATGCTTAAGATCTAGGTCTTTTGATGGTTTATGCTTACTTTTGATGAGAAGTTTTTAGGTTGTTTTTATGATTTTATGAAGTGAAGGAAGTCTTTGGTTTTGAATGTTATTTAAAAGTAAGAAAAATGGATTTTAAAAGTTAGATTTTTCAAATTAAAACATTGATTTGTCTTTGATTTGAGTAGAAATCGAAACAAGTTAGGGTTACTTTATATGTTACTCTATAAGTAAATTACTGGATGCTTATTGGATTCCTATTGCTCTAATCATTTTTATTATTTGATATTTCTCATCTTTTTAATTAGTTGTTTGATTTTATTTTTAGATTCATTCAAAAATTCAGATTAATTATTAATTAGTTAGTTTTCTTATTTTAAGATTTTTTTTAATTGGTTCCATGTGGGTTCGACCCATACTTGCTACTATTTCCTATAGACAGCTGTGCACTTGCGGTAGTTAGCATCTTAAAGATCACATCAGTACCGCCCCTGTTTCTCCCTCTGTTCCCTTCGGCTGAACTTCCTCTTAGACCCCCACCTGTTTGGACCTCTCCCCTCCTACTTCTAGGGACTTTTGACACAAATTAAACTCCTTTATGGCCATTGTTCGCCACTCTAATTAAATGATTAATGCACTTAAATCTTAGTGTAGACACCTCACTTGGCCCTCTACGATAGTATTAAACACCTATCATATATAATGGTGCCCCCATTTCACCCATAATTGAATGGTTAATATTATAACTGAAATTAATTAATGACGATGAAGATACTTGTTGATAATTTTAGACTTAGTTCGACAATCTCTAGAAATTTGTGAGGGAAAGAGCCAAATCGTGTCAAGATCTCTTGTCCAACCCACTACTCATACAAGAAATGAACTATAGCACTATTCAAGTCCATTCCAGACTACATAGAACACACTCAGGCTGTTTCTAGAGGCATTACACTTAGTTTGCCTAAGTACGATGCGATTAGCATGAGTTAAGAAGTTAGAATCATTGATCCAAATATCCATACTCTATTGCAATCTCTAATCATCATGACATATGGACCAAAAGATTCTACGTTCCGAGAGCTTTCCGACGATATGTAGAACGTTCAATTCCGACAAACGGATCAAAAGATATGGGCTGCGGAAGATTCCCCCACCAAAATCCACTTGGGCGCACACACAGGTGCGCTCATGTACCAAAAATACCTTGGGCGCACACACAGGTGCGCCCATGTCCTAGAAAGGCACTTGGGCGCACACACAGGTGCGCCCAGGTCCTGGGTCGACCTTATAAGGCACTTGAGTGCATACTTAAGTGAGTTCCATCTTATTTTCCAAAGTTCCGGTCGGACCTAAACCCGAAAATGGAACGAAACCGAACTATTAAACCCATTTGACCCAAAGGGTGACTTGGGCTCACACACAGGTGCGCCCAAGTCCTAAAATCCACTTGGGCGCCACCCTAGGTGAGCCCAAGTCCCTATTCGTTTTGAAATTGCACATGGGCTTCCCCACTGATTTGCCTAAGCCCAGTCTCTATCATTCAGTCCGAATTAGATTTGAAAATAGACCGAACCAGACCCTAAGCACACTCAACCCCGAAAAAACCAGACGTGGGCGCACCTGTGTGTGCGCCTAAGTCAAAAAAAACCCTAAAGTCACCTAGGTTTGCGTGAAGTCTCTAGAAACTTGTACCCACAGCAACCCTAATCCCTCTTCCATGCCAAAAACCCTATAAAAACCCTCTTATACCATTTTTGCAAGAGAGGCTAGAAAAAAGAAGAAAAAGAGAAGTAAAAGGAGACAAAAAAGAGAGAGTTCATAAGAGAGATCTTTAGATCTAGGAGAAAGGAGAAGGAAAAGCGCTTTGGTTCTCCAAGATCAGCAATGGAGAAGGCTTCCCAAAGTTTATGGATGTTCGCAAAAGGCTTCGATCTAGGACTTAAAAACGCAAACCGGTATTTTTAGATCCATTTTCTTTTTATTAGTATTATTATTAGTAGAAACATGCTTAGGATCATCTATTCATCATAGACCTGCATTTATAGTAGTATTTTACAGTAGATCTGATATTTTGCATTCATCATATTTAGTAACATGCTTAGGATCATCTATAGGCTGTAGATCTGCATCGTTTTCATCATCCCGAACTTGTGATTATAATAGATCTTGCATTCATGTCATTTTCATTGGAAAATTTTCAAATTTGAGAAAGAAAAAGTGCAACAGAGAAGTCCCCGCGTAGGGTTTTAACCCCGATTTTCATATCGCATGCACTTCATTTCTTAGATCTGAATTCATTCTCATACACATTGATATCAGGACCTCAGATCCGCAACTTTGTGTTCAAAATCACTCGAAAAGTGTTGGAAAAAAAGAAGAAGAAGAAGAAGAAGAAGAAAACACAGAAAAAACACACAGTGGCGCCCAAGTCCAGAGTTAGAAATTAAACTCCGATTTTCTATTTCATGTGCATTTTGCTTCACAGATCCGAGTCTATCCTTGTATAATTTGATATCAAAGGCTTCGGATTTATAAAAATCATTAAAAGAATCGAGAGAGGACAAAATATTATTGCTTGAAAAGAAAGAAAAAACAGAGGTACTTGGGCGCCACTGTGAGTGCGCCCAAGTCCCTGCAAAGGGAACCACCCTTCGAAACTTAGTCCTCGTATTATTATCTCCAAATCCTGAAGATTTGATATTAATATTTAATATTAGGATCGTGTATTTAATTGCAAATTGTTAGAAATCGTGTCGGAATATTGTTAAACATCATAAATACATCACAACCCACAGGGGAAACACTTGGGCGCCACTGTGTGTGCGCCCAAGTCCTTGGTTTGATCTTCCGACCCACGTTTGTTGCGTTTTGTGTTTCATTTAACTTGCCATTCCATGTTTATGATCATTTCAATTGATTGTTGAACTTCTTGACTCCAATCATCAAATCATCAACACTTTAGGTTAGGTTATATTGCATAAAATACTTTAAAAAAAAAAGAAAATTATTATAAAATCCTAAAACTCTTCCCTTCTCATCTTGCTCTTTAGTAATTAGAGCAAAGAACAAAAAAAATTAAAAGAAATAGAAAAACCGATAAAAAAGAAATAGAGTAGATATTAAGTAGAGGACCTTAGGTTATTTCTTAATTTAGGTTGCATTGCTTCTGCATAAAAAAACAAAAAAAAAATAGAAAAGAGAAAAATTACAAAATTCTAAAACACTTCTCCTCTCATCTTACTCTCTAGCAATTAGAAGAGAAAAAAAAAACAAAGTAATTAAAAGAAGTAGTAGAATTATCCTAGGTTTTTTCCATTCACGCCCAAGTAAATTAATAAACTTGATCAATTCCAATATCTAAACACCTAATTAAAAATATCTAATCAAAATCCATAGAATTAATTAATTGATTAAATCCTTAAAACTGATTAACAACTTCTAATAAAACCCCTAATTGAACAAAACCTTAATCAACAAGTTCCAATTAAAGTCCTAATTAATAAACCTAATTAATAAGCCCTAATTTATTAAGACCATAACCAACGAGATCCAATTAACAACACTAAATTCAGACCTTAATCAAGCTTTAATCAGATCTTGATCACCAATTCCTAGTTTAAACCCCCATCAAGACGATATACCAATTAAATCCAAAAAAACCATAAAAACATCTCCCAACAGAAACTAAAGTCGAATACCCGAAACTGACTTAAAACACCCTAAAGACAACAAGCTAGTAGACCGACACTTGGGAGCCACCACAGGTGCGCCCAAGTCACAGAACACACCTAGGTGCCCCCCACAGGTGTGCCCTAGTCCCTATTCCAATCCTGAGACGCACTTCGGTAATATTTCAACTCACGAATTCGAACCACTACCACACTTAAGATTTAGAGACTTGAAACCAACCCAGGATCCAAGATTTATTGACATAGGTCACCTGAAAATCCAAATTTAGGTGAACGAATCTAAGAAAGAACCGAAACTCACAGACCGACCACTTGGGTGCCACTGCAGGTGCGCCCAAGTCCATTTCTAGCTCCGGGATCACCGAGTCCTAATTCGCTTCAAATCTTGACCCAAATCATCATCTCAAAACCTTTACCGAACCAACAACAGCCTTGAAATTTAAAATTTCGTTAATATAAACCCATTCGAAGTCTCGAACCAAAGTCAGAAGATTAAAAAGTATCAAATTGAGACTTGGGTGCCACTGCTGGTGCACCCAAGTGCCCAGAAACACTTAGGCGCATACATATGTGCACCCAAGTCCTTTGTCAAATCTAAGTGGTGAATTCTGATTGTGTTTCGGGTTCCGGACTTAAGATTATTAAAATAAACTAATCCAAAACATAAAACAACATCAGAACAGAAGCTTACACTTAGCAAAACTCCTCGAATTCCAAAATTAACATCAATACCTTCATCACTAGCCAAGTTACATAGAACCTGGTACTTGGGCGCCACTGCCTGTGCGCCCAAGTCATCCAGAGGACCTAGGCGCCACCACAGATGAGCCCAAGTCCTCCGTTAACCCTGTTTCGCCGGTTTTGACATCTTTTTCATTATTTGAATTAAAACCCGAAACTTCATAACCTTCCACAATTAAAACATAACCTTAAGACAGCCTTAATCTACCCCTAAATAACTCTTAATCAAAACCACAACTTAAAATAAACCAAACCAATTAAGATCATAATTAACAAATTACTTAGGCGTTGAAAATATCAAACATAGGTTGTCTACACCCTAGGATTTGATCAGTTTCCCTTATTAGGTAGATTAGAGCATTAGACTTTGTCCCATCACTTTTTATGTTCCTTTAGGGGACCGGGAAAGCTGATGTGGGCGGTCTAGGACCTTAGGTTAGGGTTAATCCGATGATCAGTAGTAAAGCATTAATCACGTAAATCCAAGTAAAAATCCCCTAGTTAGGCCCTTCTACCCCCAATTTCAAAAATCCATAAAAAACTATAAAACCAACAAAATAAACCCAAAAAGATTTTTCCTTTATTTCTTCCTCCACCGTAGGTGCCAAATATTTAATCGAACTTAATGATAAAAGGGAATGAAGAACTGATTTCTAAAATTGAATAAATGAGAATGACGAGATGAGATGAGTGATTTCAAATACACTTTTAAATAATCACGGCCCATCGGCCACCCTAAAACAAATACTGGCCCATTGGCCACCTTCAATCAATTATGGCCTATCGGCCACCTTCAATCAATTACGGCCCATCGGCCTTTCACTTTTATCACTCGTGTATCGCACACGAAAAACAAAGAAATCACAAGTCAAAGCCTCATTTGCATCATCATTTTGATTTGAAAAGTCAGCCTTTAAACCCTGTTTTGCCAAGGGATTAGAAGGGGGTACCCGGGAACGGGGCCAATCCTGTTCTTAAATATTTGGCACCTCCCCCTTTTTTTTAATTATTTCGTTTTACTTGGATATACTATGATTTTGCTATGTGAGGATTAACCTTATTTGGACTTTAACTCATAACCCTGAATTGACCCTACATTAAAGAGACCCAAAGAGACCCAAATCAATGTGACAAGACAACCGTCGTGTGTTGCCGGCAGCACATTAGACGAGAAGAAGAACCAACCCATTTATTTTCTCCCATTCATTCTTCTTCGGCTTTCGTCGAAGAACGGTGTTACGGCCGTTACCGTAGTTGACGATCGTGATCCGTCGATTTTGAGGGTAGTCGGAATCCTCATTTTCGATGTAAAAATTTAAATAGCATATATAGTTGAATGGCGATTTCCCTCCCCGGGGGGTTCAAAATTCACATCCGACAGCCTGGTGATCGTGATGGGACAATTTTTGTTGTCTTTTAATGAATTTGGGTCTTTTGCAGGTCTCACGATCTCCATGCCAACAACCTGGCGATCGTGAAGGGACCTCTTGTGTTTTCCTATCACTATTTTGGGTCTTTTTGGAGTTTTATTCTAGGACACGAACATCCGATCAATGATCAGATGTCCGTGTCCCATTCAGTTTAGGGTTGTTATGAGTATAGTCCGAAGTTAAACCTGAGGTCTGAATATACCGCCTACTGAAGCCTTCCCTGATTATAACTTATGAAATAAACCATCATTAAAACTTTCCCCTTTCACCACTAAAATAAAAATTAATTATTAAAAAAAAACTCCAAAAAGAAAAAAAAATTCTCTCCTTTTCCCTCCCTTCTATTTTAAACCCAAAAAAAAAAAAAATCTCCTGGTGCTACATGATATTGTATGATAATTGCTTTGGAAATCAAATATAAGATGGCCTATCAAAATCCACATCGAACAATTGTATCCCAAACATCATGCATGCTCGACTCAAATTACCAATCTTACATGAACCACACTACTCAAGATTTTCAAAACTTAAATAACTCATACGTGAATATAAACCAACACTACCACAACGAAACACAAAATTATCGATACCTTTCCAACCAAACTATAACAACTCAAACTTCTTCCCTTAGATCTACACAATACTTTTATGCAAACAAAAACTTAAACAATCACCACACCTCTTACGAACACACGAGGCCAAACCATGGCCCAATCCATCATCCCCAATCATATCAAACCACTTCCCAACCTACTCAACAATATTACACTCAACCAAATCAAAACACAATGCACACAAATTCAAATAATCAAAACATTAATCATAACATAAATCAAAATTTAAATCTTAATAATCAACGAACCTACATCCAAAATACACAGTATATAACAACAAACCAAATCCTAATCCATCCCGATCAAGACTACCAATCCATCCAAACCATCCCATCCAATCGAGCTCCTTCGCCTAATCAAACCAACCAATCCATCCCAACCATCCCATGCAATCAAACTCCTTCACCCGTTCAAACCTACCAATCCTTCCAAACCATCTCACCTAATCAAACTCTCTCACCAATCCAAACCATTCAACCTCATCAATTCAATCAACTAATCCAACCTTCCATAACCATGCATCCTTATCCGACCTATCAACCATTCCAATCCACGTCATCCAATGAAAGCCATCATCCCACCCAACCCTCACCATTCAACCAAACAATACCACCTGCCATGATCGTTGACCCATTCCAGCCACACCCAACCATGCCATCCAATCCAACCCATCCATCAACTCAATCTCCAACGATCATATATCAACAATCCACTCACACTCCGACTGCCCAACTTAGTCAAACATCCAATCAAAACCAAGATAGAAACTCACCCACAAATGCTAAAACCCAAAATCCATTTTTACCACGCAAAACCAAAGTATCTCGAAAGCAAATCCAGGAAGAGTTTGCT
Source organism: Camphora micrantha (assembly GCA_003546025.1). NCBI lineage: Eukaryota > Viridiplantae > Streptophyta > Magnoliopsida > Laurales > Lauraceae > Camphora > Camphora micrantha. The sequence goes on along the minus strand of QPKB01000009.1, from coordinate 16,616,147 downwards.
AGGATGGTGGACATAAGTGAGCTAGAGTTGCCTGAGCTAGACTGGTTTAAGAGTATTACTCCAAAGAATGATCCATATGCAAATACAGGAAAGCCCCTAGAAGAACAGTTGATAGGTGGTGAATATCTAGAATGGGAACTTGGATTAATCTCAGAAACTCTAAGAAGACTTATGACCGAAGATATCAAGATCCCAACATTATAGAAAGGCTACGAGGTAGAAGAGGGGATACGAATTCTTACAACATATTTTGCACCCTTCCATCAACTCAAAAATGAAGAAATCATAGACACGCCATATCCCATAATTAATCGCCCACCAGATCATGTTCTCGAGAATTGGACCTATGATCCTCCATATTTGACAAATTTAGCCCCTGAAGTAACCTATTGTCCACCAAATGACCAAACTTCTGAATCTTCCGATGAAATTTACGACCCCATCTTTAAAGACATGCCTCCTGATGAATTTTATGATATGCTTAATGAAGATTACGAAGAACATGAAACACCTCGGGATGGTATAACCCAAATCACTACGCATCAAATGAACGAACTAGGTCAATCACAAACAATCATCCAATCAAAAATACCAACACCACAAATGCTACCCCAAACACAACCAAATGAAGGTCATTCAACACAACAAACAAAAGACATAATGATTCAATCCAAGGCACGCGAGACTGTACAACCTAATGACCCACACGAAGAATCAGAATTCATGACGACAATGAAGATACTTGACCATCAAATGGATCGAGTGGATGAATTAATTAAAAATTTTGATATCATAAGTTCTGAAACACACAAAACAGTCAGATTTGATTCAAATGATTTAGAATCGAGTATGGAAACTCATGGATTAGTCAAATCATCTTCATTTGGAGTCAAGCACCAAACACAAATGAACAAAATCATACAAGATCCACAACCTCAATCTAAGACAAATACCACAAAAAGACATAGACCACGTTACAAATGAAAGAACTTGGATCCCAGGCCATCATGCAAAACCCAAATCATGATCCAAAGACAAATAAACATGCAACCAAACGATGAACAAGACCACCCTAAACCTAGATTGACGCATCTTAAACTCATCCCAACACCGGTTGAGCCAAGAAAGTTTGAAAAAGAATATGGAGTTGAATTTCTCGATCCTAGTATGTTTAGTGAATTGCAAATAGACATAGAGAAACTCAAATCTGCGATTAGGAAGAAGTCGATCATGTTGAGTATGCCACTAGAACGAATAAAGTTATCCGAATCTATCATAGAAACCAAAGCGTTACTTGAGAATCAACACCAAGAGACTGTTAGGCCTACCGTTGAAATCCAACGAGGAAGCCCTCACATAAGTCTTACCAGCTCATTAGAAAAGACCATAGAAAAAGAACCACAATCAAATGATGTCTTGACTAGTGAGCCTCATAGGTCAAAGCCTCTTAGAAAATCAAAGGATATTGATATAATTAAACCAATCTTAGAGGACAAGCATAATTTCCACAATGAGATACAGCCTAGTCCTGTATTTGCCTTGATTAAGGCCCATTTAAATGCGAGACTAAGACTTCAGAATATTTTAAAAGGTTTACCAAGCCCGCCCTTGACCAATCCAGTAATAATGACCCAAGATTAGGTAGAATACTTTGAGAAGAGACAACTACCAAGGGTTGATCCAACTCCAATCCTTCACCTAGAATGGTACCCTGCCCATAAAGATCAAAATCTAAGCACAACAACAGAGATCATTCCCGAACTAGAAAGCCAAATAGAGTTTGATCCAATTAGTTTCCACGAAAGAATTGAGACAACTCCCGAAGCTCTAGGAAAGACTTTCAGAGATTTAACTGTAGAAGAACTTTCAGGTACTTACCCAAAAGTGCCACCTAAGATTCCAATAGTCCCAAAGAACAACGTAGAAATTCCCACGACTAAGGAAAATCTTATCCCACATGACCATCCACTAGTGACACAACCAAAACTTCAACATTATACCCTTGCTCAAAGACTCTCACGATGTAAGTCTGCTAGGTTACGAAGAAAATTTAGAGCACGCCTTCCAAAATATGGACGAACTACATTCAAGGAAGTTAGACGCACTACAACAAAACCCAGAGCCCGAAGAAAAAGGGAAAATCATACGGTTCACAGAAAAGATGAGGGTCAAACGATTAGGAAACAAAAGACCAGAGATCATCAAGTAAAAATAAGGAATCATCATTCAAAGATCACAAATCTCCTAATTATTCAAACTCTTTAAGGCCAAGGCCCAAATGGTGGAGGTCTAAAACATTTCAAAGCTCTCGTTTTCGGCAAGAGCAAACTAAAGGTCTCCAATATAAAAGCCTTATCTTAATACATCAACGAGTGAAGTCTTATCCACATTCTCAAAGAAATCAACATAAGGAGACACATATAAAACCTTTTAACATGAGACCAAGGCCCAAATGGCGGAGGTCTAAGATATTTCAATAAGATATTTCAACGATCTCGTTTGCGAATGAACCAAGATAAAAACGTATGGACTAAATGGACCATTTTAGGACCTGAACAACAAATAACAAATTACAAGTATCAAAGAAGACACCATAATAAAATACAAGTGAGATATATTGTCATCAGACCAAGGCCCAAATGGCGGAGGTCTAAAACATTTTAACGCTCTCGTTTCCGAAGAGAGCAAAATGATAAGACCCAAACCAAATATCCACTAATAAAAGCACGTAGGTCAAAAGGTCTTAAACGTGCATGTTTTCGAATAGTCAAAATGTTCAAAGTGCACAACACATCACTAGCACACACAATAAAAAATCATAATCATACTAGGCAAACCCTGGCTTCTTGCCAATGAAGGGCTGCAAATTCAAGCAGGCTCGAATGAATTAGCTATTACTTAGGATTATGCAATATATATATATATATATACATAATAAAAAAACCCATAAAAATCACAAAACCCTAAAACCCAAAAAAATCAAAAATTACAAAAAAAAAAGTATAAACAATATAAAATCATAATTGTCTGATCATCATAAAATGCATAGGCGAGCCATAATAGTGCAAAATTCCTTTACTAGAACAATCGCGACTTAAAGAGATCATGAGTGGGACTAATAATATAGATAGAGAAACTTTGCCCATTGCTTCAGAATTGAGACTGCCCCAGGAAAACCATTTGTTGATGATGGATAGGTGTCTATATAATAGTGGGTACTAAAAAGGATAGCTAGGTTGACCGTCGAGGCATTCATATTAACAACAACAACGAAGGCATATGTCAACATTAAAGCTGCCTCCGTAGTCAAATTCATTAAAAAGAACATAATAGCTTGACTTGGCATCCCCAAGGTATTCATAACAGACAATGACCCACAGTTTATATCTCAACAAATAAACGAGTTGTGCAGAAAATACGACGTAGAATTGCATCATTCAACCCCATATTATCCCCAAGCAAATGGTCAGGCCGAAGCAACCAACAAGACCTTATTGAAGATCATCAAGAAGACCGTGCAAACCGCCAAAGGTAATGATTGGCCGGACCGTTTGGTTGAAGCATTGTGGGCATACCAGACTTCAATAAGAACTCCTACAGGAGAAACCCCGTACTCTTTGACCTACGGAATGGAAGCAGTCCTTCCTCTCGAAATCCTTCACCCGTCACTGCCTGGCCAGCTAAACGAAGATATAACAGAAGACCAGAGGAGAGAAGCATTGCTACTTCAACTAGACCTGCTTGATGAAAGAAGAATGAAAGCAACAGAACATGCACAAGTATACCGGAAGCGAATCGCCAGAGCATACGACAAACATGTCAAAGAAAGAAAATTCAAAGTTGGTGATTACGTATTGAAACGCATCACACCATCCCAGCTTCCACATCCCAGAGGTAAGTTACGACCCAATTGAGAAGGCCCTTATGTAATTAAAGAAGCATATTCTGGAAATGCATATAGACTAGTAAATGCAGAAGGGGAAGAGTTCCCCGATCCATGGAATGCCATGTATCTGAAAAGGTACACAGTCTGACCTTTCCCTACTTCTTGCAGAGTATGACCCTCCTTGCTCCCTAGAGTAGTTGTAGAAATCTCGTAGGAGAACCGAAGAGATGCACTCTGATCAAGCTTGGAACTCAAACACACACCAACACCTATAAATACACAAAATGGTGAGTCCGCCCCACACAAATTCCGCGTGGTTGAAGCCACCCAATGTGGAGGTTTGTAGGTGAGATCGCTCATATCATGAAAGCTTCTCGATTGTTAAAAAAAAAAAAAAAAAAAAAAAAAAAAAAAAAAAAAAAACACCAGAAAAAAAAGGGAGAGACGAAGTCTTAAAGAGAATAAAAGTTTTGTGACTAGTTTGGGTTCATAGCCTTTTTAACCCAAGCCAATAAGCCCATAGGGATATTTACATATCTAGTGCCCTAAAGCCACCTGGTTTGGGAGTCATTGGCCGAATGCTTGTTACATGGGTTGATTAGAAAGCTTAAGGGACCTAGGCATTGCACAGTCACATGTAAAAAAAAAAGAAAAGAGAGAGAAAAAAAAAATTTCTATTAGAATTAGGCTCGCTAGAGTGACATGGGTACTCATCAGGCGAACTAAGCAGAAAATGGTCAAAAACCACAACACTAAGGTAGCACGGTGACTCACCACCCCACACACAAACATTACTCACAAGTGAGCCCTCGAGCCAATCAGGTGCTCTCCAAAGTTCAGCTGGAAAGACCAAGCAGCTACAAAAGGGGGCCCGTGAGGGTTAACCTCCAAAGGATAGTTAAGGAAGACTATGTTACCACCACAGTGAAAATCATGGATCAAGAAGCTAATATACTTTCACACCCTCACCCACAGCCAGAATAGACACTAGTCTTATGCTGGGGCATTGTTTTTATATATATACACATACGAATATATGTTTATCTCACATGGCTTCCCAATCTGGGTCCTCATCGCATGCACAACTGTCACGAACACTCACTAGCCTACACACACTCACCTCATGCACGCCTTTACTACTAATGACATTTGGTTGGATGTAGGAAAAATACACCCCCTAAGATATGAGTTCAATCTTGTTGTTCTCAAAGCTAGAGTACCGAAATGGTCCCCTGACATTTTTACTGAGAAAGAAAAATGCCACCTTAGCAAAACTATCCAGGGGGCCTAAAAATATTAAACTAACAAGTTTGTTTCGAGACCTTGCAGGGAACCAAACCCGATCACACCCAAAACATCCCACAAGCTGGGGCATTTTTTTTTACGGGTATTATTTTGTGCACAACTCCTCATGAATTGAAAAGAATAAAGTGATGGTAATCAAACTTTGGAGATATAAATTATGTCTATTATGATATCCTATGATGAATTTGATTATAGATGTATGCTATGCACACCCTTTTATGATATCACATGTTGTGCGATTCCAAAATGTTGTTATCTTTAGCATATGCCTTCATATCTATAGTTGGTGTTGTGAATGCCTCGAAACATAGAGTTGTATAGGTCACAAATGTCACATACTCAGGCACTCCCTGTTGTTTAAGAACCTAATTCTATGTTAATTACTAAGTTTAGATTGGTGAGAGATTGTGCTTATTCTCTTTATATTATATGAAATCTCGCTTTATTAACTCTAAACTACTAATGCTCCCTTTGTGAGACTCCATGCCTAGGCACGAATTTCGAGGGACTATGAAGAGATTTCGTCAAAGTCTTTTTTTTTTCTAGACCCTGAAAAATCATCAGGTATAAAACCTGTGGCCTTAAAAAAAAAACACTTCACATGATCCCTCAATGCCCCTCAGGGAGTCCATTCCATCACCATACACACAACCAAGGCACTTCTAAGTCAAACTACAAAGCATGCACTCACATTATAAATGCTACATGCACTTGTACACATCATACACGTACATACATCAGAGTGAAAGAATGAGCCTAGAAATAACATCCCTCTATCATATATACAACACCAATGATCAACAACTAACAATCAACATAAATAGATAACAAACACCAATCATAACTACTGCGACAACAGCAGCACAGGGCCTCGATCGTCTCTACGTAGATTCCAATAGAATAGGAGGCCTTGCAAGAGTATAACTGTGAGTGTAAGTACCGTTATGGAAAATCCCTTCAACATCTCACGTAATTCCCCGATGCACCGAATTCGTTCTTAAATCACAAAGGGATCCATCCCATATGCAATCGACTTATGATCGCCTCATCAACTGAAATGACCTTATAACGCCCTAGCTGTCATGTGACCCTATTAACGACATGCCTAATAACAATTTGTGGTGTGTGGAGCCATATATCCTATCAAGTAAATCTTTCCCCTCCTACACTATAGTCAGCTTATCAACTGGGCTGCCCTAATGAGGACGCCAAGTGACCTGCCAAATTATATTCCATAAAAGAAATCAACTCACTAAATGAAGAACTAGAACCAAACTCAAAATTAAAATTAAAACCAAACTTAAACTTAAAACTAAAATACTTAAAATTAAAATTAAACTTAATCGTAAATTAAAGACTTAACCCAACAAAGCAGAAAAGGAGGGTGCGTACCTTTGGTTCCTCAGCTCATTCAAGATGAAATGGCCGCTTCGTTGCACTCCTCCTTGCCTTTCGATGCCGAAATCATTCGAGTTTGTCATAGAATACTCTCCACCCTCTTTTTTGGTTTTCTATGCAAAAACAACAGATTAACTATCAATAAAATTCATCAACCAACCAATAAAAAAAAAACTTAATTTAAAACAAAAAAAAAACATAATAAAAGCCAACTCACCAATGATAAAAAAAAAATCCAACTAAAAATAAGCAACATATAAACAAACGAACAAACCAACCAACTAAGGCCACATTAAAAAAAACAAACAAACAAATTAACTCACAACCAAACCAAAACAAACCAAGACAAACTTAAAACAACACAAAGCATAAAAGTCAAAATAATAAACTAAATTACTTAAATTAAACCTAAATCAACATTTAAAACAAAGCTAATAAAATGAAACCAACAAAAGCAAACTAAAACTAAACTAAACCAATTTTAAAATTCAATTAATCCATAACTAAACAAAAAGACAAAGTTAAACTATACCTCATAAACTGAATCAACTAGGAGATTATAATGAAACACACATATTTAATCGAACTCAACATTGCCACACTTAAGTTCAATTTTCAATGGTTTGCATGCATACATCATTCATAAGAAATAAAACTTTACCACTCCTCCACACATCACTTTATTCCATACTCCTCCACGTCTTTACAACTACACCTCACTCCATTTCACTTCACCTCATTACACCATTACCACATCTATAATAATCACTCATCCAGCACCACACATCACATATAATCACAAAAAAAAAAAAAAAAAAGAAAAAAAAATAGAAGAAGAGAGAAAGACAAAAAAAAAAAAAAATAATAATAAAATGAATCAAAACTGCCACCTTAAATCCACAAAAAATAATAAAACACATAAAAAAAATTCACCAAAAACTGAATCTAAATTAACTAAAACACTCAACCAACCCAATCACACCAACTAATTTCATTAATTTCCACAAATTGCACAAAATCCCCTTGTTTCCCCAAATTTCGGCCAAATCCAGCTAGGTCTTGTTCTCCCCATCTCGGATTGAAACGAACATGCCCCACCATTTTTATGAAGATCCATTACCTTTATGGCCATCACGGTCAATGGTCAAACCTCATTCCACATTTTAGTGAAAGTCTAAGAGCGAAACCTAGAGGGGGGGGGGGGGGGGGTGAATAGGGTGAGCCACGAAAAGCTAGACCAAATAAAACTTTTTAATATTTAGTCCACTTATGCTTTGAGAAGGATTAATTTGGATGATAAGAGAAGCACTCTCTAAGATAAGCATACCAAAGAAAACTAATAACTAGCAACTAGATAGAGTCAACCATAAAACATCATCCATGAAAGAAAAGATAAAAAATCAACCATCAAGACACAAACATTTATAGTGGTTCGGCCAACAAGCCTACATCCACTCCCGGTAACCCTACCGGATTTCACTATCTTAAAAGAAGGTTTAGGATCACCTCAAACCTCACAAATACATCACCTATGCTTTTCAAGGCTAAGCAATAACCTATACACAATGCTTTTCTTAGGTTAAGCAATAACCTTTACAAGATGTTTCTCTCTTAAATAAAATGCCTATTGATGCATGGATAAGAGAACAATGATGCACACTTTAAAAACCTCTAAAAAGGTTGAATAGAAAGTGAAAACCTAATTTCTAGAAGCATGCTTATGAATGACAAAGTCTATGAAAAATGCATGAACTAGAAATCACTCTTTCTCTTTTTGAAAGTTCAAAACTTTAAATGATGCAAAGTTGATAAACCTATTTATGAGAAAGAGTTGTAGACAAACACATGGTTTTTCAAGAAGATCAAACTTGAATGAAAAGATACAATCTTAGGTTTAGCAAGTTAGATTTGAAAAACAAAGATTCCTAACTCATGTGAATGACAAACCATATGTTGATTTCATGAAGTTAAAGGATTGCAAAGATCAAAGCATGTTAAGAAAATCAACATTACAAGAAGAAAGACAACTATGTGATCATGCTTGAAAAGAAAACAAAGATTCAAAAATAAAGCATGTAATCAAATCTTGAGATAAAGAAGGCACACCCATTTGAAGATCAAAGGTTGAATCCATGGATTAGCCTTCTAATCCCTTCTTTAATCCTCTGAAAAGTTGTCCTTCCTTGTCCTTGAAGATTCCTCAAAAGTTCAACCCCTTTTGCAAACCAAAAAGCCACTTTTTATAGAGAAAAAGTTGCCAACGGCTAGTGCCCGGTCGACCTGGTACACTGGCCGGTCGACCGGGTGCTCAACGGTCATAAAAAGTTCCGTTGGAGAGGCTAACGGCTACAACACCCCGGTCGACCGCGCAGTGTGCCCGGTCGACCGGGTCCCTTGGCCCGGTCGACCGGCCACACTGGCAGGTCGACCTGGGGACAGCCCTTTAAACAGAAATTTTTAATGAAGATGAAAATGAGAGGGCTTCTTCCAAGGGACTTTGAGGCACATGGACAAGCTTTGGAAAATGACTTAAAAAGGATAGAAAAGGTGTTTTAAAGCCATGATATTTTCAAACCAAAATATGGATTTAAAGAGAAAGCAAATGGAAAGCTTGAAATGATTTTTGAACTCAATGAAGAACATTTTGAGATTTTAAAAACTTGAACTAAAAGCTTCATGAACTTTAAGAAAATTAAGATTAGAAAACCATGCATATCAATGAATAAAGTCAAAGATTATAAAAGAGAGATATGCATGAAGATCTTAAGAAAAAGAACATGAATGAATGAGAGGACAAGCTATGAAAATGAATGCATCCTATCAAATTGCAACAAAATAAAAACTCTAACATTTAGAACTTCATTTAACGAAAAAGAAAGGAAATAGAAAACTTGGAGGTCTTTGACATAGAATTTGAACAAACCTAATCCATAGCCCACTCCTAAAGCTATCTTTGATCAATAATTATACTCTTTGCAAAATTAGGACCGAACCACTTGGGTTTAAGATTTTTGGGTAAAAATAATGAAAAGTGAAAGAAAGGGTGCCATGTCCAATTCAACAGCCTAAAAATCACAAACTGATTCAAAACAACACTAAAATAAATAAAAATTTTAAGGAACTTAAACCTTAACAGAAATATGATAAAACCCACCAACACACATGATAAAACAACATAATTAAAACAATTAATATAAAAACAAAAAAAATAATCAAACTTGAATAATCGACTTAAACAAGAAACACCACACACTCAGATAAAAGATGAGTTGAAAGTTCTCACATTCGGAGTTCGGAACTGAAGAAAAATATGCAAAGGAGAGTAAAGGGGTTTTCTACACAGGAAATGTGGAAAAACAACGCTTTGAAAGGCTAGGTGCCAACCACACTTACACCCATTTCTGCCCTGAAAGCCTAAGAAATTGGCAAAAAATGATGATCAAACAAAAAAAAAAAAAAAAAAAAAAACAAAGAGAGGATTACTTGGGCGCACCGGGGGTGGCGCCCAAGTCCATTCCAGGGATTTCATCCCGAATGGGTCCGATTCAGCCTAAAATTATTTGTCATAGTACCTAAAATCCGTGAGGCAAGTCCCCGAAAGGCGTTGTCAGGTCATTCTAAGCTTTTTTAGGAAAAAAAAAAAAAATTTTACGATGCAATATCCTAACAATAAATAAGCGTCATAAAAAAAAAATTGGCAAAAGAAACTATCAATTTAAGGGAGAGACATCATCAAACATTCATGAACAAGATATGAACATGAAAGAGCACTATAACATCAAAACAAGAAAAAAACATCTTTGCTTCAAAAAACAACAGAGAGAAAGAAAAAAAAGGGATTGAAGAGAATTGTTTAGACAAGGGAAAGAAAAAAAAAATTGGTTTAACTATAGTTAAAATTGAACTGAGAATTACACATGAAAGAGAAGCATCATGCCTAAAAGAGAGCAAAACCACTAGAAAACCCTATTGCATGCCTTAGGACTAGAAGAGGAGAAAAGTTCTTACTTAGAGACAGAAAAGAGAAACCAAAGACTCTGATTTGAAGTATGGAGAGTAAAAAGTATGAAAAAACCCAGTATGAAAAAACCCAAGGGCAAGCCTTCCTTATATAATCTTCAGTCCTAGTCTCGAAAGAGGATGGATTGTCACTTGGGCGCACTCCTAGTGGCGCCCAAGTTCCCCTCACTTTCCACTTCCGTCACGCCTGAGACTGCCTCGCACAATCAGTCCTGAACTATGTAGAAGAGGCTACTTGGGCGCACTCCTAGTGGCGCCCAAGTTCTCCTCACTTTTCGCTTCCGTCGCGCTTGAGACTGCCTCGCACAACCGATCCTGAACCAAGTAGAAGAGGCTACTTGGGTGCACATAGAGGTGCGCCCAAGTACGCGAAAACACATGGGCACCCCTCCATGTGCGCCCAACTTCCTTTTGTAGCCCGGAGGACTCCGCGATGCAGGGATTCAAGACCAAAACGACTCTTAAACAACTAGTCATTAAAAAAAAAAAAAGTAAACGATAATCACAAGAGAATAAAAAAAAAAGCCCACCAAATATTGTCCCATCACAGGAGGTCCAGTCGCGTCATGTACATCTTAGTCCCATCACGCATACATCTAACATTGTGCATTATATTCCATGTCATTTCTATCAATATAATTATAATTATTACTTCTGCAAATTACCAAACTGAGTACTAACAGACAAAAGTGCAGAATCTTTTAGTGTTTGTTCACTGCAGATTTCCAATCCAAAAATGATAACACCAAAGGTGATTCAAGCACGTTGATGGAGATGAATGGCATGAACTTCGAAAGAACAAACAATGGAATAAAGCAATAGTGATCCCCATTGTCGAATTCACGGAAAGCTCTTAAGGTAAGTACACCTAACTATGGATTTTTATAATTTCACGTCACGTCTGGAAATTGAGTCGCCGTAGGCCTCCCTTAAGTGCTTATAATCGGTATGGTGACCATAATACCGTGTTATCACGAATCGTGGTGTTTGTCGACTCAAATCTTGACGTTGGAGGATGGAATCCGTGTAACTCAAAACTCTCCATGATAAGCACGAAATGATGATCGAATCTATCCCAGGTTCTCATCTAAGCTTGGGTGACGACCAAGATCCCTAGAGAGTGATAGTTATTCTGGTGACCGTCTTCCATTGATTTAGCTTTTTCTTTCGATGCATACCTGAGTTTCACAAAAAAAAAAAAAAAAAAAAAAAAAAAAAAAAAAAAAACTTTGCAAAACAAAATGCATCTCATTCTCACATGCACCTCACTCCGTTGCTTGAACTATGTTCTTAATTGCCGTCAAGATCCCCATTATTGCTATTTAGTTTTAACTATGCCTTGAGCACTCAACTGTGGATGAAAGTCAAAAGACATTATATATGACTAATTGAATCAAACTCTATTGCAAGAACAAATGAAACTCTAATAGTGACCTAGCCAATCGAAAGATCAACTTCTGATTCAGACCACCGGGGCACAGTTCCTACCATCATTTCAAATTAAACAATCGGGCCACAGTTCCCAACCCGCCACGTGGCAATACCACGGGCACCGAGGCACAGATCTCAGCTTTCCAATCAAATCAGTAGGCATGTAACTTCTTCTTTTTTCTTTTTTCCCCTGAATCAGAATTGATCCTAGAAAAGTGAACCTCACTTTTAGAACGAATTTGCAATTGCATAAATCCGTAGATGGCCACTCCCGTGAGCTCAAAAGCTCCCGTAAGTCCTGAGTGGCGTGTCTACTTTCTTTGGAGCACAACTCTCCACGTGTTGTTCTCCAAAGAGGGCATACTGTAGACACCTCACTTGGCCCTCTACGATAGTATTAAACACCTATCATATATAATGGTGCCCCCATTTCACCCATAATTGAATGGTTAATATTATAATTGAAATTAATTAATGACGATGAAGATGCTTGTTGATAATTTTAGACTTAGTTCGACGATCTTTAGAAATTCATGAGGGAAAGAGCCAAATCGTGTCAAGATCTCTTGTTCAACCCACTACACATACAAGAAATGAACTATAGCACTATTCATGTCCATTCCAGACTACATAGAACACACTCAGGCTGTTTCTAGAGGCATTACACTTAGTTTGCCTAAGTATGATGCGATTAGCATGAGTTAAGAAGTTAGAATCATTGATCCAAATATCCCTACTCTATTCCAATCTCTAATCATTATGACATATGGACCAAAAGATTCTACGTTCCGAGAGCTTTCTGACGATATGTAGAACGTCCAATTCCGACAAACGGATCAAAAGATATGGGCCACGGAAGATTCACCCACCAAAATCCACTTGGGCACACACAGGTGCGCCCATGTACCACAAATACCTTGGGCGCACACACAGGTGCGCCCATGTCCCAGAAAGGCACACCCAGGTCCTGGGTCGACCTTATAAGGCACTTGAGTGCATACTTAAGTGAGTTCCATCTTATTTTCCATAGTTCCGGTCGGACCTTAACCCGAAAATGGAACGAAACCGAACCATTAAACCCATTTGACCCAAAGGGTGACTTCGGCTCACACACAGGTGCGCCCAAGTCCTAAAATCCACTTGGGCGCCACCCTAGGTGCGCCCAAGTCCCTATTCGTTTTGAAATTGCACGTGGGCTTCCCCACTGATTTGCCTAAGCCCAGTCTCTATCATTCAGTCCGAATTAGATTTGAAAATAAACCGAACCAGACCCTAAGCACACTCAACCCCGAAAAAACCAGACATGGGCGCACCTGTGTGTGCGCCCAAGTCCCCAGACCCACTTGGGTGCACCTGTGTGTGCGCCCAAGTCAAAGAAAACCCTAAAGTCACCTAGGTTTGCGTGAAGTCTCTAGAAACTCGTACCCACAGCAACCCTAATCCCTCTTCCACGCCAAAAACACTATAAAAACCCTCTTATACCATTTTTGCAAGAGAGGCTAGAAAAAAGAAGAAAAAGAGAAGTAAAAGGAGACAAAAAAAGAGAGAGTTCATAAGAGAGATCCTTAGATCAAGGAGAAAGGAGAAGGAAAATCGCTTTGGTCCTCCAAGATCAGCAATGGAGAAGGCCTCCCAAAGCCATGGATGTTCACAAAAGGCTTCGATCTAGGACTTAAAAACGCAAACTGGTATTTTTAGATCCATTTCCTTTTTATTAGTATTATTATTAGTAGAAACATGCTTAGGATCATCTATTCATCATAAATCTGCATTTATAGTAGTATTTTACAGTAGATCTGATATTTTGCATTCATCATATTTAGTAACATGCTTAGGATCATCTATAGGCTGTAGATCTGCATCGTTTTCATCATCCCGAACTTGTGATTAGAATAGATCTTGCATTCATGTCATTTTCATTGGAAAATTTTCAAATTTGAGAAAGAAAAAGTGAAAAAGTGCAACAGAGCACTTGGGCGCAACTGTGGGTGCGCCCAAGTCCCCGCATAGGGTTTTAACCCCGATTTTCATATCGCGTGCACTTCATTTCTTAGATCTGAATTCGTTCTCATACACATTGATATCAGGACCTTGGATCCGCAACTTTGTGTTCAAAATCACTCGAAAAGTGTTGAAGAAAAAAAAAAAGAAGAAGAAGAAGAAGAAGAAGAAGAAGAAAACACAGAAAAAACACACAGTGGCGCCCAAGTCCAGAGTTAGAAATTAAACTCCGATTTTCTATTTCATGTGCATTTTGCTTCACAGATCCGAGTCTATCCTTGTATAATTTGATATCAAAGGCTTCGGATTTATAAAAACCATTAAAAGAATCGAGAGAGGACAAAATATTATTGCTTGAAAAGAAAGAAAAGGGAAGGAAGAAAAAACAAAGGTACTTGGGCGCCACTGTGAGTGCGCCCAAGTCCCTGCAAAGGGAACCACCCTTCGAAACTTAGTCCTCGTATTATTATCTTCAAATCCGGAAGATTTGATATTAATATTTAATATTAGGATCGTGTATTTAATTGCAAATTGTTAGAAATCGTGTCGGAATATTGTTAAACATCATAAATACATCACAACCCACAGGGGAAACACTTGGGCGCACGCGCCCAAGTCCCTGGTTTGATCTCCGACCAACGTTTGTTGCGTTTTGTATTTCATTTAACTTGCCATTCCATGTTTATGATCATTTCAATTGATTGCTGAACTTCTTGACTCCAATCATCAAATCATCAACACTTTAGGTTAGGTTATATTGCATAAAATACTAAAAAAAAAAAAGAAAATTATTATAAAATCCTAAAACTCTTCCCTTCTCATCTTGCTCTTTAGTAATTAGAGAAATGAACAAAAAAAATTAAAAGAAATAGAAAAACCCATAAAAAAGAAATAGAGTAGATATTAAGTAGAGGACCTTAGGTTATTTCTTAATTTAGGTTACATTGCTTCTGTATAAAAAAACCAAAAAAAAAAAAAAAAAAAAATAGAAAAGAGAAAAATCACAAAATTCTAAAACACTTCTCTCATCTTACTCTCTAGCAATTAGAAGAGAGAAAAAAAAAAAAAAAACAAAGTAATTAAAAGAAGTAGTAGAATTATCCTAGGTTTTTTCCATTCACGCCCAAGTAAATTAATAAACTTGATCAATTCCAATTTAAAACACCTAATTAAAAATATCTAATCAAAATCCATAGACTTAATTGATTAAATCCTTAAAATTGATTAACAACTTCTAATAAAACCACTAATTGAACAAAACCTTAATCAACAAGTTCCAATTAAAGTCCTAATTAATAAGCCCTAATTTATTAAGACCATAACCAACGAGATCCAATTAACAACACTAAATTCAGACCTTAATCAAGCTTTAATCAGATTTTGATCACCAATTCCTAGTTTAAACCCCCATCAAGACGATATACCAATTAAATCCCCCAAAAAAAAAAAAAAAAACATCTCCCAACAGAAACTAAAGTCGAATACCCGAAACTGACTTAAAACACCCTAGAGACAACAAGCTAGTAAACCGACACTTGGGCGCCACCACAGGTGCGCCCAAGTCACAGAACACACCTAACTGCCCCCCACAAGTGCGCCCAAGTCCCTATTCCAATCCTGAGACGCACTTCGGTAATATTTCAACTCATGAATTCGAACCACTACCACACTTAAGATTTAGAGACTTGAAACCAACCTAGGATCCAAGATTTATTGACATAGGTCACCTGAAAATCCAAATTTAGGTGAACGAATCTAAGAAAGAACCGAAACTCACAAACCGACCACTTGGGTGCCACTGTAAGTGCGCCCAAGTCGCCCAGAAGGACTTAGGCGCCACCATAGGTGCGCCCAAGTCCATTTCTAGCTCCGGGATCACCGAGTCCTAATTCGCTTCAAATCTCGACCCAAATCAACATCTCAAAACTTTTACCGAACCAACAATAGCCTTGAAATTTAAAATTTCGTTAATATAAACCCATTCGGAGTCTCGAACCAAAGTCAGAAGATTAAAAAGTATCAAATTGAGACTTGGGCGCCACTGCTGGTGCGCCCAAGTGCCCAGAAGCAGTTAGGCGCATACATATGTGCGCCCAAGTCCTCTGTCAAATCTAAGTGGTGGATTCCGATTGTGTTTCAGGTTCCGGACTTAAGATGATTAAAATAAACTAATCCAAAACATAAAACAACATCAGAACAGAAGTTTACACTTAGCAAAACTCCTCGAATTCCAAAATTAACATCAATACCTTCATCACTAGCCAAGTTACATAGAACCTAGTACTTGGGCGCCAATGCCTGTGCGCCCAAGTCATCCAGAGGACCTAGGCGCCACCACAGATGCGCCCAAGTCCTCCGTTAACCCTGTTTCGCCGGTTTTGACATCTTTTTCATTATTTGAATTAACCTTAAGACAACCTTAATCTACCCCTAAATAACTCTTAATCAAAACCACAACTTAAAATAAACCAAACCAATTAAGATCATAATTAACAAATTACTTAGGCATTGAAAATATCAAACATAGGTTGTTTACACCCTAGGATTTGATCAGTTTCCCTTATTAGGTAGATTAGAGCATTAGACTTCGTCCCATCACTTTTTCTGTTCCTTTAGGGGACCGAGAAAGCTGATGTGGGCGGTCTAGGACCTTAGGTTAGGGTTAATCCGATGATCAGTAGTAAAGCATTAATCACGTAAATCCAAGTAAAAAAATCCCCTAGTTAGGCCCTTCTACCCCCAATTTCAAAAATCCATAAAAACTATAAAACCAACAAAATAAACCTAAAAAGATTTTTCCTTTATTTCTTCCTCCACCTTAGGTGCCAAATATTTAATCGAACTTAATGATAAAAGAGAATGAAGAACTGATTTCTAAAATTGAATGAATGAGAATGACGAGATGAGATGAGTGATTTCAAACACACTTCTAAATAATCACAGCCCATCGGCCACCCTAAAACAAATACTGGCCCATTGGCCACCTTCAATTAATTACGGCCCATCGGCCACCTTCAATCAATTACGGCCCATCGGCCTTTCACTTTTATCACTCGTGTATTGCACACGAAAAACACAGAAATCACAAGTCAAAGCCTCATTTGCATCATCATTTTGATTTGAAAAGTCAGCCTTTAAACCCTGTTTTGCCAAGGGATTAGAAGGGGGTACCCAGGAACGGGGCCAATACTCTTCTTAAATATTTGGCACCTCCCCCTTTTTTTTTTAATTATTTCGTTTTACTTGGATATACTATGATTTTGCTATGTGAGGATTAACCTTATTTGGACTTTAACTCATAACCCTGAATTGACCCTACATTAAAGAGACCCAAAGAGACCCAAATCAATGTGACAAGACAACCGTCGTGTGTTGCCGGCAGCACATTAGACGAGAAGAAGAACCCACCCATTTATTTTCTCCCATTCATTCTTCTTCGGCTTTCGTCGAAGAACGGTGTTATGGCCGTTACCGTAGCTTGCGATCGTGATTCGTTGATTTTGAGGGTAGTCGGAATCCTCATTTTCGATGTAAAAATTTAAATAGCATCTATAGTTGAATAGAGATTTCCTTCCCCGGGGGGATCAAAATTCACATCCGACACTTAGTTCTCGGCATGAACCTTAAATCATAGGAGGAGCCTTTTAACTCAAAACTTGGGTCCACTTTTTGCATTAAGCTTGTGACCTTAGGGGTGTTTGTAAAGCTAAGAAACACCTTGGGAACTGTCCAAAACCATGTGTAATGCAATTCTAAGTCGAATGTATGTGTCCGAGTCCTTGAATGTCAAACTACCATCGAAGCACCAAGTGACTAACTAGTATTGACATTTGGGGATCTAGGGATGTATAAGGTCTACTATCATTGTATTTGCACGAGGATGGCAATTCTAAACCTAGATTGGGTTTTTGAAATGGTTCCCATGGTTTCTATATATGATCTAATAATGGAAGTACAGTACGTTTTATTTACTCGCTTGCTTGGGGCATGCACTTCACTTGTATATTTTGAGTCACTTGTCACATATATTAGTCCTACCCGACCTTAGTAGCATTTGACTTATGTGAGTCACGTACGGGAGTTAGTGCACAGTCAATGCCCTGCTTCTCCCTTAGTGACAGGGTCCTTAGTTGTTGTGTATTGGTTTGGCAAGTGAGCATACGACGCCTTGCTGCCTTCCTTGTCACCCGAATCTGACTCTTACCTCTTTTAGCCATTCGGGTTGGACCATTTCTTGTCGAAATGTTGTTCAACTGTCGTTAGACCACTTAGGCCTTTTCTACCTCTTGTTGATCCTGTTTGATCAGTTAACCTAGTTCAGTGTCAAAGCGTATTTTCGTGTTGTTAAACTTATCTGTTTAGTCCGCTTACACTGTTTACAATCAAGTCCTGCTAGTTCGAGATTCGTTAAGGAATACTCTTTCTTATATGAGATTTCAGTTAGTTTTGTCAGTATGTGGAGTAGACCCTCTCAATTGATGAGACATGTTAGTTGGTTATATTAGTTTATTTGATCTTTGGAGTCGGAACCACCTAGCTTCGATCCCTTGTTAGTTGGACCCAAATGCCTTGGGACTTGGACTTTTAGCACCTTTACAATTAATCTATATTTTTAGCCCATGTACGTACCTACACCCCTCCCTTTGCCCTTGAAATGGAGACGGCGGCTAAGGAGCCATAGGACATGAGTGAATGGTGTGCCGTCATCTAGCCACCACATTTACTTGGAGCTTAAAATTTACGTTTTGGCATTTTGGGAAGTTGATGTTACTTTTTGTACATCTTTTGAGTTCACTGCATGGTTTTTGGTGGAGCCAATGTTGGGTTGTAGTGAAAATACTTTTACTAGATTTTGTGTATATATATATATATATATTGAAACTTTAATGTTAATATAAACGTTTTCTTTCGGAATTTGCGCACTCCGATATCTACTTTATATACTACTATGCTTGTCTAAGTACAATAATGATTACACGAGCTTTGCCGAAGTATTCATTACATGTGAGATAAGTTATTACATCCTCACTATAGAAACTTTTGGGAATCAATTACCCTCTCATACACACAGGAGTGATTATTTGTAGGTGAATCATGCACGCAGCCGCAACCTGGATTGGGAATAGTTTCACAATAATCGGGTCCGGGGCCTTGGCAAACTGGTATCAGAGCAGGACAATTTTCAGGCAACTTAAAAGAAACCAGCAACCCTAGGAACGTGATGAGGATTCGTTAGATCTTCCGATAGTTATCCATGTGTTGGGAACTGGGTAATTAGCCCATGAGATTAGCTCTTAAGCCCTGATTTGCACGAAGCACGGCCTAAAGCAAAACAATCTCACATGATTCTCTAGGGTGAGTCCTTTAACTGTGAATTTCGTGAAACGTGGTTCACAACACATAATTCCCCATAGCTGCCTAGAATCCCCAGCGAATTGCCCGAAGCATGGGTTTCAGTCCTAAACAGCCCGGAATCTCCTACAATGCGTTCCTAACCCCAAAAACACTTGAATCCCATTTGAAAGTAAATAGCATCTCATAATATTCAAAAATTCATATTTCAGCCCAAAATCATACGAAACGCATTTCAAAGCAAAAGACTAGGCCATAATATAATGAAATCCGTAGAATCAGTCCAAAGCATTTTTACTGTAATACAGGCTTTTGATTGCACAATAGAAGCTGTTTGTAGGCCACAAACGGCCGTGAATCCCGTTAGATTAGATCTTAAGCCCAAATTTGTTAGAAACTCGATCCAAAGTAAAACGATAATAGACAAAATTCTAGAGCATGCTTTCAATCGTAAAGTGTGTGAAACACGTTTTACACCCAACATCTTACCAAAGCAGCCTAGAATCCCCTACGAACTTGTTGGAAGTAGGTGGGCCTCGTGGACAGATTTTCAAAACTTTTGACCCACTTGACTCAGGGATCAAGTACCCATAAGGCCATAAAACACATCCAGGATGCAATCTCATCAATCATGTACAGCAATATATTCTATCTAGAAGATAGAAAAACAACAACAATTCCGCAACTAAAATAATCCACAATAAAGGAAGAAGCAGATTATACATTTGGAGTCCGGTTATGCTTTAATGGAGAAGAAGACTTGCTAGTTGAAGAAACTCTTTTTTTATAAGCAACTTAGAATCTCTAAGACCTCTTAGTCTTCCACGCTATAACCCGTATCAGATCTCTTCTCTAAAGGAGATGGGTGGGATCTCCTAAAGAAAACAACTAGAAGCTCTTAAGTAAACTAGAAGAGAAAAGAGAGAGATGCGCAACTCTTGCACAAAAGAGGCTGGGTGTGAATTCCAAGAGTGTGTACGTTGTTGGGATTAGTGTATGCCCTAAAGCCCACTGACTGCACTTTCATCTCTGTAACTGGATATTTATTGGTTATTTAATGGAATGACTTCTTTCTCTTTATACTTGTGTATTTGTATAGTTGTATAAGGCCCATTGTTTTCTAGTAATGACTTAGGTGTGTAGTGGCTACACACAGTTAGGTCTGAGTCATGGACACTTGAAACAATAAACTTGTTCATAACTGAGAGATGGAGTTGGGCACTTCATCTTGGTATAAGTTATAATGAGATACTCTCCTGTATTCAGGGTGACTTACCTAAGTCACGGGAGGCTTTTCCGGATTTATCTCATTAGTGCATGTGTCATGCATTGAACAGGACCACTTGTAGGTGTGATCTCTAAAATAGTACTATCACAGAGAGAGATCAAATCACCTCATGCTACTGAGTGACCAGTGCTCTTAATCTTGAGCATTTGTGGATGAACTGACGAAGTCAAGTTCTTGTGCTTTAATTCACTATGGGTGAGATCCTGTTCATGGGTCAACAGCTCTGTGTTTTGGGTGCTTGGGCTTGATTAGTTGGGACGTGCAAATGCAATATGGAATCTATGCCATCACATGATGGAATGATCGTCCCCTTAGAATTATCCGATTAATCATCAGAATCTAAGATCTTAGTATATGGATGTTCCATATGGATATTGAACTTGTGGGTCGCTCCCTGGATCAAGAGAATGATATCCAAATGATGATTAGGTCAAGGATATGAAATTCTAAGGTTGAGATATAATCAAGAAGGTAGATAGTACATCGGTTAACCTACTTGATTATGGATGTTACATAGAGGGGCATTGTGGTCATTGTACTTGGTAGGTCAAAGACAATCGTCAGTTTATGATGAGCTTTATTTGCAATTTAATATTTGTCCCTGGAGTGCAACCATAACTCTCTAGTGGAATGAGTTAAGGTTAAAATGATCCTAGTGTTGCTATGGGGTTAGCATGGACATTTTGGTCATTTTGGGAGCCAAGGGCAAATATGTCTTTTGGTCCCTTCTCTAGCCACTTTCCTAGATTGGCAAGGTTTCCTGAATTGTTTAAATGTGTGGAGAAATAATTTTGAGTGTAAATTCAAATAGGTCCATGAAGGCATACATGAATTACATATCTAGATAAATTATTTGGTGCATGGACCATAGTTAGTGTGGGCTAGCCAATGTGGTCCCTAGTTTGTGGGTCCTAAGTTTGTGTAGGTCCTATCACTTGGAAGGTTTTCTTTTTGTGCAAGTTCTCCTTAAGTTTAGTAGCTTTCTAATTATTTTTAGAAACTAAACTAGTTGCAATAAGGGGCTGGACGTCCAAAGGGGGTGGTTTCCTTTTTGGTTGGAAACTCTTGGTTTCCTTATTCTTTAAGGAAAGATCTTTCTAAAAGGTTCTTCCTCTTTATAAATATGGCTGGGTATCCTCCCCTTGGGCGTGCATGAGCATTAAGAAGGAGAGAAAAAAACCCTTTGGGCGTGGAAGAGAGGTAGAACAGCCAGCCACCCTTTGGACGTCCACAATTGTCATGCACAAAGAAGAGAACTTCTTGTTGGTCCTCGTTTTTCCTCTTGGAGAAAGACCATATCAGGTCTGGTCTTCTAACATAGAAATCAAGGAAAACAAGAAGAAGGAAACCTGGTTGTGTTCCACCAACACTAACCAATCAGATTAGAAGAAAGGGGAATAGAGGAGAAGACTAGAAGGGAACCTGCTGTAGAGAAATTCCAGCAAGGTTGCTGAATATTGCAGTCTAAAGAATCTGATTTTAAAGTTCAGTTTCCAGAGGTTTTTCGACCTAAGAACATCAGGTATGTGTTCTTCTTTGTATCTTATTTGTTTTCACACAAGTTGATTATGATTGAATGGTGTTATGGTGTGATTTACATGGCTGGTTTGCTTTCTAATTCTGATCCTAGTTAAAAGTTTCAAAATTCCAGCCATAGAACTCTTCTCTTAATAGGAGTTCAGATCTGAATCACACTATCTTTCAATGGTATCAGAGCCACACCATGATTAATCATGATCCCATGTTGTGTGGATATCTATCCTAGATTAATTAAGGGCATGGTGGCGCCCTTTAGGTTGCTGTTTATTGAATAAATAGTGTGCAGAAATATAATCAGGCTGCTGGAATTTACCCAGAGTACTGTTTACTGCATAAATAGAATGCAGAAATCTTTTCCAGGCTGCTGGAAAAAATTTCAGATTGCTGTTGACTGCATAAAGAGTGCAGGAATATTTTTCCAGGGTGCTGGAAAAATTTCAGATCTCTTTACAGTGCTGTACATAGCACTTCGAATGCACTAACCTCTTTGTTTGCAGCCATATAATTGCATCCTTGATGGTTCGCATGTATGTGTGTGGATTTGGATGTTTTTTATTAGTTGGAAAGTGTACGATTGCGCGGTTAGCAATCATAGGAAGTTGTAATTATTTCCTTGTTTATATTTCAACTAGTCTTGATGTAAGCTTTCTTGAAAAGCATAGGTATCTCCAATGTAATTTTGGGTTTTTTGTTTTTCATGGTTTTGCTTGTATAAATTTGATTTATTGTAACAAGCAAGAAAAGGAAAGTTTCAAGCAAGGAAGGTTGCAACGAACCGGGTCCCATGGTGACGGAGGCAACGGAGGTTTCCTAACGCAAGTAGGACTCTTAAACAAGTTTCCTAATTGGAAAAGGATTTGAAGTCCGAAATAGCAGGGAGCCATCAAGGATTGCATTCTTTTATTTGCTTTTATATATGGAATGCATGGTTGAATGCTTTATATAATTGCTATGTTTATCACCTAGTAACATGGCCACCACTAGGTTCTTAAAATTGGCATCTTTCTATATTGGATTGTTTTTGTTTGGCAAATTGTTTTTAAACGGATCTTAGACCAGCACCTTCTATTTGTCTAAGGTTTAAAATTGGATAGGGTTTAGTTTACCTTGGTACCCTAAGTTTCCAAAAGAGGCCAAACTAAAATCTAATATGTTGATACCATAGTGGGCCCATAACCCATTGGTCCCAAGATCTTTACTCAATATGTTTTAAAGCAAAAGTTTTTTTTTTGTGTGACTTAAGCAATTGAGTCATGAAAATTGTTAACCAAGTTTGCTAGATTTAAACAAGGTTTGAGTAACGATCAAAAGTGTTTTTCAAAACCCTAGTGTTAAATAATCAAGTGGGAGAGGGGCTTGGAAAAACCCCACGGCTTTCCATTTTCGGTTCATGCTATCTCATTGGAGTGTTAGTGGGAGCGACCATCCCTTCGGTGGAGTTCTTTACTAAAGATTGCTTCGATGGGTTAGTAGGTGAACTAATGTGAATATTCGTAATGAGGTGTTAGTGGGAGCGGCCATCCCTTCGGTGGAGTTCTTTACTAAAGATCACTTCTATAGAATGTCAATGAAGTGTTGGTGGGAGCGGCCATCCCTTCGGTGGAGTTCTTTACTAAAGTTCACTTCAAGAAAGGATTAAAGTCACTTCCCTTCAAAGGACTTGAGTCATAGACATTCTGGGAATGCTCATAAGAGATGGTAATACACTTGACATAAGACGGTAATAACCTCTCCCTAGGAGTTAGTGTTATTTGTCATATGAGGCCAAACCAATCAGTGATTGGACTATCACTGGATATGCGTATCCAGACAGTGATAATCCAAATAAGCAATGCTTAACTCAACGTGACTGTAGGCTCAACCATCCCTTCGATGGAGGGTCTATGAGGAAGTTGAGACACTGATACATTATAATTAGGGTTATATAATGTAAAAAGTCTTGTGCATGTTTATCCTTTTATTACAAGCACCCTATACATGTTACATATATACTGCACGTCTAATTATAACCTGTTATATATATCCAGAGAGATGGGGAAGGACTCTTTTAGCCCATTGATGAGTATTCTGCGTGAGAACAAATTGACTGGCCCAAATTACGTAGACTGGAAAAGAAACCTTAACATAGTACTCACCGTTGAGGAGTACAAGTATGTTTTGTCGGAACCCTGTCCTACCGTTGATGATTATTCTACAGATGACCAGCTAGAGGCTGAAAGGAAATGGAAAAAGGCAAATAGCATGGCCAAATGCTACATGCTTGCTTCCATGTCCAACGTGTTGCAAACGCAGCATGAGCAAATGGACACAGCTTCAGATATCATGTTATCCTTGTCTGAGATGTTCGCAGACAGAAGCAGGCCAGCTAGGCAAGCTGCTTTAAGGACAATCATGAATTCTAGGATGGCTGAGGGAACACCTGTCAGAGAGCACATGCTCAAGATGATGGATTGTTTCAATGAAGCTGAGATCCTAGGGGCTGAGATTGATGCAGGGAGTCAGACTGATATGATTCTAGAAACTCTGCCGGGGTCTTTCAACCAGTTCAAGCTCAACTTCAACATGAGCAAGATGGACATGACTCTCTCTGAGTTAATGAAAGAACTCCAGGCGGCAGAGGCCATCATGAAGCCTAAAGGCCAACTTCACTTTTCCCAGTCTTCCTCTAAACTCAACCCGAAAGGGAAAAAGTTCAAGAAGAAGAAGGGTAAGGGAAAAGGACAGAAAAAGGGCAATGCTGGGAAGAAGGACAAAGGCACAGGTGAAAAGCCCAAAGGGAAATGCTTCAAGTGCGGCCTCAAAGGTCACTGGAAGAAGATTAGTTAGTAAGCCCGGATTTTTCCGAAACCCGTTTTAATGGAAGAAGATATTCAAGGATTTTTTAGAGCGAGTCTTTCGACCGTGAATTGTGTGAAATATGATTTGGAGACAACATTTTCCCAGGGCCTTTTGGAATCCCCTATGAACTACCCAAAGCCATGGTTTTAGTGGTAAACAACTCTAGATCCAATGTATTTAGTTCATAACCCTAGAATCGCCTAAAACCCATATTAAAGAGTGTCACGTCACCTGAACCCGATTAGAGAATAAACCGGATCCAGGGAGTGAAATTTAGGACTAATTAAAAAAATTGTCCTTTAGGCCCAAGGATCGTAAGCCCGCAGTGAGGATATTATATTTCAAACCTCAAGTAACACATAATTACGGAATTCATATTACTCCAGGCATATGGAACTCTAGCCCGAAGCCCCGTGCCGGATGTGATGATGTTACTTTACGTCATCGGCACACCACTCGCGTTCCTCCTCTGCTGGTTGGAGATCCTTTGGGATCTCCTCATGTGCTTGCTCCTCATAGTAGTACTCACCTGCGGTGGCTGAACACCAAGGAACAGAGTCAACGACATGTTGAGCAATAGATAAGCAAAGTATAAAAGAACATGGCATGCATCAAGTATATGAATAATGACAAGTAATAATAAAAATGTGAACACAAGGAACAATGCTAGGTATAAAGCAAGAGTAATAACCATTAGAAGCAACAACGGAATCCTAGCATCATCTAGCAATAACCACTATCCAAATAATGCAATGCAAGTATCAAGAGGGAGACTCCGAGGATGTCCTAGCCACCTCACGGGGTATCAGTCACAATCCAAACCAAACTATTGATACAAAAGTCCCGCTTCAGGGGGATCCTAGCTCCCGATCCTGGGAATCGCAGCACGGTCTTAGCCCGCTCCCAGCTATTCATCGCCATGGACGCCGTCCTACGCCGACTGCCCATCTCAATGTCCGAGTACCCAGCCCATCAATAAAACCCCAAACTATAGTTGGCCATGATATGCAAATATTAACGAAGTGGTGTTGACACATGGAAAGCCAAGACAAGCAAGTCTGGCTAACTCAATGCACAAGACATGATTATAGGGATTATTTCATTCAAGGCAATACAAGACAAGTCAATCACATAATAATCCCTTTCATTGCTAGCCAGTCATGTTATCAATACATGATACACAGTTCCTAAGATACACTCTAAGTCAGGTCCAAGTCCTAGTTCTACAAGGATTTGTGTTTCATAATTAGTTAAGTGTGTTATGCCAAGAGAGTGTACAAGGAACGATAACATTGAATACAATTAATAGGTTAAGGAGGAATTACAATCCAAACCTCGGCAAGTGGTGTCATCCCTGTTCCGTACCTGTTCTAATGGAGTGCGTGTGAAAATTGTTTCAACAATGCTTCTAGGAGAATTCCTTGGTGTACAATCATGTTAAGCATCTATTGAGACAATTCCATATGCATTCGGTTAGGCCATGCATTGTACGCGAATACCTAGACAACCCAGCGAAGCACACCAAGCCATGTGCTTCGATTACAATCCCATTTATGGTCAAGTGAGAGTAGGTTCATGGTTTCCAACATCTAAGACTCAAACCTAGTTTGACAATCTCATTTCCAAAATAAATAGGGCAAACTGGTCATTTTGGCTCACCTTCGGTCAACCTTCGGTTAACCGAACTCTACTGTTTGGTTGACCGAACCTTGAGTTCGACTGACCGAACACTGACAGAGAGCTAAAACATGTTTGAACCCTGACTGGACTTCAGTCATTCCGTCTAGCAAGGAAGTCCAGCATTCCAGATCCTTCCGCCTCAATTCGGTCAGCTGCCGGTTCACCTTTAGTTGACCGAACTCCACTTTCGGTTAACCGAAGCTGAACTCGGCTGACCGAACACCCATCAGGAGCTAAATATCGCTCTCTGGAATTGGAACTGAACCAGGATTCTGTTAATTGGACCTAAGTTCGGCTGACTGAACCCTGACCGACTTCACGCGTTCAAAAAAGTTTCTGGCCATTTTCTGAAGCTCTTTCACTCCAATTCATTTCCTCAATTTCTGAGCCTTTCCAAATGCTAAACCTGCGCAAGAGGAGCCTCCATGTTCACCTCCAATCTCCTTTCATCTCATTCCAACCATTCAATCAAATTAAAGCATCCTAGGTTTACCAATTATGAATTAAACAAACCCAAATCCCCAAAACCGAATCTAGCATGTTAATCCCCAAATCAATAACAGAAATAAGCTTGGAATTAGAGAAATCTAACAAGAAAGCATAGCCAATCAATAAGAAACATATACACATGCTTAATTATAAAATGCAAATCTAATTGCCTCAACAAAGAAGAAGATGAAAATTGGAAAAATGGAAGGAGAAGCTTTCTACAGCGAAATCCACCGATCTAACCCACTCAAAAGCAACCTGAAACACAAAGGAGCAAGAAAGAAAGGAAAAGATTAAGAACAACCCTAGATCTAAACTGAAAGAAGATGATAAGAAAGATGAGGGTGAGAGAAAGCTTACCAAACTAGGATCAATGGAAAAAGGAGATCGAGAGGGAGAAGATATATGGTCCGGATCGCGAAGGTGATCTCTCCCTGGTAGAGTTCTGAACTTGAGAGGATCAAGAAGAAGAAGAAGGGGTTGTTCTAGCTCTTTCATTGCAGAGAATGAAATAAAAGATTAAGGTTAATCCTTACTTAAGAAGAAGGAAGGGGGAAAAGGACAAGTTTGCCCTTAAGTGGGTCCGGTGAATTAATGGACCACTTGAAGGGTTTATGATCGTCGGATCACGACGAGCCAAGAGAAAAAAATGTTCAACGCGACAAGACCTTTCCAACGAACCCAACATCACGATAATTGGAATTGAAAAAAAAACACTCAATTTTCCCTAAATTGCAAACTACCCCCTGCTAGAGTCAAACGAACTCAAAATCGCACGAAACTGCACATACACTATTCTAATATTAAAAGAAACTCGCTCAAGGTCTAAACCCACTTAAATATCTAACAATACAATTAATTATAATAATTACAAAAATAAACGGGTCAATGGGCCTACTATTGGGCCCAACTAACCTAGTAAGGTCGAGGACCTTACAAAGAGAAAGGTATGTCAGAATACCCTAAAATATGTATGTAGGCATAGAGTTTCATGAAATGCATTTCAAAACAAACTACTAGACTAGAATACCCTAAAATGTCCTAAAACCATCCATCACGCATTTTTAGACAAGTAATGCTATTAAAAACATGAAATACATTTGTCAGTTAGAAACAAGATAAAATCCCATGAGATTAGTTCTTAAGCCCTGATTTGCACAAAGCACAACCTAAAGAAAAACGATCTCACATGATTATCTAGGGCGAGTCCTTTAATCGTGAATTTCGTGAAACATGGTTCACAACACACAATTCCCCATAGCTACCTAGAATCCCCAGCGAACTGCCCGAAGCACGGGTTTCATTCCTAAACAGCCCGGAATCCCCTGCAATGCGTTCATAACGACAAAAACACTTGAAACCCATTTGATAGCAAGTAGCATCTCATAATATTCAAAAATTCATATTTTAGCCCGGAATCTTATGAAACGCATTTCAAAGAAAAAAACTATACCATAATATAGTGAAATTCATAGAATCATCCGGCACGAGTTTTTATTGTAATACAGGATATTGATTGCACTAAATAAGGCTCTAAGTCGGAAACGGCTCAGGATCCCACAAGATTAGTTCTTAAGCACAAATTTGTCTGCAACCCATTTTGCGAAGCCTTCTAGAATTCAATACGAAATGCCCGAAGCATGACTTTCAATCTTAAACAACCCTAAACCCTATTTAAAGCATTCCTCACCCTACAATCGCCTAAAACCCACTTTAAAAGAGAAAAGCTTCTCAAGATATCTAAAATGCGTATTTTAGCATATAATCGCATGAAATGCATTTCAAAGGAATAGACTATACCAGAATACCCTAAAATGTTAGAATCGTCTAGCACTAGTTCAAGTCTTAAACAACCTTTAATCTCACGTACTGCGTTCCTAACCCTGTTATCGCATGTGAAACGTATTTTAAATGGAAAACAATCGCAAAATATCCTAAAATGCGTGTTTCAACATAGAGTCGCAAGAACGCATTTTAGTGTAAAAGATTGTCCAGAATACCCTAAAATTCCATAGAATCATTCAGCATGCATTCTTATTGAAATATAGGCTTGATTGCACAATATAGGTTGTTTGTCGATCAGAAACAGCCTTGAAACCTGCTTGATTAATCCTTAAGCCAAAATTTTCCAAAAACTCGTTTTGAACTAAGAAGATAATTGGCAATTATTTAGAGCACACTTTCAATCGTGAAGTGCATGAAATGTGGTTTACACTCAACATTTTCCCAAAGCAGCCTAGAATCCCCTACGAACTGCCTGAAGCATGGCTTTCGTTCTTATACAACCCTTAGTTCACTGCAATGCGTTCCTAATCCTAGAATCGCATGAAATACATTTTAAAGTAAAATGTATCTCAGAATATCCTCAAACTCGTATTTCAGCCCATAACCATAGGAAACACATTCCAAACAAAAAGATTTTACCGAAATATAGGATATTAATTGCACCAAATACGGTTTTCGGTCAGAAATGGCTCATAACCCCACGAGATTAGTTAGTAAGCCCGGTGTAAGACCCCGACCCGAGTGACCTCGATTAGTACTAATTAAGTTGCGTGTTAGTGCTAAGTGTGTTTAGTGGATTTTGGTTTAGTTGGTTTAGAATAGCTTTGTCATAGCTTTGGGAATTTTGAGTGCCTTTGGAATTAGTGGGGCCCTTTGGGGGTTCCTTTTTATGACTTACGTGTACTTGGGGGATTACTCGAGATTCTTTGGATTTGGTGTTTTATCCCGATTTACTTATTTTGTTAATCCCTTCAACTTTCATGTTGATCTCGTTCCCGTCCCGAATCCCAAAACTCGACTTTTCTAGTTTCATGGGCAAAACAGTCTTTTTACACTAAATCTGTACCCAATATTTAATATTCCCGAAACCCACGAAATATATACTTTTTCGAAAGTAGAAATTTCGACGATCATTTCTTCCTTCTTCGTCGTTTTCATCCGAGGTCTCGAGAACTACTATTTCAGCCCAACAAGATTGCTAGTTAGTGGAGCCCACTTGTATTGCTTATAAAAGAGAGCTCCTCCCCTCCCTTTTTCTCTTTTCCAGCAACTTTTTCTTGTCTAGGGTTTGTTGCCTCCTTTCTTCTTCTTCTTGCTTTTACATCATCAAGACACTACCAAGCTTGCACCAACATAAAAAAGGACTTCATCATCTTCTTCACCACTTCAAGGGCTTTCCATTGGTACCATTTTTGATGAAATCTCATCTCTCTAAGATCCTCATTTAGCTTGCCTTGCTCATTTAGAGCACTTATTGGTAAGCTCTCTCCCTAATCTTCTAGATTTGTGTTCTTATAGTCCTTGAGAAGCTCCATTTTCGTTATTGGGAGCTCTCTCTTCTTATTGCTTTGTTTGACCCATTTTACGGTTTGTTTTGGGGGTTTTTGTAGAGATTGTGATCTTGGCTTGCAAGTGTGGTTAGGAGCTTGTTTTCCTCTGATTTGAGACCCAAGGCAAGTGGATGATTTGATATATTTAGCTTTAAATGAGTTTTATGAAATGCATTTATGATTTGACCAAATATTTTGTGATATTAATGGCTTGTTTAGGTTTGAAATAAATGCACATTAGTGAATCTTGTTAGCTTGTTTTATCCATGATTTAGATTGCTAATCAGGTTTTAAGAATGCAGAAAAGGAATGAAGAAAAATGGATGACCCATTGCACTGCAGAAAACAAAACCTGGGTTCTGTTAAGCAGTTCACGCGGTCGACCGGCCACACGGGGTCAGGTCCTCTGATGAAGGACCCATTGCACTGCAGAAAACAGAACCTGGGTTCTGTTATGCAGTCCACGCGGTCGACCGGCCAGGGAGCTCGGTCGACCGGCCACACGGGGGTCAGGTTCTCTGGAACCTGACCAAAACACTGTTCACTCCTTTTTATTTACAACTGCCGGTCGACCGGCCCAGGGCTCGGTCGACCGGGCATTCGTGAGAGGGGTCGACCTGACCTCCTCAGGTCGACCGGGCCAACTGCGAATCTCTCCTGGGAAGTAATTTTTACTCTTCTCTTAAATGGACTTAGGTGGAACTTGGTTACCCTTTCTATTGGACTCACTTGACCTATCATGAGATTGTTTGACCCGACATTTCTTGAGGTTAATCCGGTTGTATCGGAACTTAACCTAATAAAAAAATCTGGAACGGTACGGGACAAGGGATACCCCCCTTTATAACTATGCATGAGGTTTGTACGCTTGGGTATCGCGAATCCTATCCCCTTCGGTGACTGAGTAGGTTGTACGATGCTTCAGGATTAACATTATACTTAGGATCTCTTTTGAGGTCCCGTTTGTTTTGAAGTTCATTTAAAAGTTTGAAAATCACTAAGTTGTATAAAGAGCCCGGAATGTCTCCAAACTCAAGGAGTACCAAGTCATTATTACAATGGACATACGGGGTCCTTACTCACCTGATTTATCTTGAATCTTGACACTTGTCTCGAATTTCTCGAATTATGATTTACCTTGTGTCACGCCCCCAAACCCGGATCCCGACCTCGGGGGCGGGAAAGGTGTTTGGGGAGGTGAGTGATGATTATTTTTCTCCCAAGATCCGCGTGTGTGAGGATCCAAAATCACAACACTGTCTGAATATTTCTACGGAAGTTTTCTTGGTAATGTGACCCGGAGTCCGTGGACATCACCGGATCCCGCGTCGCATAGAACCCCTAGCTTAAAGCCATCATTTTATGAATCATATCAGACTGGAATAAACCAACATAAATAAAATACAGAGCTGACAGTAATAGGATATTACATTTCCATATATATTCAAGTTACAAGTATCAATGTGAATTAATTACAATCCCAAGAAAGGCTAATAAAAGCCGTACAATAACAAACTAATATCCACTACCCAAATGTGACGTAACTCCGATGTCGAGCACAATGTCTACATGACATAGCCGACAAGACAACCTGTAACTCATGGCTCCACAGCCAACAACTCTCAGCTCGGGGCGGGGAAACTGAACCTGAGTACCAAAATAGTGGGTCAAACACGACGGTTTGGCAAACGGGTGAAAGGACATAACAATGAAGGAAATATCTTAGAAAACATTTAAACCTGTCAAAGCAATAGTTTCATAAAACAAGAGAAACATTTATGCAATATAAAACATGTACAGTATCCAAGGAAACGGGAAACAAGCAAGATGGCAACCACAAAAAGCTAAGTCCTCTATCACCGAAGTGACATGAGCATATCGGGATGTTGTCTCAGTCACCGAAGTGAGGAGATGCAACATAAGTAACATATACATAATATAATACGGGACATCACCACGGTAGCGAACCGGGCATCGGGGACCACAGTAGCAATCTGCGGCATCGGGACAAGACCACGGTAATAACCGGGTAGCGGGATCCAAACTGCAGCTGGCGGGACGGGAAAGGGTCTCCAAGTCGGTGGATCAAACCGGCAAGGAAAGCCAAGCTTAGTGGTGCCGACTCATAGGTCAAATAATGTAAAACGAGACATGTACAAATCATATGTAATGCACTTAAATAAACGGGCGGGACGGGGTGCACAAAAGCACTAATTTCATTTCATTCGGGCATGTATAAACGGGCTAACAAAATTGCTAAAATACACTTTCAATACTTTCGGGAATGCTAAATTATAATTCGAGAAATTCGGGCTATTATCGGGATTCAAGACAAATTTATAATTCGAGAAATTCGGGCTATTATCGGGATTCAAGACGAATCAAGTGAATAAGGACCCCGTATGTCGATTGTAATGATCACTTGGTACTCCTTGAGTTTGGAGACATTCCAGGCTCTTTATGCACCTTAGGTATTCAAACCCTAATCAAATTTTAAATAAACAAAACCTAATAGAGAGGGGATCCTAAGCACAATGTTAATCTAGTGGTACCTTACAACCTACTCAGTCATCGAAAGGAAAACGGATTCGCGATACCCAAACAACCCAATTTCGCGTTTAGATAAAAGAAAGGATATCCCGTCGTTCCGTACCGTTCAAGATTGAATTAGGTTAAGTACCGATACGACCGGATTAACCATGAGGAAATGTCGGTTCAACCGTCCTCAAAAGAAGTCCAACGGGTCCACAAAAGGGTCACTAAGTTCCATTTGAAGTCCATCTAATCATAGGGAAAAAGGTCCATTTTTTCATTAGGTTTCCAGTTGGGCCGGTCGACCTGGCCCATGGCCGGTTGACCACGTACACAGGGGCTCAGTTGACCGCCCATGGGCCAGGTCGACCGGGAGTTGTAACTTAAATGGGATGAACAGTCTTTTGGTCAGGCTCCAGAGAGCCTGACCTCTGTGTGGCCAGTCGACCGCGTGCACTGCGGAACAGAGAATCCCGCAGTGCAGCAGGTCTTCTAACTGGGGCTTGTTCCAGTGTCGCTGGTCGACCGCGCCCTTGGCCGGTCGACCGCGTGAACTGCGTAACAGAACCCAGGTTCTGTTACAGCAGTTCAATGGGTCTACCATTTTCTCCATTCCTTTTCTTCATTCTTTCAAATCTGGTTAGCAATCTATTTCATGAATAAAACAAGCTATCAAGGCTTACCAATGTGCATTTATTTCAAGTCTAAACAAGCCATTAATAACACAAAATACATGGTGAAATCATATGCATTTTATCAAGACTCATTCAAAGATAAAAGAGTCAAAACATCCACTTGCCTTGGGTCTTTAATCAATGAAAAACCAGCTCTTAATCACACTTGCAAGCCAAGATCACAAACTCTACAAAAACCCCCAAAACAAACCCTAAAATGGGTCAAAACAAGTAATAAGAAGAGAGAGCTCCTAATAATGAAAATGGAGCTTCTCAAGGGTCATAAGAACATGAATCTAGAAGATTAGGGAGAGGGCTTACCAATAGGTTCTCCAAATGAACAAAGCAAGCTAGAAGAAGGACTTGGAGAGATGGGATTCCTCCACAAATGGTACCAATAGGAAGCCTTCAAGGAGAGGAAGGGAATGGTGATCTCTATTTTGATGTTGGTGCAAGATTTGGTTGTCTCTTGATAATGGAAGAGCAAGAAGAAGAAGAAAAGAGGCAAGCAAACCCTAGGCTCCTCTCTTGTGCTGGAAAATGGAGAAGGGAAAGAAGAGATGGGTTCTCTTATAACATATGAAAATGGGCTCCACCACTTAAGAACTTTGAAAGGCTGAAATAGCGGTTTTCGGGAGTTCGGATGAAATCGACGAAGAAGTAAGAAATGATCATCGAAATATCTAGTTTCCAAAAAGTATATGTTTCACGGGTTTCGGGAATAACAATAATCCGGTACAGATTTAGTGTGAAAAGACTGTTTTGCCCTTAAGGCTAGAAAAGTCAAGTTTCGGGATTCGGGACGGGAACGGGATCAACATGAAAGTTGAAGGTATTAACAAAACAAGTAAATCGGGATAAAATACAAATCGAGAAAACCAAGATAAAACCTCAAGTACACGTAAAGCCATAAACAGGGAACCCCCAAAGGGCCCCACACTAAAACCAAGACACTCAAAAATCCCGAAAGCTATAACAAAGCTATTCTAATCCCAACTTAGCCACAAAACACACTTAGAGCTAAACACAGCTCAAACACTAATCTGGGCCTCTCAGGTCGGGGTCTCACACCTTGAATCTCGACACTTGTCCCGAATTTCTTGAATTATGATTTATCATTCCCGAAAGTATTGAAAGTATATTTTAGCATTTTGCTAGCACGTTTATACATGCCCGAATAAAATGATACTTGTGCCTTTGAGCATTCCGTCCTGCCCGTTTACATACATGCACTTGATATGTTCTACACATGTTTTGATTTGTCAATTGACCTATGAGTCGGCACCACTAAGCTTGGCTTTCCTTGACGGTCTGATCCACCGACTTGGAGACCCCTTCCCGTCCTGCTAGCTGCAGTTTGGATCCCGCTACCCGGTTATTACCGTGGTCTTGTCCCGATACCCGGTTCGCTACCGTGGTCATGTCCCGTATTATATTATGTATATGTAAATGTTACTTATGTTGCATCTCCTCACTTCGGTGACTGAGACAACATCCCGATATGCTCATGTCACTTCGGTGATAGAGGACTTAGCTATGTGTGGTTGCCATCTTGTTTGTTTCCCGTTTCCTTGGATACCTTACATGTTTTATATTGCATATGTATTTGAACAAATGATTCCCTCGTTTTATGAAACTATTGTTTTGACAGGTTTAAATGTTTTCCAAGGTAATTTCTTTATTGATATGTCTTTTCACCCACCTGCCAAACCGTCGTGTTTGACCCTTTGCTTTGGTACTCAGGTCCCGTTATCGGTCTCCCCGAGAAGGAGCATGAGGAGGCGATCGGAGAACCGCATCGCTTAGTTGAGTGGCACGCCGATGATGTCGTCTAGACATTCGGGTGCTTGAGCTGCGAAATATTTTGGGATAGAAACTAACCAATTATTTTGGGAACTTGATACTTTATTTTATTGGCCTTTGTTGGCCTCTATTTTCGGGGACAATATAATTAAACGATATTGTTGTATACCTGAACTTTCTTTTGGGGTTATCGCACTAATGATCATTGCTCATTTTGATACTGGTATTAAATATATGTTAATCTTGTTATCTTGGACATGAATGTATGAAATAGATTTGCTATACGCTTCCGCACATAAAAGAAATATTCATGTTGATGTGATATCCTCACCGCGGACACCTGTGGAAAATCACGTGTACGAGTGGCATTCTTTGGTAAACTCATATACGTTTTGGATTTAAATTAATTCATCATCCATCATACACAATCAAAAATCAAATTAGTCCCAATCCCGGATTAGGCCCGCTTGGGGGCCCAGTCCGGGGTCGCGACACCCGGATTTTTTCGAAACTCATTTTAATGGAAGAAGATATTCAAGGATTTTCTGAAGCGGGTCTTACGACATGAAATGTGGTTTGGAGACAACATTTTCCAGGGCCTTCTGGAATCCCTTATGAACTACCCAAAGCCCTGGTTTGTAATGCCCCACCCCTACACGCATGCATGATATTGTCCGCTTTGGCCCACGGGCCTCACGATTGTTGCTTTTGATGGGACTCAACCCATCAAAAGGCCTCATGCAAGGTAAGTGTGTAAGCTTTACATATAATCTCATTCACTTTCCTTTCTATAGCTGATGTGGGACTCCAGGGCGTCACAATCCACCCCCCTTAAGGTGGCACATCCCTGTGCAATATCTTGCCAGTCCCTCTTGGCCCGCTCACATGGAAACTCACCCACTTGCACCAGACCACGGCAGGGGAACCACACTCGAACTAGTCGAGAGTCGGCTCTGATACCATTTGTAACGCCCCACCCCTACACGCATGTAAGACCCCGTCCCGAGTGAGTGCGATTAGTGTTAAATTAATTCTTGTTTTATCTTTAAATGTGTTTAGTGGATTTTGATTAAGTTTTGAGTTAGAATATCTTTCAAAACAACTTTGGAAAACTTTGAGAGCCTTCTTGATTAATGGGACCCTTTGAGGCTTCCTTTAATGACTTTGCGCGAGCTTAAGGGGATTGTTCGAGATTCCATAAATTCGTGTGTTAATTCCGTTTAACTCATCTCGTTAATCCATACAACTTTAATGTTGACCCCATCCCCATTCGAGATCCCTAAACCCGGCTTTTCTCAATCCGAGGGCAAAATGGTCCTTTTACCCCAAAATTTGGACACAATTTTCAATATCACCAAAACCCACAAGACATATACTTTTTTGAAACTATAAATTTTGACGAAACAACTTTCCCTTCTTCGTTGAGCTCGTCCGAGGTCCCGAAAGCCATGTTTCTTGCACATTAATCTTGTTAAGTTGTGGGTCCCACCCTCTTGCTCTATATATAGGGAACCCTCCTTCTCATCTCCCTTTTTCTTTGCTTATTTCATTGAAGAAGAAGAAGAAGCTACAACTGCCCTAGGGTTTTCTCCCTTTCTTCTTGCTCTCTTCCTCCTCAATCCACACCTATATCTTACTAAAAAGGAAAATGGACACCATCTTCTTCCTCCTCACCTTGAGAGCTTCTATTTGGTACTCCTTGTAGAGGAGTCTATCACCACTAGAGCTCCCCTTGAGCTCTCCTTGCCCTTTTGAAGATTCTACAAGTAAGCAATCATCTCCATCTTCTAGATTTGTATTCTTGTAGCCCTTGAGAACCTCCATCCCCATTATTGGGAGCTTTCTCTTTCTCTTTCTCTTTCTTGGTATTGGCTATTTAGGGTTCTAAATAGATTTGTTTTGGGGATTTTTGTAGCTTGAGGATTTGTGGCTTGGAGAGTGTGATTAGGAGCTTGCTTAGTCATCCTTGAGACCAAGGCAAGTGGATGAATAGATGAACTTTAAATGGTTTTCATGTTTTACTAGAAAAATCTTTATTTTCATTGTTTACTCTAGGTAATTTCATATGTGGTTTGCATCTATGTTATTGCTATTGTCTCCATTACCTTTGAAAGGGCATTCTGATGAGTCTTTTCCCCTATTCAACCTCTTGGAAATGTATGCATTTTTACTTTGTTATATCTTGTTTTTGGACTTTTTGCTTTATTAGATCTCTCATGGTTTAATGAGAAGAAATGGTGGAAGTGTTGAATGATGAGTTGGAGGAGCTTTTGAGCTCAGTTTATTGCAGGGAAAAAAGTGAGTTATGAGAGAAATGTCTTGGAGGGAGAAAGAGATGAAAACAGTTCAAAAACTGAATCGCCCACTAACTGGGCGGTCAGCTGGCGGTAACAAGTTGGGTAGCCAACTTGGTGACCACGTGGTGACCGCTTAGGGTCAGTCACCATATCAGTAAGGTGAAAATCTGATTTCTGATGGGGCAGCGAGTAGGCGGTTAGCAGTCGGCTAGCTGACCTGGTTCCAGGCGGCTAACCGCCTGCCAATCGCCAGGTGACCGCCTTCCCAGAAAATTTGGAGAGTGAAGAGAAAGAAACCCAACGTTGGAAACTTATTAATGGTTTTTAATCTTACCAATGTGCATAGCGAGCTCGGAATGTCCCGAAACTCTAGGAGTACCATGAATTCAACATACGGGACCCTTATTCACATTAAACAAATCTTGAACCCCGATACTTGGCCTAGAAATTTTGGAAAATCATTTGTGTTGTACTTTTCCCGAAATTTTGGAAATGCACTTCTCAAAATGTATACTACATGACTAGTCATGCCCGAAACCACTGAAATAACATTTGTGGCATTTTGCTAGCCCGGTTACGCATTGCCCGAAATGAAGTGATATTTATGCCTATGAGCACCTCGTCCCGTCCGTTTATGTATTTACATCATATGTATTTTATACATGTCCCAATTTCTGTTATGTGACCTATGAGTCGACACCATTAAGCTTGGACGACCTTGTCAGTTTGATCCACCGACTTGGAGGTCCCCTCTCCCATCCCGCCAGCTGCAGTTGGATCTCGTCCCAACCCGATACCCGGTTCGCTACCGTGGTCCCGTCCCGTATAATTATATGTATATGTATATTTATATGTATATTTCATTGAATCTCATCACCTCATGTGTCAGAGATCAACGCTGTGAGACCCCGACCCGAGAGGCCCAGATTAGTGTCTTTGAGCTGTGTTTAGCTCTAAGTGTGTTTTGTGTTTTTTTGGTTGATTTGGGATTAAAACAGCTTTGTTATAGCTTTGGGATATTTTGAGTGTCTTGGTTTTAGTGGGGCCCTTTGGGGGTTCCTTGTTTATGACTTGACGTGTACTTGGGATTTTATCTTGGTTTTCTTGATTTGTATTTTTCCCGATTTAGTCGTTTTGTTCTTGATTTGTATTTCATCCCGATTTACTTGTTTTGTTGATAGCTTCAACTTTCATGTTGATCCCGTTCCCGTCCCGAACCCCGAAACTTGACTTTTCTAGCTTTGAGGGCAAAACAGTCTTTTCACACCAAATCTGTACCCAAAACTTGATATTCCCGAAACCCGCGAAACATAGACTTTTTAGAAACTAGATATTTCGACGATCATTTCTTCCTTCTTCGTCGATTTCATCCGAAGTCCCGAAAACCGCTATTTCAGCCTTTTTAGGTTCTTAAGTGGTGGAGCCCACTCTCATTGGTTATAAGAGAACCCATTTCTCTTCTTCCTTCTCCATTTTCCAGCACATAACTGAGCCTAGGGTTTTGCTTGGTTCCTTTTCTTCTCCTTCTTGCTTCTTCATCTCTAATCCTCACCAAATCTTGCACCATCATCTCAAGAGGTTACATCATCTTCTTCCCCACCTCAAGAGCTTCCTATTGGTACCATTTGTGGAGGAATCTCTTCTCTCCAAGGTCTTCATTTAGCTTGCTTTGTCCATTTGGAGAACCTATTGGTAAGATCTCTCCCTAATCTTCTAGAATCATGTTCTTATGATCCTTGAGAAGCCCCATTTTCATTCTTGAAAGCTCTCTCTTCTTATTTCTTGTTTTGACCCATTTTAGGGTTTGTTTTGGGGGTTTTTGTAGAGATCTTGTTCTTGGCTTGCAAGTGTGATTAGAGCTGGTTTTATCACTAATTGAAGGCTTGAGGCAAGTGAATGTTGGATGTTTTTAAATTTCAAATGGTTTGGTAGCATTTATGGGTTGTCATGTTTTCATTGATTTCTTCTATTGATTTTCCATGATTGCTATAAATGATCTTGATAGCCTCATTTAATGTCTTGGAAGCATGTAATTAAGTCATCTTGTTCATAGTTTTCCTTGGTTAATCATGTGTTGGAAGGAAAGGATAAAGGAGAGAAAGGAATCAGGTTCCCGGAGCTGCTGTACGCCCAGGTCCGATCGATCGGACGTGCAGACCGATCGATCGGACTGTCTTTAACTGTAAGGGTTTTTGGGCCGATCGATCGGGCCCTGTGTAGAAATTTTAGCTCAGTGGGTTTTGAGATTTTTTTTATATTTTTCTTTCTTTTCTTGGTTTTAGGTGGGACCTTGGCTACCCTCTTTGGACTCATTTGACCATGCGTGAGGACGTCTTGAGCCGATGCTCCTCACGGTTGGTTGGGTGACATCGATGTTCACTTCATTTCAATCTTGAACGGGACGGAATGACGCGATATCTCCTTTATATCTAAATACAAGACTTTTTCCTTGGTTATCGCGAATTCTATTCCTTTCGATGACTGAGTAGGTTGCTCGATGTCTCCGAATTAACATCGTGCTTAGGATGGACCATTTATAGTCTTGATTTCCTTATCATAACATCTAGTTATAACCATAAGCTCATTGTAAGTTTTGAAAAGTGCATAAGGAGCCCGGAATGTCTTCAAATTCAAGGAGTACCAATTCATATCTATGATCGACATACGGGACCCCTATTCACTCACATAGATCTTAAAATCATTGTCTTTCCTGATTTAGCATAGTTCATAATATTTCTCTATTTCCAAGCCTTGCATTACATGAATGGTTTTCCCGAAAGTATTATTGTACACTTGGAACAGTTACTTGACCTGAAGTGCATTGCACCACATGATATGTCAGTGTGCTCTTGAGCACCCCCGTCTTGCCCGTTTGATTATGTATTCGTACTTGATTTGCTTGCATTGTCTCGATTGTATTTGACCTATGAGTCGGCACCACTAAGCTTGGATAACCCTGTTGGTCTGATCAACCGACTTGGAGATCCCCCTCTTGTCCCGCCAGCTGCAGTTTGGATCCCGCTACCCGGTCATTACCGTGGTCTTGTCCGATGCCGCAGATTGCTACTGTGGTCCCTGATGCCCGGCTCGCTACCGTGGTCATGTATAGTATTGTATATGTATATGTATCTATATGAGATCCCCTGTTTCTCCTCACCTCGAGTGACTGAGATCAGGGCCTAGTTATTGCTCTATCGCTTTAGTGATAGAGGACTTAGCTTCTTGTGGTTGCCACCTTGTTATTCCCGATTCCTTGGTTACCTCATATGTCTTATCTTGTTTACTTGTTTTACAGCAAATGATTTATCGGTTTTATTAGAGTTCTTGTTTAAACAGATTTCTATGCTTTTCAAGGTATTTCATCTATTGTATATTGTGGTATCTTTTCATTCTCTTGCCAAACCGTCGTGTTTGACCCACTATGTTGGTACTCAGGTTCAGATTCCCGCCCCGAGCTGAGAGTTTGGTTGGCTGTGGAGCCACGAGTTGCAGGTTGTCTTGTCGGCTATGTCCTGTAGACATTGTGCTTGACATCGGAGTTACGTCACAAATGGGTAGTGGATATTAGTTGTATTGTCCGGCTTTTATTAGCCCTTCTTGGGATTGTAATTAATACACATTGATAATTGTAACTTGAATATGTATGGAAATGTAATATCCTGTTACCGTCAGCTCTGTAATTTATATGTGGGTGTATTCCAGTCTGATATGATTTATAAAATGATAGCTTTATGCTAAAGGGCCCTATGCGACGCGGAATCCGATGATGTCCACGGACTCCGGGTCGCATTGCCACGAAAGCTTCCGCAGAAATGTTCAGAGAGTGATGTGATTGTGGATCCTCACACACGCGGATCTTGGGAGAAATAAAAATAAATATAATCACCCCTCCCTCACGACCCCCGGTTTGGGGTCGCGACAAACGCCCCGATGTGCTTGTTAGGAATTTTGTGTATTGCAATTTGATGGATGCATTATCATCTTAGCATCATTTGAATTTTCACACATGCATTGATTTAAGAAAACTTGAAATCTTGATTTACTCATGCATTGTTTTAAATCTTGTAAATCATATGTTTTATGCATGTTTTGTTTTTAATCTTGGATGCATTTAAATTTGAAAAGAAGTTTTATAATTCAAGCTAGCCTATGTTTTAAAAAAAAGGTTCAAATCATTTTTGGCTTTGTATGTTTCATGATTTTAAAAGAACTTAGATTGAATTAAAATCATGATTCCAAGCTTGATTTAATTGCCCAAAGTACCCACAAGAAATCTCTTTGAAATATGCAATTTGTGGGGAAAAAGGTCCCAGGCCCGGTCAACCCGCAGTGTGCGCGGTCGACCGAGCCCATGGACCCGGTCGACTGAGCACACTGTGTGGTCGACCGGGAAAGAGCCGTTGTGCTCTTCTTCAAACGGTCAGATTTTTTACCGTTGAAGGCCAGGTCGACCCGGGAAGAGGCAGGTCGACCGGGGACTAGCCGTTGGGCAGTTTTTTGTATAAAACGAAGCTCATTCCTAAAGAAATTTTGAGGAAAAAAGAGCCCCTCCTTGAGATGTTTTGAGGCCAATCAAAGGAGAATGAGCTAAGGAAGGATAAGGGAAATTTGGGAAGCTAAAGCTTGGATTAATGAAGTTAAATCTCTAAGTAAGCTTTACTTTTCTTAATCATATGTTTTCATGCTTTGTTTTAATTATTGGTAAATCTTTTCTAGCATGATAAACTATGATTTGTTGTATCCTTAACATGTATATGTTTTGAATTGATTTATTGTTTTGGATGCAACACTTTGAGATTCAATCTAAGTAGTACTTGAATTGGTATATCTACGTGAATCATGTTTTTGTAAACATCTTTGAAATTATATGTAAACATGATTCCTATATTTGGTTGAATCTTTGGTTGTTGTTTTTCATCATAAGAAAATCACTTTCAAATCTATCTTATGTTTTGGATTCAACAACTTCACAAATCATATGTTTTCATGCTTTACTTTAATTATTGGTAAATCTTTTCTAGCATGATAAACTATGATTTGTTGTATCCTTAACATGCATATGTTTTGATTTGATTTATTGTTTTGGATGCAACACCTTGAGATTCAAACCAAGTAGTACTTTAATTGGTATATCTAAGTAAATCATGTTTTTGTAAACATCTTTGAAATTATATGTAAACATGATTCATATACTTGGTTGAATCTTTGGTTGTTGTTTTTCATCATAAGAAAATCACTTTCAAATCTATCTTATGTTTTGGATTCAACAACTTCACAAATATGTACTTTTGTTTTATAGTTCCACAACTTGCTTAGCTTTGATAGGTATATCATTTTCAAGTTGTATTTTAAGTACATATAATTTGTCCCTTGATTCCAATCAAATCTATTTTTGTGCTTTACACTTTCAAATGCTTTAAAGCATACATATATTAAGCTACATTGTTAATTTGATTGAAATCCTTATGCATCACATGTTTTGTTCTTAAACTTTCACAACTTGCTTGAACTAGATTGGTAAATCTTTTACAAGTTGTTTTTAAACATGTGATTAGCATTCTTACCTTAATCATAAATGTGTTTATGAGCTAAAACTTTTAAAAGCCTTTGGCATACATTTATGAGCTTTAATTTTCAAATTGATTGAGGACATCATACATACACATTGTGCATTCATCTTTGCATTCATAGTGTGTGTGTGTGAATTAGATTTTCACTTTCATATCCGCCTATTTAAGAGGCAATTGTATTGAGCTTAAATTGTATCTCCATCAAGTGTATTTAGACAATACTTAGAGAGATAACCAACCTTTTGGTTGACGAGGTTATTGCTTAGCCTAAGAAAAGCATAGTGTAATAGGTTGTTGTTTAGCCTAGAAAAACATCGTTGTAAAGGTTATTGCTTAGCCTATTGAAAAGCATAAATAGTGGAAATCTGGTGGGGTGTTGGATCACAAGCCGGTAGTGGATGTAGGCATTGAGGCCGAACCACTATAAATCATTGTGTTATGGTGAATGCTTTGTGATGATTGTTTTTGTTATTTTCCGCACTTTAGTTCTATATCATCACTTGTGACTAATTGATTTTAAAGAAATTAGAATTTGGCATAATTGGTCACTAATTAGAAGCTCACCCTATTCACCCCCCCTCTAGGGTTCGGATCTATGGACTTACAGTGCTCTCATCACTTCGGTGATAGAGGATTTAACTTTGTGTGGTTGCCATCTTGCTATTTCCCTATTCTTTGGTTCATTTACATGCTTTTATATTGCTTATATGTTTTTAAATAAATGATTTATTATTTTCATAGAAATTTTCGTTCAAACAGGTTCCAATGTTTTCT
This sequence comes from Camphora micrantha, assembly GCA_003546025.1. Taxonomy (NCBI): domain Eukaryota; kingdom Viridiplantae; phylum Streptophyta; class Magnoliopsida; order Laurales; family Lauraceae; genus Camphora; species Camphora micrantha. The sequence goes on along the minus strand of QPKB01000009.1, from coordinate 16,571,935 downwards.
AAGGTAAATTCAATTGTGATTATATTGACATATCTTTTCACCCACCTGCCAGACCGTTGTGTTTGACCCACTCTTTGGTACTCAAGTCCCGACGCCGGTCATCCCGAGGAGTACAAGGAGGCGGCTGGAGAGCCGAATCGAGTAGTTGAGTGGCAAGCCGACGATGTCGTTTAGACATTTGCTTGCCTTGAGAGAAGAAACATTTTGGGATTGTGTCTGACTCTTTTGGTTGTACTCGCCTTTGTTGGCCTTTATTTTTGGGGAGTGATTAATTAACTGATCTTTTATATAAACAATTAACTTTACTTTCGGGAAAATGCTATAATGATCATTGCTCACTTTGACATCATATTGTGTACCTTGTGCCATCAGTCATTGATTATGAAATGGACTTATCTACTTGCTTTGCTACATGCTTCCGCATCTTGAATGAAAATATTATGTTTGTGTGCTATCCTCACCGCGGACACCTATGGGAAATCACGTGCATGGATGAAACGTTCTTCCTAAATCCATGTACATACTGGTTAAATAGACATATGCATTGGCACCTCATCTCATCATTAATTTAATATCGTCCCGATCCTGGATTAGGTTGGTAACCCGGTCTGGGGTCGCGACAGACTGGTATCAGAGCGAGACATGTTTCAGGCAATTAAAAGAAACTAGAAATCCTAAGGACGTGCCGAGGATTCGTTAGAATTTTCGTTAGCTAGTATCGTGTGAGCAATGTGTGACCCTTTATTTGATTATTATGTGCTAACAACTTGTTTTGCAGCATTATGCCACCTCGTAAGAGACCGATAAACGGTAATCCCACCACAAGTAACAGTGATCATACAGGGCCAGTTGAGGAAGATACGGTTGATAACACAATGCAGAATCAATTCCAACAGATGATGCAAGTAATGCTTAATCAGCAGCGTCAGGCTAACAAGAATCAAGCTCGGTTGCAAGAACAAATGCTTAAGAAGGATGAAGATCATTCTTGGGAGATGGCACAATTGCAAAGACAGTTGTTAGAGGTCTTGGAAAGGGGGCCCAAACCGATTCAAGCTCAACCAGTAGGCCCATAGATTGTTTTAAATCAAAGAGAGCATGATCCAAATGCATTGTTTGAGCGGTTTCGGAAGAGAGCTCCAAAAGATTTTGTTGGGACAGAGGATCCCTTGGCTGCAGATGATTGGCTAGAACACACGGAAAATAACTTTGAAGTCTTCCAATGCACGGGAAGAGAACAAGTGAAACTTGTTGCATCCCTTTTTACCGGCTTAGCAGACATATGGTGGAAGACAGTTAGAGATGAGTACAGAACCATGGCAGATGCAGTGGCTTGGGCTAGTTTCAAGAGGCAATTTGGTGACAAATATGTACCCACCCATGTCAAGAGGCAGAAAGCAGTCGAGTTCTAATAGCTTGTGCAAGGAAATATGACAGTTGTCGCGACCCCGAACTGGGTCCCCAAGCGGGCAAGCCTAATCTGGGATCAGGACACTAAAGAGGAATTATATGGATGATGAATGGATGATACACAATCCTATCAATTAATTTAAATCAAAACATATGCGAGTCCATAAGAGATGCCACTCGTACAAGCGATTTCCCACAGGTGTCCACGGTGAGGATATCACATCGACATGAATATTTCTTTTAAGTGTTGAAACGTGTAACAAATCTAATTCATACATTCATGTCCAAGATAACAAGATTAAAACATAATTAACACCAGTATCAAAAGGAGTAATGATCATTAGCTATTTCCCAAAAGAAGGTTAAAGTTTACAACAAGATCATTTAATTACAATTCCGAAAAATAGAGGCCAACAAAAGCCAATATAAACAAAATAGCAAGTTCCCAAAAGAATGGTTAATTCCAAACCTAAAATGTTACATGACTCAAACACCCGAATGTCTAAACGACAACATCGGTGTGCCACTGGACTAGACGTTGCGGTTCTCCAACCGCCTCCTCGTGCTCCTCCTCAGGGTAACCGACAACAGGACCTGAGTACCAAAATAAGGGTCAAATACGACGGTTTGGCAGGTGGGAGAAAAGATACGATAATATAGAAATTACCTTGGAAAACATTTAAACATGTTAAAACAATAGATTTCATAAAACAAAAGGATCATCTATTCAAAACATATATGCAATTTAAAACAAGTAAGCTATCCAAGGAATTTGGGAAACAAGCAATATGGCAAACACACGAAGCTATGTCCTCTACCACCGAAGTGACATGAGCATATCGGGATGTTGACCTCAGTCACCGAAGTGAGGAGATGCAACATAAGTAACATATACATATACAATAATAATAATACGGGACATGACCACGGTAGCGAACCGGGCATCGGGAACCACAGTAGCAATCTATGGCATCGGGACAAGACCACAGTAATAACCAGGTAGCGGGATCCAAACTGCAGCCGGCGGGACGGGAGGGAGATTTCCCAGTCGGTGGATCAGACCAACAGGGTTATCCAAGCTTAGTGGTGCCGACTCATAGGTCAAATATCGTAAATCAAGACATATACAAAAATTCATATGATGCACTTATATAAACAGGGGGACGGGGTGCTCGAAAGCACAAATGTCACTTCAAACGGGAAGTGCATATCGGGACTAGCAAAACGCTACAGTTGCAAATTCAGTATTTCGGAAATGATAACTCATAAATCATGAAGTTCGGGACAAGTATCGGGATTCGAAATTCGATCAAAGTGAATAAAGGTCCCGTATGTCATATACAATAAAAATTGACACTTTTTGAGTTTGGAGACATTCCGGGCTCTTTATACACCTTAAGATTTTCAAAACTTAAATGAAAGCTTGTGATTTGGTTTCTCTTTTTAAAGGGGTACTAAACAATAGTTACAATTTTTCCCATCACAACAGGGTTCCCAACAAATCTCTCTCAATTCATTAAACATTTCATTTTTTTTTTTGCTCACAGAATGATCCCAAATGAATAGTGTCCATCGCTCAAGCGGACAAGGAGTTCGCTCGAGTGACGAGCTCTCTGGAATGGTTTTCTAAAAGGTTTGCTCGAGCGGATAACAGGTTCGCTCGAGCGAACATGTTGGCTCAAGCGAACATTAAGTTCGCTCGAACTAACAAGTTTCTACAAGGGACCTGATACAATTCTGGGAGAGTTCGCTCGAGCGGATAACGGGTTCGCTCTGTTGGCTTGAGCGAACTATTTGTTCGCTCGAACTAACAAGGTTCTGTGAGAGCTTCTGATGTGATTCTGGGAGAGTTCGCTCGAGCGAAGGAGAGTTAGCTCGAGCGAACTGTCTACTGGAATGGTTCAGAGCCTATTCTGGACACTTCGCTCAAGCGACCACTATGTTCGCTCGAGCAAACTGCCCAGAAATGGGTTCCGGGACAATTCTGCTCCCTTTTATTTCCACTTCTTACAACTCCCTTAGCCACATTTTCACTCCACATAAGAGGCTCCAATACTCCTTTCTAACAACATTCAAACTCCACATTAACACTTCCATATTCATCAATCAAAACACCTTCTTCTCCTCCATCACATTCAACCACAAAGAGGAGAGAACAATCCACAATCACAAGAAATCATTTAAACTTCAATCAAGCAATAAATGACTTGCTAACAGCCACATTTCCAAAACATTAAATGAACTAATAAGACTCATTAATGTGAAAGTTTATGCTAACCAGATCTGAAGTCCCATGCCAGGGACGTCCATGACTGATTTTTAATCAGAAAACCAGATTGCAAAAATCTGGTATTGGCAGCGCAAATCAGCCATATATCTATGCATAAAAATGCCATGAAATCATGATCAACATGTGTATAATAAAAGGAGATGAAAGAGGACTATTACCTTGCTGATATGAAGACTTCAAATCTCTGAAACCAAGGCTCCAAGGGACTGATTCTAGACCTGCAATCAGCAATGTGTGTTACATGAATTTTCTACAGTAACTTTCCTTTGATCTTCTCCTCTATTCCACAACCCAATCTGATTGGCTATGATGGTGGGATCAAACTATGGAATCCTTGAGAGGTTTTCTGAACTATATTATGTGGAAAGACCCAAACCTGATTTCCTCTCTTCAAGGAAGAAAGAACAAGCCAACAATAGGCGTGGATCAAAGGGTGTGGGCAGCCAATGGGATTTTCTTCTTGTTGCACGCCCTAGGGGCTCTCTCACTCTTTAATATTTTTCCTCCCCCCTCTTGCACGCCCAAAAGGGGATAAATATGGATGGATTATTGCTCTCTAAGTTCTCTCCAATTAGAAATAGGAAACTAAGAGGTCCATCCCAAGCTACCTTAGGTGTGCAACACTTTCTAATTTTTAGTTTCTAAAACAATTAGGAAACTTTTACTATAGGAATCCTTACGCAATGAGGAGTCCAACCTTCCAAGTAAAGAAACTTACTAAAGATTGGAAACATCATACAAGGGACCCCCTTTATGGCTGGCCCACAAGAAAGAAAAACACACCATGGCCCACAAGTCAATAAATAAGCTAGA
>QPKB01000009.1:16547316-16566422 GCA_003546025.1 Camphora micrantha | reverse complement strand
TCTAAATATTTCTGAGGAAGCTTTCGTGGCAATGCGACCCGGAGTCCGTGGACATCATCGGATCCCGCGTCGCATAGAACCCCTAGCATAAAGCCATCATTTTATGAACCATATTAGACTGGAATAAATCAACATAATAAAATATAGAGCTGACAGTAACAGGATATTACATTTCCATATATGTTCAAGTTACAAGTATCAATGTGAATTAATTACAATCCCAAGAAAGGCTAATAAAAGCCGAACAATACAAACTAATAACCACTACCCAAATGTGACGTAACTCCGATGTCAAGCACAATGTCTACATGACATAGCCGACAAGGCAACCTGCAACTCATGGCTCCATAGCCAACAAACTCTCAGCTCGGGCGGGCAAACTGAACCTGAGTACCAAAATAGTGGGTCAAACACGACGGTTTGGCAAGCAGGTGAAAAGACATAACAATAAGGAAAATACCTTGTAAAGCATTTACACCTGTCAAAGCAATAGTTTAATAAAACAAGAGAAACATTTGTTCAAATACGTATGCAATATAAAACATGTACGGTATCTAAGGAAACGGGAAACAAGCAAGATGGCAACCACACATAGCTAAGTCCTCTATCACAGAAGTGACATGAGCATATCGGGATGTTGTCTCAGTCACCGAAGTGAGGAGATGCAACATAAGTAACATATACATAATATAATACGGGACATGACCACGGTAGCGAACCGGGCATCGGGAACCACAGTAGCAATCTGCGGCATCGGGACAAGACCACGGTAATAACCGGGTAGCAGGATCCAAACTGCAGCTGGCGGGACGGGAAAGGGTCTCCAAGTCGGTGGATCAAACCGGCAAGGAAAGCCAAGCTTAGTGGTGCCGACTCATAGGTCAATTCATGTAAAACAAGACATGTACAAATCATATGTAATGCACTTAAATAAACGGGCGGGACGGGGTGCTCAAAAGCACTAATTTCATTTTATTCGGGCATGTATAAACGGGCTAGCAAAATTGCTAAAATACACTTTCGATACTTTCGGGAATGCTAAATCATCATTCGAGAAATTCGGGCTATCATCGGGATTCAAGACAAATCATAATTCGAGAAATTCGGGCTATTATCGGGATTCAAGACAAATCATAATTCGAGAAATTTGGGCTATTATCGAGATTCGAGACAAATCATAATTCGAGAAATTCGGGCTATTATCGAGATTCGATATAATCCAAGTGAATAAGGACCCCGTATGTCGATTGTAATGATCACTTGGTACTCCTTGAGTTTGGAGACATTCCGGGCTCTTTATGCACCTTAGGTATTCAAACTTTAATCGAATTTTAAATAAACAAAACCTAATAGAGAGGGGATCCTAAGCACAATGTTAATCTAGTAGTACCTTACAACCTACTCAGTCATCGAAAGGAAAATGGATTCGCGATACCCAAACAACCCAATTTCACGTTTAGATAAAAGAAAGGATATCCCGTCGTTCCGTACCGTTCAAGATTGAATTAGGTTAAGTACCGATACAACCGGATTAACCATGAGGAAATGTCGGTTCAACCGTCCTCAAAAGAAGTCAAACGGGTCCACAAAGGGTCACTAAGTTCCACTTAAAGTCCACCTAAACATAGGGCAAAAGTCCATTTTCAGCAGGTTTTCCAGTTGGGCCGGTCGACCTGGCCCATGGCCGGTCGACCGCGTACACAGGGGCTCGGTCGACCGGCCATGGGCCAGGTCGACCGGGAGTTGTAAATTAAATGGGATGAATAGTGATTTGGTCAGGCTCCAGAGAGCTTGACCTCTGTGTGGCCGGTCGACCGCATGCACTGCGGAACAGAGAATCCCGCAGTGTAGCAGGTCTTCAACTTGGGGGCCTGTTCCAGTATCCCTGGTCGACCGCGCCCCTTGGCCGGTCGACCGCGTGAACTGCGTAACAGAACCCAGGTTCTGTTACAGCAGTTCAATGGTCTTTTCCAATTCCTCCATTCCTTTCTACATTCTTTCAAACCTGTTTAGCAATCTAATACTTGGATAAAACAAGCTATCAAGACTCACAAATGTGCATTTATTTCAAGTCTAAACAAGCCATTAATAACACAAAATACATGGTGAAATCATAATGCATTTTATCAAGACTCATTCAAAGATAAAAGTATCAAATCATCCACTTGCCTTGGGTCTGTAATCAATGAAAAACCAGCTCTTAATCACACTTGCAAGCTAAGGTCACAAACTCTACAAAAACCCCCAAAACAAACCCTAAAATGGGTCAAAACAAGTAATAAGAAGAGAGAGCTCCTAATAATGAAAATGGAGTGCCTCAAGGACCATAAGAACATGAATCTAGAAGATTAGGGAGAGATCTTACCAATAGGTTCTCCAAATGAACAAGACAAGCTAAATGAAGGTCTTGGAGAGATGGGATTTCTTCAAAAATGGTACCAATAGGAAGACTTCAAGGAGAGGAAGGGAATGGTGATCTCTATTTGATGTTGGTGCAAGATTTGGTTGTCCCTCGATGATGGAAGAACAAGAAGAAGAAGTAAAGGGTGCAAGGAAAACCCTAGGTTCAGTTGTGCTGGAAAATGGAGAAGGGAAAGAAGAGATGGGTTCTCTTATAACATATGAAAATGGGCTCCACCACTTAAGAACTTTGAAAGGCTGAAATAGTGGTTTTCGGGACTTCGGATGGAATCGACGAAGAAGGAAGAAATGATCGTCGAAATATCTAGTTTCCAAAAAGTATATGTTTCACGAGTTTCGGGAATAACAATAATCCGGTACAGATTTAGTGTGAAAAGACTGTTTGCCCTTGAAGCTAGAAAAGTCAAGTTTCGGGGTTCGGGACGGGAACGGGATCAAAATGAAAGTTGAAGGTATTAACAAAACAAGTAAATCGGGATAAAATACAAATCGAGAAAACTAAGATAAAACCCCAAGTACACGTAAAGCCATAAACAGGGAACCCCCCAAAGGGCCCCACACTAAAACCAAGACACTCAAAAATCTCCAAAGCTATAACAAAGCTATTCTAATCCCAACTTAACCACAAAACACACTTAGAGCTAAACACAGCTCAAACACTAATCTGGGCCTCTCGGGTCGGGGTCTCACAGCCATCCATCAGAGAAATAGACTTCACCATTGAGTTATTACCGGGGACCGCTCCGATATCTATCGCACCTTACAGAATGGCTCCGGCGGAATTGAGAGAATTAAAAATACAATTGCAAGAATTGTTGGACAAAGGTTTTGTTAGACCTAGCATTTCACCATGGAGAGCTCCAGTTGTATTTGTCAAGGAAAAAAATGGTTCAATGAAGATGTGCATTGATTGCCGAAGATTGAACCAAGTGACCATCAAGAACAAGTACCCATTGCCAAAGATAGATGAATTGTTCGGTCAGTTACAGGGTGCTACCTATTTTTTGAAGATTGTTTTAAGATTAGGTTATCATCAGCTGAGAGTTAGAGAGTCAGATGTACGGAAGACAGCTTTCCGGACAAGATATGGACACTATGAATTCCTAGTGATGCCATTTGGATTGACTAATGCACCGGCAGTCTGGCATTGATGAACAAGATATTTGCACAATATCTAGATCAGTTCACAGTAGTTTTCATTGACAATATTTTAGTGTGCTCCAAGACCAAAGAAGAACATGAAGAGCATTTGAGGACAACACTATAACTTTTAAGAGATAACCAACTGTATGCAAAACTCAGTAAGTGTGAATTTTGGTTAGAACAAGTAACATTTTTTGGGCACATCACCTCCAAAGAAGGATTGTCAGTGGATCCGTCCAAGATTGAGGCAGTTGTGAATTGGGAAAGACCGAGGAATGCATCCGAAATCAGAAGTTTTCTAGGATTGGCAGGTTATTACCGAAGGTTTATTCAAGGATTTTCGTCGATTGCGTCACCATTGACGAAGTTGACAAGGAAAAATGCACCATATGTATGGACAGATCAGTGTGAGACTAGCTTCCAAGAGCTGAAAAAGAGATTAACTACAGCACTAGTCCTTACTTTACCATCCGGAAGCGGCGATTTTACTATTTTTACGGATGCTTCGAATGTTGGACTTGATTTTATGTTGATGCAAGATGGAAAGGTCATCACTTATGGACCCCGGCAGTTGAAAGACCATGAAAAGAACTTTGTAGCGCATGATCTCGAGTTGGCAGCAGTCGTCTTTGCATTGAAAATGTGGAGACATTACCTTTATGGAGAGAAGTTCGAAGTCCACTCTGATCACCGCAGCCTACAATATTTGTTTTCTTAGAAGGAGCTGAATATAAGACAAAGGAGATGGATGGAATGTATTAAAGATTATGACTTTCCAATCAAGTACCACCCGGGGAAGGCAAATGTAGTTGCCGATGTCTTGAGCAGAAAATCAATAGGCTTGGCAAATGTAAGTGGCACTTGTATCTTTAAGCAATTTGAAGAATTTGGAATAGACCTACAGCCATTAAGGAAAGGTGTGATGTTAGCTAACATGTCAGTAATCGAGCCTTCCTTCATTCAAAAGATCAAGGATAGTCAATTGCAAGATCCAGAATTGACAAGGATTTCAGTGCATATCGCAGAGTGTCCTGATTTTCGTATTGTGGATGGAGTCTTGTACTATCGTGATCGGCCATACGTGCCTAACATTGAAGAATTGACGAATGACATCATGACAGAGGCTCACAGTACGAAGTAGTCTATGTATCCCGGCAGTACGAAGATGTATCAAAACTTGAAAGGCAAGTTTCGGTGGAACAATATGAAGAGAGAAATTGTAGCGTTTGTCTCCCGTTGTATGACCTGTCGTTGATAAAAGCAGAGCACCAGAAACCTCCAGGGTTGTTGCAGCCGTTAGAGATCCCGGAATGAAAATGAGAACACATCACCATGGATTTTATTTCAGGATTACCGAGGACCAGCAAAGGCAATGATACAATATGGGTCATTGTGGATGACTCACTAAGTCAGCTCATTTCATTCCCATGAAGACAGGGAAGAACATGCACATGTTAACTTTGGCATAGTTGTTTGTCAATGAGATTGTTAGTCGGCATGGACAGCCAGTTTCCATCACATCCGACAAAGACAATAGATTCGTTCCAAGATTTTGGAAGACCCTACATGAATCCATGGGTACGAAGTTACAGTTCAGCACCGCTTATCATCCACAGACAGATGGCCAGTCGGAGAGGACAATTCAAACTCTTGAGGATATGCTCCATGCTTGTGTATTAGACTTCAAGACTCAATGGGATGAAACCTTACCATTGTGTGAGTTCGCTTACAACAACAGTTACTACTCAAGCATTGGAATGGTGCCTTTCGAGGCTTTATATGGCAGAAGCTGTAGGACAACTGTGTGTTGGAAAGAAGTAGGAGTCCGCAGCTTCCATGGATCGACCATTGTGAGTGAGATTAGTGATAAAGTCAAGTTGATCCAAGAACGTCTGAAAGTGGCCCGGAGTAGATAGAAAAGCTATGCAGACTCTCATAGAAGGGACTTACAATTTAAAGGAGTCAAAGTTTTCTTGAAAGTGTCACCAACTCGGGGAACATTGAGATATGGGCAGAAGAGCAAGCTATCTCGGAGATACAGTGGACCGTATATTATTGTGAGTAAGGTTGGCAATGTGGCTTATCGATTAGCCTTACCCCTCGAATTATCCGGCATACATACTGTCTTCTATGTGTCAATGTTGAAGAATTACGTCCCCGACCCATCACATGTACTCTGTTGCGAACCTTTGGAAATCCAGGAAGATGCTACATATGTTGAGAAGCCCGTCCAGATAATTGATACAAAGGAACAAGAGTTGAGAACACGGACAATTCATTGGGTGAAAGTGCTTTGGGAAAACCATGGACCGGAAGAAGCAACATGAGAACTATGAGATCAAGTTCAGAAGAAGTATCCTCACCTACTACCTGAGGTTAGTTATAATTTTATTTGGAGGATCAAATATCCCAAGGGGTGGAGGATATATGACCCCGTCCCGAGTGAGTGTGATTAGTGTTAAATTAATTCTTGTTTTAGCTTTAAGTGTGTTTAGCATGTTTTGATTAAGTTTTGAGTTAGAATATCTTTCAAAATAACTTTGGGGAATTTTGAGATTGTTCTTGATTAGTGGGACCCTTTGAGGGTTCCTTTAATGACTTAGCACGAGCTTAGGGGGATTGTTCGAGATTCCATAAATTTGTGTGTTAATCCCGTTCGACTCATCTCATTGATCCTTACTACTTTCATGTTCATCCCGCCCCCATTCGAGATCCATAAACCTGACTTTTCTCAATTTGAGGGCAAAATGGTCCTTTTACCCCAAAATCTGGACACAATTTTCAATATCACCAAAACCCGCAAAACATATATTTTTTGAAAACGATAAATTTCGACGAACAACTTTCCCTTCTTCATTGAGCTCGTCCGTGGTCCCGAAAGCCATGTTTTTAGCACATTAATCTTGTTAAGTTGTGGGTCCCACCCTCTTATTCTATATATAGTGAACCCTCCTTCTCATCTCCCTTTTTCCTTGCTCATTTCATTGAAGAAGAAGAAGCTACAGCTATCGTAGGGTTTTCTCCCTTTCTTCTTGCTCTCTTCCTCCCCAATCCACACCTATCTCTTGCTAAAAAGAAAAATGGACACCATCATATTCCGCCTCACCTTGAGAGCTTCGATTTGGTACTCCTTGTAGAGGAATCTATCACCATTAGAGCTCCCCTTGAGCTCTCCTTGCCCTTTTGAAGATTTTACAAGTAAGCAATCATCTCCATCATCTAGAATTGTAATCTTGTAGCCCTAGAGAACCTCCATCCCCATTATTGGGAGCTTTCTCTTTCTCTTTCTTGGCATTGGCTATTTATGGTTCTAAATACATTTGTTTTGGGAATTTTTGTAGCTTGAGTATTTGTGGCTTGGAGAGTGTGATTAGGAGCTTGCTTAGTCATCATTGAGACCAAGGCAAGTGGATGAATAGATGAACTTTAAATGGTTTTCATGTTTTACTAGAAAAATCTTGATTTTCATTGTTTACTCTCGGTAATTTCATATGTGGTTTGCATCTATGTTATTGCTATTGTCTCCATTACCTTTGATAGGGCATTTTGATGAGTCTTTCCCCCTATTCAACCTCTAGAGATGTATGCATTTTTACTTTGTTATATCTTTTTTTTGGACTTCTTGCTTTGTTAGATCTCTCATGGTTTAATGAGAAGAAATGGTTGAAGTGTTGAATGATAAGTTGGAGGAGCTTTTGAGCTCAGTTTATTGCAGGGAAAGCAGTGAGTTATGAGCAAAATGTCTTGGACGGAGAAATGGTTGAAGTGTCTAGCCGACCTGGTGACCGCCTAGTGACTGCTCAGGCTCGGTCACCATATCAATAAGGTGAAAATCTGATTTCTAATGGGGCGGCGAGCAGGTAGTCAGCAGTCGGCTAGCCGACCTGGTTCCAGGCCGCTAACCGCCTGCCGACCGCCTTCCCAGAAACTTTGGAGAGTGAAGAGAAAGAAACCTAACCTTGGAAACTTATTAATGGTTTTTAATCTTACCAATGTGCATATGGAGCTCGGAATGTTCCCAAACTCTAGGAGTACCAAGTCTATGTTGAATTCGACATACTGGACCCCTTTTCATATTAAACAAATCTTGAACCCCGATACTTAGCCTAAAAATTTTGGAAATTCATTTCTGTTCTACTTTTCCCGAAATTTTGGAAATACACTTCCTGAAATTTATACTACATGAATAGTCATGAACGAAACCACTAAAATAACATTTGTAGCATTTTGCTAACCCGGTCACGCGTTGCCTGAAATGAAGTGATATTTGTGCCTAGGAGCACCCCGTCCCGTCCGTTTATGTATTTGCATCATATGTATTTTATACATGTCCCGATTTTTGTTATATGACCTATGAGTCGGCACCACTAAGTTTGGACGACCTTGTCGGTTTGATCCACCAACTTGGAGGTCCCCTCTCCCGTCCCGCCAGCTGCAGTTGGATCTTGTCCCTTTCCGATACCCGGTTCGCTACCGTGGTCCCGTCCCGTATAATTATATGTATATGTATATTTCGTTGAATCTCATCACCTCATATGTCAGAGATCAATGCCCCGATGTGCTCTCATCACTGCGGTGATAGAGGATTTAGCTTTGTGTGGTTTCCATCTTGCTATTTCCCTGTTCTTTGGTTCATTTACATGCTTTTATATTGCTTATATGTTTTTAAATAAATGATTTATTCTTTTCATAGAAATTGTCGTTCAAACAGGTTCCAATGTTTTCTAAGGTAAATTCAATTATGATTATATTGACATATCCTTTCACCCAACTGCCAGACCGTTGTGTTTGACCCACACTTTGATACTCAGGTCCCGACGCCGGTCATCCCGAGGAGTACGAGGATGCGGCCGGAGAGCCGAATCGAGTAGTTGAGTGGGAAGCCAATGATGTCATTTAGAAATTCGCTTGCCTTGAGAGAAGAAACATTTTGGGATTGCGTCTGACATATTCTTTTAGTTGTACTGGCTGTTGACACCAAAAATGTCACTATGTCCCTTCAACATCAAAAGCTACATGGAGCCACATCCTACCATAAATGGGAAGGCGCCACTTCAAGCACCAGATCTTATCAGAATCAAACAAAAACTACAAGATCCTTCAAAGCAGCCAAAAGAAGGGTACACATGAAGTTTCGGGCCATTTCGACATCATTTGGCCTAACTTCACTCCTCCGACAACCAGGCGGGAGCTCCCGGCAGCGACAGTGTCGAAGACTTCAAAACTTCGATCAGAGCCTACGGATGGTCTCAAAATACCTCCAAAAGGCCCCATGCCAAATTTCAAGTCAAACGGACGACATTTGACCCTTCATCAACTCTCAGGAAGCAAAAACAGGCCTACCGGCAACGGAGCACCCCGGAATCATGGCATCCAAATTGGAGCTAATGGATCATCTCAAAATGACTCCAATAGGTCCCCTGTCAAGTTTTAGGTCAAACGGACATCGTTTGGCCTAGTTTCAAAGCTCGGCATTTTCCTCGAGGCGAAATCAAGGCAAGCGTTTGCGGGACCCCAAAAGGCTTCAAAACTCAAACCAAAGCCCATGGTTGGTCTTACTTACTACTCACGAGGCTCCCTGTCAAATTTTAGGTCAATCGGACATCGGTTGACCACAAGTCAAAGCTCGGCATTTCTCTCATGACGAAATTAAGGCAAGCGTTTGCGGGACCCCAAAAGGCTTTAAAACTCAAACCAAAGCCTACGGTTGGTCCTATCTACTGCTCAAGAAGCTCCACGTCAAATTTCAGGTCATTCCGACATCGTTTGGCCTAGTTTCAATGCTTGACAAAAAATCGGCAAAACCGCACAACAAAGTCTTCGGCTTTCCAAAAAAAAGGAAACTTTGTGCTCCGATTTGCGTGGTTTCTCGTCGGGTTTTCTTCAAGAGAATCAGGCCAATAAATGAGGGGAAATGTCAGGAAAAATACAGAAGAAAAAAGAATGAAAAAAGATCGAAAAACGGCGAAGAAACGGCGACCGAACGGCGGCCAAAAAATGGGCCCAAGGCCCATGGTCGCCGGTGACCATGGAATTTCCGGCGACCCAAAAATCGCCGGAAACCCCTTTTTTCGGGTACTTTTCGCGTTTCGAGTTGATTGGCCCCTGTGATTTTTCCAAAATCTAATTTTTCGTGCATGAAATCCGTCGATCTTCGTCAACATCACTGATTCGCCGCCGAAATCATTGGATGATCATTAGATGCCTCGAAATCGCCAACCGGCCGACAAAGAAAGCACACTTTCTGCCCGCCCGATCGTGAAATCGACAGGACAGATGTTGCCGACACGTTGACATTAATCAATGTCTGAAATTGCATCGCCATCCGACATCAAACAACATGTGGATCCACCGGCGGTCATCGTAAGAAGAATTCCAAAAGACGCGGCACGGCCCGCGACTCTTCGAGCGACTTGGCGACCAATTAATGAGGTTAAATGACCCGTTTTATGACAAGTTAATGCGGTCATTAACTCATTATTTTGGACGGCCCAATCAAAAGCAAGCAAATGGGAGTTACAAGTCAGAGGATTTATGGCATTAAAGCCATGAAACTCCTCCCATGATGGGGATTAAAAGCGATTAAAGGCTCATTATTCTCCATCGGCCAATCAAATTCAAGGAAAAAGGAGTTACAAAACAAGTAATTTAAAACTTGTAACTTCTCCCATTATGAGCATTAATACATTCAATGCTCATAAACCCTCCTAAATGGCTACCAAAGGCCTATAAATAGGAGGGCATTCCAAAGAAAAAAAAAAAGGTGCTATCCGGATCTCTCGCTCTCCCCCCGAAGAAGACAAAAAATTCCAGAAGCCCTGCAACCCTGCTACAAAGACCACCAAAAGGTGATTGAAGCACCCTTGGGGGGCCACCCCCCCCAAGGACCTCCCTTCTTCTACCAACATGGCTAAAACGTGGCTTTTCAGCCCGTTTACTTAGCTTTTTATCGGATATAAGACCTTCTCTTGGGCTTTGTCCTTTAAAAATCTGAGGTTAGAAAGCTGAGCCAAGAATCCAAGCATCGTGTTCTCATCTGCATGGACGATGGAGGAGCCCATACATGACTCGCGACCGTCGATCTGAATGTGTCCCCACAATCGAATGAGAAGTCAGATTCCTTTTCTTGATTTCTATTGTACTTTATTTTTCTTTTAGAGACAAAAATCACAATTCTTGTCTTTCATAACGGATAAGACTTGTAAATCGCCTTTTACGGCAAAATCGCCTTTCACGGCATTAAAAAAAAACCTTGTGTCTCTTTTCTTAAAATATGCGTGTAATAGAAACTAGAAAAAGTTTCATTTCCTCTTTCTACTTGTGAAGGTGGATCTTCGGATCACCATTCCTAAATTCCAAGTAGAAAAGTGAAATTGGCATACCCGTACAAAAAAAAAAAAGAAAGATGTTGTTACCCCTTTTAATCTTTTCTTCTCCTCCCCTCCGCCGCACCCCGAAAGACCCGGGGCGGAGGCAGCGGGAGAGAGGAAGGAATCGAGTCCATCAAGCTGGCATACCCGGTGGGACGCGTTCATTTGAGAACATGAACTTAGATTCTTTGGCACCTTTCTAGTTGGCGGCCAATGTTGAATCTCGCAAAAAAAAAAAAAAAACATGAGATGGGATTTTTTTTTTTGTTTTGGAAATTTCTTTCTTTAAGTCTATTTCCAATCTTTCTCCTTCTCAAAGAAAAAAAAAATCTTCTCTTGTTCTTTGAATTCAGATCTGAGAAATCTCGATCTCCTCCCTTTTGGACTCAGTGCCCGCAGAAATGTTTGAGCACGTTTTCAGATTGGGAAAGGGACCGTTTGCTCTCTTTGATGAGTTCGAAAAAAAAAATCTGATTTCAAACTTGTCAGATTTTCAAAAAAATCTCCTTTCTTTTGGATCCAAATTTGAGAAATTTTGGTTTTCTTTACCTTTCTGACTTAGGGCTCGCAGAAATTGTTTGAGCCCCTGTTCAGACGGGGAACGGACCAATCGCTCTCGCTGGTGAGTTCCAAAAAAAAATCTGATTTCAAACTTGTCAGGTTTTCGAGAAAAAAAATTTCCTCTTTCTTTTGGATCCAAATTTGAGAAATTTTGGTTTTCTTTTCCTTTCTGACTTAGGGCTCGCAGAAATTGTTTGAGCCCCTGTTCAGACTGGGAACGGACCATTCGCTCTCTCTGATGAGTCCATAAAAAAAAAAAAAAAAAACGGGGATGCATTTGAGAACACGAAAGTTTTACCGATTGCGTTCTTTGATCGAAGTTGACCTAAGAAAAGCCTTGTCCAGAGTTTGGAGACAGCTAGGCTGTTCTAGGTAAGGGTCCTCCAAACGGGTTCATTAAGTAATCCTACCCTTACCTGAGGGGCTGATCTATCAACATTGGTTTCATAAGAACGAATCGTGAGAACTCGATGTATTCTCAAACCCTAAAAAAAAATTTCGTCGATTTTTGGTTCAAATTTGAGAAATCTTGATCTCTTCCTTTTCAGACTCTGTGCTTGCAGAAATGTTGAGCACGTGTTTGAACTGGAACATCATTTGCTCTCCTTGATGAATCCGATACTGACTTTCAAAAAAAATCTTCAAAAAAAAAAAAAAAAAAAAAACTTCTGTCACGTTTGGGTTCAAAGTCAAGAAATCTTGACCTCTTCCTCCTCGGATTACTGTGCTCGCAGAAATGTTGAGCTCGTGTTTGGGTTGGAACGTCATTTGCTCTCTTTGATGAATCTGATCCTGACTTTTCAAAAAAAAACTTCCGTCATTGTTGGGTCCAGATTCGAGAAATTCTGGTTATTTCCCTTTCGGACTCTGTGCTCACAGAAATGTTGAGCACGTTTTCGGATCGGAGTGCCATTTGCTCTCTTTTATGAACCCAACCTTGACCTTTCAAAAAATCCCATCTCGTGTCCATTTCAAGGATGCGATTTACAACATCTGTGCCTAGCGGTGCTAGTACGCCCTCTTGGGTCTACTGTATTCGCGACCGACACATTTGTACTTCCAACCTTATATCATTTTACCTCGAGTGAGCTTCGCTCCTCGGTAATCTGAATTAAGGTTCACAATTGCTTCTAGCAGTCACTGGAACGCTCACTCTGAGCCTTTCATACTCGCGTTTAGAACGATTGTAGACTCTATGGCTTTTTTGCCTTCTTCATCTTGCTTGGGCCAGGCCTTGCCCCCTCGAGCAAATTGAAAAGAAAAAACCATAGTTTATTTCCATTTATGATCACCACATTCTTGTGATTACTAATGGATCCGGTCTTGTTTCAGAAAGGTTTTTCAAAAACTAACATGGCAGCTTCGCTGACAATCACCTTCGACGAGAACAAGTACCAGCTGATGCTTCAAGAGAAGCAAAACAAATGCGCTCCTAAGCGCCTCGCCAGCGGCCGAAGTATCACTTCCTTCGGTAACACACAGGACACCGGGTTGACCTCCTCTCCCCGGTCCATCGTCTTTGGGTCGCTGGGACCTTTCCCACTTCCCACAGAAGAAACAACTCCTGCCAAGAAGCAGAAAACCGCCCCTGGGCGCGTCACTACCGTGACACCAAGGGCAACCGCCAAGAAGACTGAAGCCCGCGACAACCTCGCGAAACCTCAGCCTGCAAGAAACCAGGTCTACCTCAAGACTTGGTCTCTAAGACCTTCTCCAAAACAAAGAAGGTCCCAAAGATCTACAAGGCCAGCATACCTGGCCCCGCTCAAGGAGAACCGGTTCTACCCTCTCTCGTACACGAAAGAGGAGAAACCAGCCCTCCACCAAACAAAATCCACCCAGCACGAGCCGGCTTATTCCTATAAGCCCAAGATCAAGTCGTGCATCATCAGGCCTCAGCGAGAATCTGTCAAGGCCTGTATTTCCGCAACTCGGCCCTCCATCTCAACAGGGGCCGAGCTCGCCAAATTTAAAGCTTCGCTGCGACAGGCTAAGGACCGCATCCAGATCCTGTCCTTGCCAAATTACAAAGAAGACAAGCTCGGCTGCTGCGCGCGAGGGACCACCTCCTTCGTGGCTAGAGCACAGCCCGAGCTAACTGAAGCTCAAATCGCTCGTCGTATGCGTCGCCGCGCGGCGTATCGGCAAAAGAGACTAGAGAAGCAAAGAGCCCAGCACTCCACGCTCCAGGTCTCTCAAAAATGGGTTGAAAAAGAAGCACCCAACCAAGTTGCTACTGTCCATATGGTTGGCAAAACCAAAAGGCGCCAGAAGTCAGCAACAAAAATCCATGTCAAGCGACCGGTGACTCGCAGCGTCTCCCGGGCGCGAAGACATAGAGAAGATTCTCCCACTCCTTCAAGTCAAGGACACCGGAGCAATCACTCTTCGAGCTCTTCATCCAAAAGAATGAGCTCCAGCTCAGTCACCAAGACGATATCCTCATTCGACTCTCGAAGGATGAACGTCTTGGTCACAAATGCTGAGCAGCCTCCACCGCAAGATGACGTAGCCGCACGCATCCAGCAGCTGGAGCAAGGACAGCAGAGGATAGAAGCTCTCATGGAGAACTTACTTCTTACCCTCCAACGTCCACCGAATAATGAAGCTCCTCCAAGTCACCACGAAGAGGAGGTAAATGAGTCACGCGCCCTTACCAAAAAGGACGTTGACGATATCCTCGCCAAAGCAAAGGAAGAGGATTCACTAAAGGAACACGGAATCAAGCCCGCCATATCCCTTATGGATGGACTCGGTACCGTTTCCTACCAAATTCAAACAGCCCACTCTCCAAACATATACGGGGAAGGGCTCGGCCAGACAACATGTCATCCATTTCAAGATCCTGACAGGAGCCATCGCGGATCAAGACGCCCTCAAGATCCGTCTCTTCGCAAGTACCCTAAAAGGTACGGCCTTTGATTGGTACTCCACTCTTCAGGAGGACTCTATCCAAAACTGGGCCATGATGGAGACACGCTTCCTAACTCACTTCAGAGGTGAGGATCATCCTGTGACTATGGCTCAACTCTGCAGCCTAAAACAGGGAGAGAATGAGTCGACATACGACTACATTCACAAATGGAAGGCAATGGCGTACAAATGTTCAGACGTGCTGCCACAAGCGTCGCTGGTCGACATCTGCCATAACAACATGAGAGCAAAGATACGCTCCATGATTATCGGCAACAAATCAAAGAATCTGGGAGAACTCCTAGAAGCATCAATGGAGGCTGAAACGGTGATCAAAGACCTTAGTAGTCAGAAATCATCAAAGAAGGAGCCGACTGCCATTGCAACCTCCAAGCAAAAGAAAAAAGAGGTTCTCAATGTGCAAACCAAGTCAGCTCCACAGCCACCAAAGAAAGCTAAAAACAAAGGTGCAGGTAAGAGACCTGAACTCTCTGATGCCTTCAAAGAACGAGTAGAAAAGAAATACCCGTTCGATGAAGATGTCGAAGAAATCTTCGAGGCTCTCTTGGCAAACGGGAAGCTCACCCTGCCTGAACCCAAAAGACCAGGAGATGTTGGCAAAACCAACGATCCCCGGTACTGTCCATACCACCAGATGATCTCGCATCCTCTCAACCAATGCTTCGTTGTGAGAGAAAAGATCAACGAGATGTGGAAAAACGGAGTCATCACTTTTGACAAAAACTATGGGTCGGCCTCCGTCAACATGGTGTCATATGGACAAACACAAAAGTCACCAAAGAAGAAGGTCACTACTTCCTTCAAGGTGATAAAAATGGCTCAAACATTCCAAGAGCTAGTCCCGTGCCCAACACCAGATGGACAGCCCATATGGGTACATCCCGATCTCCTGGAAGATGAAAACTGGGAGATCGTCAAAACAAAGCCGACCGCTCCACAGCGAAGGCAAGCCAGGAGAGAACTCCGTAAGCTTAAACAGCAGGAGAAAGCTCAGCCAAAACAAGAAGTTCCTGAAAAGGCAGAAACTTCCCCTACCCCCTCACTGGGGGCAGCAGAAAAGTCTTCTTCCGAGACTTCGAGGCCGGCAAGGAAATTCACCCTCCGTGATTTCATGCCATCACTATTAAAGACTGAGGACATGCAGGGGGCATCATACTCTTGCAATTCAGTAGTTGGATTCCCCATGGATGGGTACGAGTCCAGTGACACCGCCAGTGACACCGATGAATGGGAGGAATCCCTCGAAACAGGAGAATACCTCTTCGACGAGGAATGGATCCCTGAATCCCATCTCATGCCGGTGATCTGGTATAACCCTTTACAACCACAGGGATCTTGGTCTGATGATGAAGGAGACCAAGAGGTTGTTCAGGAAAATGCTGTTGACACAGCACCTGCCAATGCTCCGGTAGAACCCAATCAGGAGGAACTACAAGGAGTAGATGAAGAAGAAGATCTGGCCCCTATGCCTGATCTCGAAGAATATGCAAGGATCTTGCAACATCTTGCCATAGAGCGAGGACAAGATCACATCAATCAGCTTCATCGCAATCTAGAACCGGTGATCCCGGAAAATCTACAGGAGTCCCCTCCAGTAACTCCTGAAAATGAAGAGAACTGCTGGGTGGATGATCCCTTTACATCAGAGGATGAATCTGACTCCCAACAATCCGTTACGGAGACGTTTCCTATTGCTTGCAATGCGATAGTTCGAGACGACAGCGCCTCTGGAGCTTCATCTGCCGAGGCCACAAACTCTCATACTACATCAGGTAGTATATCCTCTGATATTACTACCTCGGAAATGACATCTTCTCAACCTTCGTCTTCCGAGACTGTCACATCAGAGTATAGACCTCTTCTGGCTGACTACCTTGAAGATGTCTCTACCAATGAACTTGTAAACAAAGAAGACAAATTGCTGGACGCTGTTCAGGACTTGTTCCCGGAAAATGCCCCATGCAATGCAATCACTGAGGATAATAAGGTTGACACGGAAGCATCTTCAGCAAATGAAAAGGATCAGCCCCTCAATCCCGAGGGTGGACTTCTGAATGAAGAACCGTCTCCAGAAGCTCTCGAAGTTGGTAAAGGTACCCGCTCTGGCCGGGATTACCACAAAAACTACAATCTAACTTCTTCTTCTTATGTAAATCCTTCGGGACAGAATGTAAGCGCCCCAAGTGGCAACATTAATGAAAATGAAGGCCCTAAGGAGGCTTTCAAGTATGACTTGATTGAGCACTTTAGACACATACCTGCACGCCTGCACATCCTAGACTTATTACGAATGTCTCCCCAAACTCGTGATAGTCTCATTTCAGAACTGCAAAGACTGAATATGGATGTCGACAAGCATGCCCCACAAGTCCTACAAATTGAAATGGACTATAGGGTTAAAAAATCAAATACCTCCTCAAAAGGAGAAAAGAAGAAGACTGAGGGATCTTGCAATGATTGCCTCTCAGTTCAAAAAGCAGCAAGTGCAACTATCACCTTCACTAAGGAAGACCTCCTACTAGGCGAAACAAAGCACAACCGGCCCTTATAGGCGATCCAGCATCAGCTTCCTTCGTTGTTCCGACAACCTCACCAGAAGAAAAGCCGATCTTTTTCCACAGGTCGGCGGCTTCTTCATCAAACTCTTCGCTTGAGCCTTTCCAAAACGAAGGTATGCCACAACTATCCTTGTATAGTCAAATGGTCGCAAGCTATCATGAAAAAAATGGGCTGTGACGCTCGAAATCCAATCGGCTTGGGAGGTGGCCACGGTATCCTCGTACCATTAGAGCCCACCCTGACAAAACGCCAGCAGGAGGATTGGAAACTCTATCGTCATATAGAAAAGTCTTCATATGGACTGGGCTACGACCCGGATGCTCCCATGAGGCAGTTGACCCAAAGGCTACAAAGTCGTTTGGCCGACGAAGCCTCAACATCTCGTGTCTTTGAAGATATTGATCTCCCTGGATATCTCTTTGAAGA
The DNA here is from genome assembly GCA_003546025.1 of Camphora micrantha. NCBI lineage: Eukaryota > Viridiplantae > Streptophyta > Magnoliopsida > Laurales > Lauraceae > Camphora > Camphora micrantha. Next base: position 16,549,008 of record QPKB01000009.1, on the reverse strand, counting down.
GTTATCCGTCAAGGATCCAGGAAGCCCCTCCAATTGGTACGATTTCTCTGATGATAAAGAGGAATTGTCCGATGATACAGATGCACAGTCTTCTGGTCCAGAAGAACCATCATCTCCAAAAGAAATGTCGTACTTCGATCCAGTTTCAACAGGTGATTGGGACCATCTCATAGCGAGTGTTGAGAAGAGTGCCGATCAAGAAGACCCATGGTCAGAAGCACAGCCTTGGTCTGAGAATACCTTTGAAACTCCGGAAGGTCTTGTTGAGTTGGAAGCCTTCGAAAATATTGAGGAGGAACCACCTTCAAGTCTTCCAACAGAAGATTCTGTTCAAAAGATAGACTTGGGAACGTCAGACAGCCCACGTCCTGTATTCATAAGCAAGAATATAAAGGATGATGAGTTACCCGAGTATATCGCTTTTCTTCATGAGTCTGTTGATTGTTTTGCATGGTCTTACGCTGAAATGCCTGGTTTAGACCCCAAAATAGCAGTTCACAAACTCAATCTACAAAAAGATATCAAGCCTGTCAAACAAGGCCAAAGAAGATTTCGTCCTGACATAATGGACAAAATTGAACAAGAAGTTCAGAAACTCAAAAACGTTGGCTTCATCCGCGAGGAACAGCATCCTGAATGGTTGGCCAACATCGTCCCAGTGACAAAGAAAAATGGGCAGATCAGGGTCTGTATTGATTATAGAGACCTGAACAATGCATGTCCTAAGGATGAATTTCCGCTCCCCATACCGGAGGTGATGATCGACAACACCTGTGGATTCGAGCGGATGACATTCATGGATGGTTTCTCTGGGTACAATCAGATAAAAATGCATCCTGAAGATGAAAGACACACATCATTTCGGACCCCATTTGGTGTGTATTGTTACATTGTAATGCCATTTGGTCTGAAAAATGCTGGTGCGACATATCAAAGGGCTATGATGAAGATATTCCAAGATATGCAGCATAAGACGGTCGAATGCTTCGTTGATGACCTCGCCGTCAAAAGCAAAAGGAAAGAAGACCATCTCAAAGATCTTCGAGAAGTCTTCCTCCGACTACGCAGGCACAAACTGCGAATGAATCCCCTAAAATGCTTCTTCGGTGTATCATCTGGTAAGTTCCTCGGATTCGTAGTTCGGAAAGCGGGAATAGAGCTTGACCCTATCAAAGTCAAGGCTATCCTAGAAATGCCATCCCCAAAAACCCTGAGACAGTTAAAAGGGCTTCAAGGAAGATTGGCATACATTCGACGGTTCATCTCCAACCTGTCAGGGAAATGCCGTCCATTCTCCCGCCTAATGAAAAAAGGGCGTGGACTTTGTCTGGGATGCTGAATGCGAAACTGCGTTCCAAGACATCAAGTCATACCTGACCAAACCTCTAGTACTGGCTGCCCCCACAACTGGAAAACTATTTAACTTGTACACAAGAGCCCTCGACCACTCTTTGGGAGCTCTACTTGCACAAGGAAAATCACGAGGGAAAAGAAGCTGCTCTATACTATCTCAGCCGCATGCTGGTAGGTGCAGAGCATCGCTACTCTCCAGTCGAAAAAGAAATGTCTTGCAGTGATGTTTGCTGTACAAAAGCCTACGTCACTATCTGCTGTCCAACACAGTAATACCTGATCTCGAGGATCAATCTCCTGAAGGTCCTTGTCCCACAAAGCAGGTTCCCTCATGCTGGA
>QPKB01000009.1:16494201-16547237 GCA_003546025.1 Camphora micrantha | reverse complement strand
CATATCGGGATGTTGTCTCAGTTACCGAAGTGAGGAGATACAACATAAGTAACATATACATAATATAATACAATACGGGACGGGACCACGATAGCGAACCGGGTATCGGGACAAGACCACGGTAATAACCGGGTAGCGGGATCCAAGACTGCAGCTGGCGGGACGGGAAAGGGTCTCCAAGTCGGTAGATCAAACCGGCAAGGAAAGCCAAGCTTAGTGGTGCCGACTCATATGTCAAATCGTGTAAAACAAGACATGTACAAATCACGTATAATGCACTTAAATAAACGGGCGGGACGGGGTGCTCAAAAGCACTATTTCATTTTCAAACGGGAAGTGCATGTCGGGGCTAGCAAAAGCTCTAGTTTCAAATTCAATGTTTTCAGGAATGATAAATCACATTTCTTGAAATTCGGGACAAGTATCGGGATTCGATAAAAATCAAGTGAATAAGGACCCCGTATGTCGATTGTGATGATCACTTGGTACTCCTTGAGTTTAGAAACATTCCGGGCTCTTTATGCACTTTAGGGATTCAAACCCTAATCGTATTTTAGTTAAACAAAACCTAATAGGGATGGGATCCTAAGCACGATGTTAATCTAGTAGTACCTTACAACCTACTCATTCGTCGAAGGGAAAACGGCTTCGCGATACCCAAACAGCCCAATTTCGCGTTTAGATAAAAGAAAGGATATCCCGTCGTTCCGCACCGTTCAAGATTGAATTAGGTTAAGTACCGATACGACCGGATTAACCATGAGGAAATGTTGGTTCAACCGTCCTCAAAAGAAGTCAAATGGGTCCACAAAAGGGTCACTAAGTTCCATTTAAAGTCCATCTAAACATAGGGTAGAAGGTCCATTTTTCTGCAGGGTTTCCAGTTGGGCCGGTCGACCTGGCCCATGGCCGGTCGACCGCGTACACAGGGGCTCGGTCGACCGGCCAAGGCCAGGTCGACCGGGAGTTGTAACTTTAAATAGGTGAATAGTGTTTTGATCAGGCTCCAGAGAGCCTGACCTCTGTGTGGCGGTCGACCGCACCCTTAGCCGGTCGACCGCGTGCACTGCAGAGCAGAGAATCCCGCAGTGCAGCAGGTCTGCTAACTGGGGGCTTGTTCTAGTGTCGCCGGTCGACCGCGCCCCTTGGCCGGTCGACCGCGTGAACTGCGTAGCAGAACCCAGGTTCTGTTACAGCAGTTCAGGGGTTCTTCCACTTTTTCCTATCTTTTATTCAATCTTTCCAAACATGATTAGCAATCTCATATGTGATTAAAACAAGCTTTCAAGAACTAAAATGAGCATTTATTACCAATCTAAACATGTCATTAATGCCTCAAAACATTAGGTAAAAACATAAATGCATTTCATTAAAACTCATTCAAAGATAAAAGAGTCAAAACATCCACTTGCCTCAAGTCTTCAATCAATGAAAAACAAGCTCTTAGCACTCTTGCAAGACAATGATACAAGTTCTACCAAAAACCCCTAAAACAAACCCTAAAATAGGTCAAAACAATGAAGAAGAGGAGAGAGCTTTCAATATTGAAAATGTAGCTTCTCTAAGACCAAAAGAACACTAATCTAGAAGATTAGAAAGAGATCTTACCAAATGGTGTTCCAAATGAACAAGACAAGCTAGAAGAAGATCTTGGAGAGATGGGATTCCTTCAAAAATGGTGTCAATGGAGAGCCCTTGAAGTGGAGAAGAAGATCATGTAATCTTTTGAGATGATGGTGCAAGTTTGGTAATGCTTGATGATGGAGAAGCAAGGAGAAGAAAGGAAACCCTAGGCTCAAGTAATAGTTGCTGGAAAAGAGAGAATGAAGGAGGTGGGGTCTCTTTTATAAGCTATACAAGTGGGCTCCACCATCTAGTAACCTAGTTGGGCTGAAATAGTGGTTTTCGGGGCTCCGGATGAAATCGACGAAGAAGGAAGAAATGATCGTCGAAATATCTAGTTTCTAAAAAGTTTATGTTTCGCGGGTTTCGGGATTAACACTAATTTGGTACAGATTTGGAGTAAAAGTACTGTTTTGCCCTTGAAGCTAGAAAAGTCAAGTTTCGGGGTTTCGAACGGAAACGGGATCAACATGAAAGTTGAAGACAATAACGAGATAAACAAAATGGGATAAAATGCAATCGAGAAAACCAAGATAAAATCACAAGTACACATAAAGCCATAAACAAGGGACCCCCAAAGGGCCCCACTAATACCAAAGGCACTAAAAATCCCCAAAACTATTTCCAAGCTATTCTAAACCAACTAAACCAAATCTACAAAACAAAATAAGACTAACACGTAACTAACTAAGCACTAATCGGGATCGCTCGGGTCGGGGTCTTACAAAGGCCGACAAAGGCCGGATGACAATGAAGACCTGAGAGAATGGCTCGACCAACAAGTTAAACAGATGGTCCAGCAAAACATGGAGGTGGTCGGTTTCACCAGGGATCGGCCAAACGCTTACGATTCCGAGGATCTTGGCACATGTCCCTTCTCTCAGGAGATAAGGGATTTTCCCCTCCCAGAAAAGTTTAATGTCCCGAGGTTCATTTTCTACGACGGGACCTTGGACCCTGCAGCGCACCTCCGACATTTTACTCAGCGGATGTCTGTATGGATGGACATCGTTCATCTAAACTATAGAGTTTTCTCTTCCAGTTTAGGAGACCTCCCCCTGAAGTGGTTCTACGCACTACCACAGGGATCAATCTTGAGTTGGCGGCAACTCCGAAGTTTCTTTGTTTGAGAAATTCTAGGTTCATAGGGTCATCCCTAAGACAGACGATGACCTGATGGCCATCAGGATGAGGCGGACTAAGAACATCACGCAGTTCGCCAAAAGGTTTTGGACTGTCTACAGTCAAGTAGAAGATGCCACTGATAAGGGGGCGACCAAGTCCTTCAAACAAGCTCTACTGCCAGGCAATGAGCTCCGGAAGGATTTGGTGCGGTTCCCCATGGTCATGGTGAAGGCACTGATGGCCCAAGTGAACCAATTCATAGAACAATAAGAAGACGAGGCCCGAGCTCGGGAAAGCTTTGGCCTCTGGTAGGAAGACCGGCCCTCCAAGAAGGACAAGAAGTCGTTTCAGAAAGAAGAGGCAAACCGAAACAGAGGCTCTTCGAGTTCGGCAATAGCCTCGGCATCTACCTCGGGGGGCGAGAAGTCTAAACCAGCCGCTTCCTCCTATATAGCTGTGAACACAGTGTTCAAGGAGCCCATTTATAAACTCCTGGGCAAAATCAAGTCGCAGTCGTATTTTAGTTGCCCACAACCAATGCGGGAAGATCCCTCTGCCCGGGATCAAAATAAGTGATGTGCCTATCACAAGTAAAATGGGCACAGAACCGAATACTACAAGACCTTCAAGTCCCACCTCGAGAAGCTCGTTAGGGATGGACACTTGAAGGACTATATAAAAAAGGAAGGCAGAAATAATGATTGAGCTCATCAGCGCTGAGGTGATGACGGCTAGGATAGTGATGAGCCGGAAGGAATTATTAATGTCATCCACCTGGCTCCCGTGCCTCAAGGGAGCAATCAAGCTCGTGCCGAGGCTCGGAAGGCTTCACACAGCAAACAGGTGATGACAGCCGAGCTGGAACCAGCAGCCAAGAAAGCTCAGAGGGAACGGCCCAAAATCTGATTCTCAGACAAGGACCTAGATGGGGTCCAGCTCCCCCACAACGATCCTCTGGTTCTGACCTTAAAGTTAAAGAAGTTCGTGGTAAAGAGGGTTCTTTTGGATCCTGGGAGTTCATCAGAGATCATCTACTTCGATTGCTTCAAGAAGTTGGGTCTCAAGGAAGAAGACTTGCGGGAAGCACGCATTCCCTTGATAGGCTTCAGCTCAAAACCGGTCTATCCGAAGGGAAAAATCTCCCTCAAAGTCTAGATTGAAGGTGCCTCCATGTTAGCAGATTTCCTTGTGGTGGATGCACCATCCCCATTTAATGCAATAATGGGGAGAACTTGGCTACATAATATGGAAGCGGTGCCTTCCACTCTTCACTAAAAACTCAAGTTCCCATTGGAGAAGGAGAATGACAGAGTGGAGGTGATAAAGGTCAGAGGCGACCAGTACATGGCCTATCGCGACCCCCGGACTGGGTCCCACGCAAAAGCAAGCCTGATCCGGGATCGGGACGCTAATGAAGGAATGGTGGATAAGATGAATGAATGATACTGTTGACACCAAAAATGTCACTATGTCCCTTCAACACCAAATGCTACATGGAGCCACATCCTGCCATAAATAGGAAGGCGCCACTTCAAGCACCAGATCTTGTCAGAATCAAACAAAAACTGCAAGATCCTTCAAAGCAGCCAAAAGAAGGGTACACATGAAGTTTCGGGCCATTTCGACATCATTTGGCCTAACTTCACTCCTCCGACAGCCAGACAAGAGCTCCCGGCAGCGACAGTGTCGAAGACTTTAAAACTTCGATCAGAGCCTACGGATGGTCTCAAAATACCTCCAAAAGGCCCCCTGCCAAATTTCAGGTCAAACGGACAACGTTTGACCCTTCATCAACTCTCAGGAAGCAAAAACAGGCCTACCGGCGGCGGAGCACCCCGGAATCATGGCATCCAAATTGGAGATAATGGATCATCTCAAAATGACTCCAATAGGTCCCCTGTCAAGTTTTAGGTCAAACGGACATCGTTTCGCCTAGTTTCAAAGCTCGGCATTTTCCTCGAGGTGAAATCAAGGCGAGCGTTTGCGGGACCCCAAAAGGCTTCAAAACTCAAACCAAAGCCCATGGTTAGTCTTACTTACCACTCAGGAGGCTCCCTGTCAAATTTCAGGTCAATCGGACATCGGTTGACCAAAAGTCAAAGCTCGGCATTTCTCTCATGGCGAAATTAAGGCAAGCATTTGCGGGACCCCGAACGGCTTCAAAACTCAAACCAAAGCCTATGGTTGGTCCTATCTACTGCTCAAGAAGCTCCACATCGAATTTCAGGTCATTCCGACATCGTTTGGCCTAGTTTCAATGCTTGACAAAAAATCGGCAAAACCGCACAACAAAGTCTTCGGCTTTCCAGAAAAATAGGAAACTTTGTGCTCCGATTTGCGTGGCTTCTCGTCGGGTTTTCTTCAAGAGAATCAGGCCAATAAATGAGGGGAAATGTCAGCAAAAATACAGAAGAAAAAAGAATGAAAAAAGATCGAAAAACGGCGAAACAACGGCGACCGGACGGCAGACTCGTACCGGACGGCAGACTTGAAGGCCCAAGTTCTTCAAGAGAAAGTTCGTCATCTCCTTTCTGACAAAAAGACCTTCAAAGGCAAAGAAGTCCATTTCGCAGACTCGCAGATGTACAAAGATGAAAACGAAGAAAAGGAGAAAGAAACAGCATCCTTTGCCGAAAGTCTCCAGAAAGATAAAGGCAAGGCTCCCCAGCAATCACCGGAAGAAAATCAACCATCCGGCAAAACTGAGGAGATCAACCAATCTCCTTTTGTTGTCCCCCTCAAGTCTTCAAAGCCGCTGGTGATCACTACCAAGGCGAAGAAGACCAAACAAAAGCCTGGGGGCAAGTTCGTCATCTCCTTTGTGTCTATTATGCAAGACACAGATTCGGATTCAGAGACAGAAGACGACACTTCGTCAAGCCAAGCTGATACTCAGCAAGCTCAACCTGCTCTCACTCCATTGGAGGCACCTGCTGGCATAGGCGATCCAGCATCAGCTTCCTTCGTTGTTCCGACAACCTCACCAAAAGAAAAGCCGATCTTTTTCCACAGGTCGGCGGCTTCTTCATCAAACTCTTCGCTTGAGCCTTTCCAAAACGAAGGTATGCCACAACTATCCCTGTATAGTCCAACGGCACAAGCTATCATGAAGAAAATGGGCTATGACGCTCAAAATCCAATCGGCTTGGGAGGTGGCCACGGTATTCTCGTACCATTGGAGCCCACCCTGACAAAAGGCCAGCAGGAGGATTGGAAACTCTATCGTCATATAGAAAAGTCTTCATACGGACTGGGCTACGACCCGGATGCTCCCATGAGACAGTTGACCCAAAGGCTACAAAGTCGTCTTGCAGACGAAGCCTCAACATCTCGTGTCTTTGAAGACATTGATCTCCCTGGATATCTCTTTGAAGAGTTACCCGTCAAGGATCCAGGAAGCCCCTCCAATTGGTACGATTTCTCTGATGATAAAGAGGAATTGTCCGATGATACAGATGCACAGTCTTCTGGTCCAGAAGAACCATCATCTCCAAAAGAAGTGCCATACTTCGATCCAGTTTCAACAGGTGATTGGGACCATCTCATAGCAAGTCTTGAGAAGAGTGCCGATCAAGAAGACCCATGGTCAGAAGCACAGCCTTGGTCTGAGAAAACCTTTGAAACTCCGGAAGGTCTTGTTGAGTTGGGAGCCTCTGAAAATATTGAGGAGGAACCGCCTTCAAGTCTTCCAACAGAAGATTCTGTTCAAAAGATAGACTTGGGAACGCCAGATAGCCCACGTCCTGTATTCATAAGCAAGAATATAAAGGATGATGAGTTACCTGAGTATATCGCTTTTCTTCGTGAGTTTGTTGATTGTTTTGCATGGTCTTACGCTGAAATGCCTGGTTTAGACCCCAAAATAGCAGTTCACAAACTCAATCTACAAAAAGATATCAAGCCTGTCAAACAAGGCCAAAGAAGATTTCGTCCTGACATAATGGACAAAATTGAACAAGAAGTTCAGAAACTCAAAAACGTTGGCTTCATCCGCGAGGAACAGCATCCTGAATGGTTGGCCAACATCGTCCCAGTGACAAAGAAGAATGGGCAGATCAGGGTCTGTATTGATTATAGAGACCTGAACAATGCATGTCCTAAAGATGAATTTCCGCTCCCCATACCGGAGGTGATGATCGACAACACCTGTGGATTCGAGCGGATGACATTCATGGATGGTTTCTCTGGGTACAATCAGATAAAAATGCATCCTGAAGATGAAAGACACACATCATTTCGGACCCCATTTGGCGTGTATTGTTACACTGTAATGCCATTTGGTCTGAAAAATGCTGGTGCGACATATCAGAGGGCTATGATGAAGATATTCCAAGATATGCAGCATAAGACGGTCGAATGCTACGTTGATGACCTCGCCGTCAAAAGCAAAAAGAAAGAAGACCATCTCAAAGATCTTCGAGAAGTCTTCCTCCGACTACGCAGGCACAAACTGCGAATGAATCCCCTAAAATGCTTCTTCGGTGTATCATCGGGTAAGTTCCTCGGATTCGTAGTTCGGAAAGCGGGAATAGAGCTTGACCCTATCAAAGTCAAGGCTATCCTAGAAATGCCATCCCCAAAAAACCCTGAGACAGTTAAAAGGGCTTCAAGGAAGATTGGCATACATTCGACGGTTCATCTCCAACCTGTCAGGGAAATGCCGTCCATTCTCCCGCCTAATGAAAAAGGGCGTGGACTTTGTCTGGGATGATGAATGCGAAACTGCGTTCCAAGACATCAAGTCATATCTGACCAAACCTCCAGTACTGGCTGCCCCCACAACTGGAAAACCATTTATCTTGTACACAAGAGCCCTCGACCACTCTTTGGGAGCTCTACTTGCACAAGGAAATCATGAGGGAAAAGAAGCTGCTCTATACTATCTCAGCCGCATGCTGGTAGGTGCAGAGCATCGCTACTCTCCAGTCGAAAAAGAATGTCTTGCAGTGATGTTTGCTGTACAAAAGCTACGTCACTATCTGCTGTCCAACACAGTATACCTGATCTCGAGGATCAATCTCCTGAAGGTCCTTGTCACAAAAGCAGGTTCCCTCAATGCCCGACTGGCAAAATGGTCTATCCTCCTGTCACAATTTGATATTAGGTATGTACCACAAAAGGCAATCAAAGGTCAAGCTCTGGCAGACTTTCTTGCAGAGCATCCGTTGCCTGAAGATTCTCCACTCAGGGATGATCTCCCAGACGAGTCAGTCTACAACGTGGAGGCTTCCTTATCAAATGCTTCCTGGGATATGTACTTCGACGGTGCAACCAGGACAAGTGAAAAAGGAAATCAAATATCAGGGATTGGCATCCTCTTTGTTAGTCCCGACAAATACATGATTCCACACGCCTTCTCGCTACTGGAACCATGTTCAAACAATGCAGCTGAGTACCAAGCCCTGATTGTAGGATTGGAACTCGCCCTCGAATCCGGCATCACAGTGCTAGAAGCCTTCGGGGATTCTCAACTGATCGTCAACCAGATGAATCAGAAATTTGAAATCAGGAAGCCTGATCTGTTGCCTTACTACAACAAGGCGCAATCACTTCGGCAAAAATTTGACATCTGTCATATCACCCACATTCGTAGAGGCGAAAACATCCGTGCAGATGCCCTGGCTGGACTCGCCGCCTCTATGGCGGTCCAAGAAGGAGAACACATGAAAGTTACAGTGTGTGAGAGAAGGATTCTCCCTCCCCTCAATACACACCAAGCAGTTGCTGAATGCCACCAACTAGTTGGAAGTCGGATCTCCATCCTCAGACCTCCGATCGGCGACTGGAGGGATCCGTTCATTGATTATATTATGTTCGGAATCCTGCCTGAAGATCCAAAAGAACGGGTAAGTGTTCAAAGACGAACCCCAAACTTTCATCTGGACATTCCTTCAAAGATGCTCTATAGAAAATCCTACAATGGAGTACTTCTACGCTGCTTATCACAACAAGAAGCTAAGGAAACTCTTAAAGAGGTGCATGCTGGTCTTTGTGGAGCTCATCAGGCTGGTCCAAAGCTCTATGATCAGATAAAAAGGTTAGGTTATTATTGGCCTACCATGGTAGCTGACGCAATGCAATTTGCTAAACGCTGCCAACAATGCCAAGTTCATGGAGACTATGTCCACATGCCTCCAGAATGGCTACATCCTACAGCAATTTCATGGCCTTTCGAAGCCTGGGGAATGGACATCATAGGTCCTGTTTCCCCTCCGTCAGGCAAAGGTCATCGTTTCATCTTCGCCGCTACGGATTATTTCTCCAAGTGGTCAGAAGCTTTTGCGCTCAATGAAATGAAGACCTCATCAGTCCTTCAGTTCTTGCGCACCAACATCATTTGTCGCTTCGGCATACCTAAAAGATTCGTCCATGATAACGGACCACAATTCCGTGATCATAGATTCTACAGGTTCTGCGACAAATACAAAATCCAAAGTTGTCCTTCAACTCCGTACAATCCGGCGGCGAATGGACTGGCAGAGGCCTTCAACAAGACACTCTGCAAAATTCTCAAGAAAATGGTCTCTAGCCACAAAAGAGACTGGGGCGACAAACTATCCGAAGCTTTGTGGGCCTACCGAACCACCGTTCGAGGACCGACCCATTGCACGCCATTCTCCTTGGTCTATGGATGCGAAGCTGTTGTCCCTTTAGAGGTACAAATTCCTTCCTTAAGGGTATCTCTACAAAATGACATGACGCAAGAAAGCAATGTCAAATTAAGACTCCACGAGCTGGACAATCTCGATGAGAGACGGCTCGAGGCACTCCAAAGCATTGAGCTCTACCAAGCACGCATGGCTGCATCTTTCGACAAAAAGGTCAGGCAACGCGCCCACAAAAAGGGTGACTTGGTTCTTGCGGTGAAAAGGCCGATGGTTTTCGCTCACAAATCCAAAGGCAAATTTGAACCAAAATGGGAGGGACCCTTCGTCATCGACCAAGTCTTCTCCAATGGCGCATACGCACTTCTAAACATGGAAGGTGATAGATGTATGCTGCCCATCAACGGCAAGTTCTTGAAGCGGTACTACCCTTGAAGACTTCCTCCACTGGGTCAGAGCGACGCCTACAAGGCCAAAGCCTATTTCCAGGTACTTGCTCGTCAAACCCACCCCTTTTGGAATTTTCATCTTTATGTTGAACTTTCAAAACAATGTTTACTTTCATCGTTTCATTGTTCAAAAGAAAATCAAAATCCAAAAATCTAAGTTTAGGAGCCTCTTCCCAAACTTGACCAAAATTTTCGATCCTGGAACCCAAAATTCTTGGTTCGAAACAAAAATCAGGACTTAGGAATTTCCACCCTAGTCCGCCTTGCCTTTTACCGCCAAGAATGGTTTTAGGTCAAAATTTACGACCCTCGTGTCTAAAAACAAAAATCGGGAAAGCGATGTCAAGTCGATATTCGCAAAAACCCATTGGAAGGATGCGAACCCCATTCGATACTTCCAAAACCTCGAAATTGCAAGGAAGCAACACCTCGTTGATACTTGCAAAATTTCAAAAAATCGTGGAGACGCAACATTCCAGTTGATATCCACAACCCAAATTTCAAAAGAAAAACAAAGGTTCGAAAAAACCTCAAATTTCAAAAATCGTGGGGAGGCGACATTCCATCGATACCCGCAAAATGAATTTTTGAAGAAAAAGCAGGGAAGCGACGCTTAGTCGATACTTGCACCCAACTTCGCGAGGAAGCGACATTCCATCGATACTCGCAACCGAATGAGCAAGGAGGCGACATTCCATCGATACTTGCAATACCATTCAGCAGGGAGGCGACTCTTAGTCGATACTTGCATTTTTGAAAACCAAAAACCCGGCTTCCATGCCAAAAACTCGGCTTTTACGCCAAAAATCTGGCTTTTACGCCAAAAACTCGGCTCTTACGCCAAAAAACTCGGCTTCCACGCCAAAAATCGGCTTTCACGCCAAAAATCAAAACAAAATCTGGCTCTCATGCCAACAAAACAAAACTTGGTTTTCAAAAAATCCGGCTTTTACGCCAAAAACAAAAAATCGGCTCTCATGCCAAAATCCGGCTTTTACGCCAAAAACAAAAAATCGGCTCTCACGCCAAAAATCGGCTCTCATGCCAAAAAATCCGGCTTTCATGCCAAAAACAAAAAAATCAGCTCTCATGCCAAAAATCCGGCTTTTACGCCAAAAACAAAAAATCGGCTCTCATGCCAAAAATCGGCTTCCATGCCACATCGGCTTTCACGCCACCAAAATTTGGCTTTCACGCCACCAAAATCGGCTTTCATGCCACCTCAAAATTTTCGGCTTTCAAGCCATCAAAAACCAGGCTTTGTGCCACAAAATCTGGCTTTCATGCCAAAACAACACTTTTGACAAAAGATTTTCACAAAATGATAAACTTTTGATCAAGATTTTCTAACAAACATTCCCATCCAACTTTTGCTTATTTTCAACAAAAAGAATTTAAGTAGAACAAAGGGGATACAAAAAAAAACAGAGTGCCAAAATGTTTATACATGGAGGTACCAAAAAAAAAGAAAGAAGGAAGTTTGTCACAAGCTCAGTCCATCATAGTCTTCAACCAAAGACTAAGGTCCTCGAGCAGACTCTTGGCGTCAGCCTCCAAAGCTTCCAGGCCACGCTTCTTTAAGATGCCACCGTAAAATGCGGCAGAAAACCGCGATCCATCTCCAGCACGGGGGAATTCCTCCCAAAGAAGTTGCCATCGCTCATGCTCCTGAGTCTTCCTTCGGAGATTCCCATCAACCTCTTCCCACGCCTGTTGAATGGCCGCATTGGAAGATCTGGCAGATCGGCGAGGTGCATCAGTAACAAGGCCCTTACCCTTGTTCGTTCTGGAAGAACCACCTGCAAAAGTCAGAAAGGAAGAAATCAAACACCAAATGACAGAATTTTGCTAAAAAAAATCCTAGCGAAATTTTGGCATGGTTCCGGGGCAATTTCGAAGAAAAGGGAGGCACCCCGAAAAAGAATGGAAGCTTGAAGATGAGCTCAACATTGCTGCGAGCTCATAATCAATGAAGGATTCTTGAAGAAGACTCGAATTCAAACATTGCTGCGAGATCAAGCCTTTCTTCTCAAATCTTCGCAAGATCAGAAAAGAGCTCAACATTACTGCGAGCTCAAAATTCTAAAACTTGCAAAGTTCCTCGAAATTCTGCGAGACTGGAGAAGTGGGCTCAACATTGCTGCAAGCTCCAAAAATCCCAAGATTCGCAAGAAAATTCGAGGTATGCATCATCATGCTCCCAATTCCATTTACCAAAAATCATGCATAAAATCATCATGCATTAGATGCTAGGAAAACTTTGACAAAAGTTTGACCAATTCCAACCCAATTTGGTCAAAACCAATCAAACTTTGTCTAAGTCAAAATCCATGTTGACTTGACCTAGAAATTCTAGCCTTTTATCTTGATGCATTTTAAATAAAAAAAGAAGAAAGAATGCATGATCATCTTGAATTGCATAAACCTCATATCATGGTGAGCAAAAAAAAAAAGAGAGAGAACAAAAAAAAAACCTCTTCAAAAAAAAAAAAAAAAAAGAAAAAAAAAAGGATCAGAACGTGCACAAAAAAAAAGAAAGAAAGCACGTGAAAAAAAAAAAAGAAAAAAAAAAGAGAAAAAGAAAACACGTGAAAAAAAAAAAAAAAAAAGAGAAAACACGAAAAAAAAAAAAGAGAGAAAAGAAAAGAAAAGAAGAAAAAAAAAGAGAAGGAACTTTTCTACATCTACATGGGGTTTTCTTGGAAAAAGAAGACCTACTTGAAGCCATGAAGAAGAAGAAGAAGGAACTTGAAGATCCTTGAGAAATTCTTGGAGCACTCTTGAAGGTTTTTGCAAAAAGAAAGCAACAAGAGAAAGAAAACCCATCTCCATTGCTTTTATAGAGAAAGCAAACCAAAAGAGGAAAGGAGGAGAAAAGCAAGGAGGTAAGTGCTAAAAATTAGCAAACTTCCAAAAGAGAAGGAGATTTGAGATATTCTCTCCTAAAGAGGAGATTCTTGAGAAATTCTCTCCAAAAAGAAAGGGGATTTGAGAAACTTTCTCCCAAAGAAAGATACTTTGAGAAAATCTCTCCCAAAATCAAGGAAACTTGAGAGATTCTCTCCAAGTAAGGATATTTTTAGATATTCTCTACACAAAAGGGATATTTTTAGATATTCTTTACAAAATGACACCACATGAGATCTAAGCCATTCTTAAAAGCTTAAGGTCCCATGGGTTAGCCCATATGAGCCAGGTTTGACCACCTAGGCACTAAAAGTGGCTTTTAGTCAAAATTTCTCTTACCAAGAGCATACAAAAATGGTTCCATGCCTCTCTTGAGTTGATTGGACCATACAAAAAAATTCCAAGCTTCATGGACTTCCAAAAAAAAAAATCCAAACCATCCAACCCCATACACCAAATCAAGCCACAATCTTGAAATTGACATTCCACAAAAAACCAAAACACTCCAATGGACCCAAAATTGTCCCAAAGAGTGACCAAAAACCAAACCATGGTCCCCTAACTTGCCACATACAGCTTGTTAGGTCACAAGGCCGAAACCAAAAACTAAAATCCCGACCCCCTAACTCGCCACATACAGCCTGTTAGGTCACAAGGTCAAAAACCAAAAAAAAAAAAAACCTTCTTAACCGCCTAATGTGCCACATAAAGCCTTTAGGTTCACAAGGTTAAAAGGGAAGACCCAAAACCCAAAACCCACATCCAAATGACATTTCAAAATCCTTGCCTCGAGACGGTACATGACCTATCTCATTACCGCAAAATCCCTTGGAAGCTCAAAAAAGCAACTCCATCAAAAGAAAAACGCTCAAGACTCTTGGTCAAGCAAGAAGATCTCCTTCAAATTCTCTTCGAGGCACACCGACTGCCAGAGCTGCACACCTCGTCGTTGTACCTCGAGGGGGCATTTGTTGACACCAAAAATGTCACTATGTCCCTTCAACACCAAATGCTACATGGAGCCACATCCTGCCATAAATAGGAAGGCGCCACTTCAAGCACCAGATCTTGTCAGAATCAAACAAAAACTGCAAGATCCTTCAAAGCAGCCAAAAGAATGGTACACATGAAGTTTCGGGCCATTTCGACATCATTTGGCCTAACTTCACTCCTCCGACAGCCAGACAAGAGCTCCCGGCAGCGACAGTGTCGAAGACTTTAAAACTTCGATCAGAGCCTACGGATGGTCTCAAAATACCTCCAAAAGGCCCCCTGCCAAATTTCAGGTAAAACGGACAACGTTTGACCCTTCATCAACTCTCAGGAAGCAAAAACAGGCCTACCGGCGGCGGAGCACCCGGAATCATGGCATCCAAATTGGAGCTAATGGATCATCTCAAAATGACTCCAATAGGTCCCCTGTCAAGTTTTAGGTCAAACGGACATCGTTTGGCCTAGTTTCAAAGCTCGGCATTTTCCTCGAGGTGAAATCAAGGCGAGCGTTTGCGGGACCCCAAAAGGCTTCAAAACTCAAACCAAAGCCCATGGTTAGTCTTACTTACCACTCAGGAGGCTCCCTGTCAAATTTCAGGTCAATCGGACATCGGTTGACCAAAAGTCAAAGCTCGGCATTTCTCTCATGGCGAAATTAAGGCAAGCATTTGCGGGACCCCGAACGGCTTCAAAACTCAAACCAAAGCCTATGGTTGGTCCTATCTACTGCTTAAGAAGCTCCACGTCGAATTTCAGGTCATTCCGACATCGTTTGGCCTAGTTTCAATGCTTGACAAAAAATCGGCAAAACCGCACAACAAAGTCTTCGGCTTTCCAGAAAAATAGGAAACTTTGTGCTCCGATTTGCGTGGCTTCTCGTCGGGTTTTCTTCAAGAGAATCAGGCCAATAAATGAGGGGAAATGTCAGCAAAAATACAGAAGAAAAAAGAATGAAAAAAGATCGAAAAACGGCGAAGAAACGGCGACCGGACGGCGACCAAAAAACGGGCCCAAGGCCCATGGTCGCCGGCGACCTTGGCCCAGGGTCGCCGGCCCATGGTCGCCGGCGACCATGGGTGCATGGTCGCCGGCGACCATGGAAATTCCGGCGACCCAAAATTTCGCCGGAAGACCCTTTTTCGGGTCCTTTTCGCGTTTCGAGTTGATTGGCCCCTGTGATTTTTCCAAAATCTGATTTTTCGTGCATGAAATCCGTCGATCTTCGTCAAACATCACGGATTCGACGCCGAAGTCATTGGATGATCATTAGATGCCTCGAATTCGCCAACCGGCCGACAAAGAAAGCACAATTTCTGCCCGCCCGATCGTGAAATCGACAGGACAGATGTTGCTGGCACGTTGACATTGATCAATGTCTAAAATTGCATCGCCATCCGACATCAAACAACATGTGGATCCACCGGCGGTCATCGCAAGAAGAATTCCAAAAGACGCGGCGCGGCCCGCGACTCTTCGAGCGACTTGGCGACCAATTAATGAAGTTAAATGACCCGTTTTATGACAAATCAATGCGGTCATTAACTCATTATTTTGGACGGCCCAATCAAAAGCAAGCAAATGGGAGTTACAATTCAAAGGATTTATGGCATTAAAGCCATGAAACTCCTCCCATGATGGGGATTAAAGGCAATTAAAAGCTCATTATTCTCCATCGGCCAATCAGATTCAAGGAAAAAGGAGTTACAAAACAAATGCTTTAAAACTTGTAACTCCTCCCATTATGAGTATTAATGCATTCAATGCTCATAAACCCTCCTAAATGGCTACCAAAGGCCTATAAATAGGAGGACATTCCAAAGGGAACGAAGGCTAAGTGCTATCCGGATCTAGCTCTCGCTTTCCCCCCGAAGAAGACAAAAAATCTAGAAGCCCTGCAACTCTGCTGCAAAGACCACCAAAAGGTGATTGAAGCACCCTTGGGGGGCCACCCCCCCAAGGACCTCCCTTCTTCTACCAACATGGCTAAAACGTGGCTTTTCAGCCCGTTTACTTAGCTTTTTATCGGATATAAGACCTTCTCTTGGTCTTTATCCTTTAAAAATCTGAGGTTAGAAAGCCGAGCCAAGAATCCAAGCATCGTGTTCTCATCTGCATGGACGATGGAGGAGCCCATACATGACTCGCGACCGTCGATCTGAACGTGTCCCCACAATCGAATGTGAAGTTAGATTCCTTTTCTTGATTTCTATTGTACTTTATTTTTCTTTTAGAGACAAAAATCACAATTCTTGTCTTTCATAATGGATGAGACTTGTAAATCGCCTTTTACGGCAAAATCGCCTTTCACGGCAACAAATGAAATCGCCTTTCACGGCATTAAAAAAAAAACCCTTTTGTCTCTTTTCTTAAAATATGCGTGCAATAGAAACTAGAAAAAGTTTCATTTCCCCTTTCTACTTGTGAAGGTGGATCTTCGGATCACCATTCCTAAATTCCAAGTAGAAAAGTGAAATTGGCATACCCGTACAAAAAAAAAAAGATGTTGATACCCTTTATCTTTTTCTTCTCCTCCCCTCCGCCGTACCCCGAAAGACCCGGGGCGGAGGCAGCGGGAGAGAAGAAAGGAATCGGGTCCATCAGATACGATCCTTGTCAACACTATGAATTAATTTAAATCAAAACATATACAAGTCCATCAGAGATGCCACTCGTACACTCGATTTCCCACAGGTATCCGCGGTGAGGATATCACATCAACATGAATATTTCTTTTAGGGTGCGGAAGCGTGTAGTAAATCTAATTCATACGTTCATGTCCAAGAAAGCAAGAATAACACATATTTAATACCAATATCAAAATGAGCAATGATCAATGGTTAATTCCCAAAAGTAAGTTAAGGTTTATAACAAAATCATTTAGTTACATTTCCCCAAAATTAGAGGCCAACAAAGGCCAATAAAATAAAGTATCAAGTTCCCAAAATAATTGGTAAATTTCTATCCCAAAATATTTCGCCGCTCAAGCACCCGAATGTCTAGACGACATCATCGGTGTGCCACTCAACTAAACGCTGCTGTTCTCCGACCGCCTCCTCAAGATCCTCCTCGGGAAAGCCAACGACGGGACCTGACTACAAAACAAGGGTCAAACACGACGGTTTGGCAAATGGGTGGAAATACAAAACAACAATAGAATTTACCTTAGAAAACATTTAAACCTGTTAAAACAATAATTCTCATAAAACAGGTTGATCACTTATTTGAAACATAAATGCAATATAAAACATGTAAGGTATCTAAGGGAACGGGAAACAACAAAATGGCAATCACACGAAGCTAAGTCCTCTATCACCGAAGTGACATGAGCATATTGGGATGTTGACCTCAGTCACCGAAGTGAGGAGATGCAACACAAATAACATATACATATACATAATAAATACGGGACATGACCACGGTAGCGAGCTGGGCATCGGGAACCACAGTAGTAATCTGCGGCATCTGGACAATACCACAGTAATAACCGGGTAGCGGGATCCAAACTGCAGCTGGCAGGACGGGAGGGGGATTTCCAAGGCGGTGGATCAGACCGGCAAGGTTATCCAAGCTTAGTGGTGCCGACTCGTAGGTCAAATATCGTAAATCAAGACATGTACATAATTCATGTGATGCACTTATATAAACGGGCAGTACGGGATGCTCAAGGCACAGATATCATTTAAAACGAGAAGTGCATATCAGGGTTAGCAAAATGCTACAATTGCAAATTTAGTATTTTCGGGGATAGTAAATCATAATTCAAGGGGTTCGGGACAAATATCGGGATTAGAAATTCGATCAAAGTGAATAAAGGTCCCGTATATCATATACAATAAAAATTGGTACTCCTTGAGTTTGGAGACATTCCGGGTTCTTTATACACTATAGGATTTTCAAAACTTAAATGAAAACTTGTGATTTGATTTCCCTTTTCAAATGGGTATTATAAATGGTTACTAGATTTCCCATCGCATTAGGGTTCCTAACAAACGCCTCTTGACCAAATAAACAATTCATTCTTGCTCACAGAATAGTCCCAGGTGAACAGTGCTGATCGCTCGAGCGGACATGGAGTTCGCTCGAGCGATGAGCTCTCTGGAATGGATTTCTGGGAGATTCGCTCGAGCAGATAACGGGTTCGCTCCAGCGAACATGTTGGCTCGAGCGAATACATGGTTCGCTCAAACTAACAAGGTTCTGTGATGCTCTGATAAACTTTCTGGGAGAGTTCGCTCAAGCGATAAAGGGTTCACTCGAGTGAACCTGTTGGCTCAAGCAAACAATTAGTTTGCTCGAACTAACAAGGTTCTGTGATGAGCTTGATACAGTCTTGGGAGGGTTCGCTCGAGCGAATAAAGGGTTCGCTCGAGCGAACTGTCTGCTGGAATGGTTCGGAACCTGTTCTGGACTCTTTGCTCGAGCGACCACCAGGTTCGCTCGAGCGAACTGCCCAGAGATGGGTTCCATGACAGTTCTGCTCCCATTTCATTTCCACTCACAACACCCTTAGCCACAATTCCATTCCACAAGGGAGGCCCAATACTCCTTTCTAACATCCTTTAAACTCCACATAAACACTTCTATAATCATCAATCAAAACACCTCCTTCTTCTCCATCTCATTCAACCACAAAGGGGAAAGAAAATCCCATTCACAAGGACTCATTTAAACCAAAATTAAACAATAAATGAAATCTACCAACCACATTTCGAAAACCATTAAATGAACTAATAGGAGTCATTAATGCATATTTATTTCACTCAATGCAAATCAATAGTAGTAGGAAATCATCAATGCATTTTATCAAAATCATTAAAAGCTCAAAATAACCATACAACCACTTGCCTCAAGTCCAAGCTAAGCAAATCAAGCTCCTAATTTCTCTTCCAAACTCAAAACCACAATCTCTACAAAAACCCCCAAAACAAACCCTCAAATGGGTCAAACAAAGAATAGGAAGAGAGAGCTTCCAATAATGGAAATGGAACTCCTCTAAGATCATAAGAACTAAAATCTAAGAGACTAGTGAGAGAGCTTACTTGGAAGGTCCTCTAATGGCAAGGTCTAGCTCAAAGTAAGTCTTGGAGATGGTAGTTTTCTTCTCAAATTGTATTAATGGGAAGCCTAGAAGGAGAGGAAGAGAATGGTGATCTCCATTATGAGGTTGGTGCAAGCTTGGTGAGGGATTGAGATGAAGAGAGCAAGAGGAAAAAGAAGAATGAAAAGAAAACCCTAGACAAAAGGAAAGTTGCTGGAAAAAGGAAAAGGAAAAGAGGTGGGTGCTTATATAGCATTTGCAAGTGGGCTCCACCCCTTAGGAAACTTGAAAGGCTGAAATAGTAGTTTTCGGGACCTCGGACGAAATCGACGAAGGAGGAAGAAATGATCGTCGAAATTTCTAGTTTCCAAAAAGTATATGTTTCGCGGGTTTCGGGAATATTAATTATTTGGTCCAGATTTAGTGTGAAAAGACTGTTTTGCCCTTAATACAATGGAAATCGGGTTTCGGGATTCGGGACGAGGACGGGATCATCATAAAAGTTGTAGAGATTGACGAGATTAATAAAATGGGATAAAAACACAATTCGAAAGAATCTCAATAAGTCCCCCAAGTACACGCAAAGTCATAAAAAGGAACCCTCAAAGGGCCCCACTAATCATAAAGGCACTCAAAATTCCCGAAGCTATATCAAAGCTATTCCAAACCCAATCTAAACCAAAACACACTAAACACACTTAGCACTAACACGCAACTTAATCAACACCAATCGAGGTCACTCGGGTCGGGGTCTTACATAGCCAAACAATGCTTGATGGGCGCGGTACCTGGTGAAGCAGAACCAGCACAGGTGCACATGGCCGAGCTGGATAGGGAAGCCGAACTGGAAGATGTCGGCCGAGCTCCGGATCAAAAGAGCATTGAAGATCTGACCGAGGTGAAGATTGACTCTGACAATCCTAAAAGATATTTCTTACTTGGAAGTCAACTCACCGAACCAGAGAGGTCTGAGCTCTTAAACTTCGTGTTGCAAAACAAAAAAATTTTCACTTGGACACCCTACGAAATGCCAGGCATCGACCCCGAAATCATGTGCCATAAGCTGAATGTGGACCCCAAGCACAAGCCTATCATTCAGAAAGCTCGGAGAACGGAGATCCCACAAACCGAGGTCGTGATTGAGGAGGTCGAGAAACTGCTAGAGGCCGAGGCGATCAGGGAAGTCCACTACCTTGAATGGCTGGCCAACATAGTTGTGGTCAAGAAGAAGAATGGGAAGTTGATGGTCTTCGACGACTTTACCGACCTCAATAAAGCATGCCCCAAGGATAGCTTTTCACTCCCAAAGATCGACCACATGATTAATGCCACTGCCGGACATGACAGGATGAGTTTCCTCAATGCTTACCGAGGTTACCATCAAATTCCGATGTATGGGCCGAACGAAGAAAAGACTGCATTCATAACACCCAGAGGCATCTACTATTACAAAGTGATGCCCTTTGGGTTAAAAAATGCAGGGGCAACTTACCAGAGGTTGGTAATGAAGATGTTCCAGGCCCAGCTCGGTAAAACCATGGAGGTCTATATTGATGACATGGTTGTCAATTCTAAAAGGTCATAGGACCACTTGGCAAACCTAAGTCAAACATTTGCTATTCTCAAAGAGTTCCAGCTCAAACTGAATGCATCCAAGTGCGCATTCGGTGTCGGCTCCGGCAAATTCTTAGGAAGCCTGGTCACGATAAGGGGAATTGAGGCTAATCTAGACCATATCTCCGCAATCCAGGCTATACAGAGTCTGACAACGGCGAAGTAAGTCCAGAGGCTCACAGGGATGGTTGTTGCGCTCAATCGCTTCATCAACTGAGCCTCTGACAAATGCCGACCCTTTTTTCAACTTTTGAAGAAGAGTTCAAAATTTTAATGGACTCCGGAATGCGACCGAGCTCTCTAGGAACTTAAAGCCTACCTGGCTTCACCACCCTTGCTGTCAACACCAAAACAATGGGAGGTACTCTATCTGTACCTGGCCGTCTCGGATCATACAGTGAGCTCGGTACTCATCAGAGAAGAGGACAAACAACAAATGCCTATCTACTACACGAACAAAATCCTTCTTGATGCCCAGACCAAGTATTAGCCAATAGAGAAACTTGTTTTAGCACTCGTCAGTGCTTCTCGCAAACTCTCCTACTACTTCCAAACATACACCATAGTGGTTGTTACGGAACATCCACTTAAGTTCCTTTTTAGAAAGGCAGACTTCTCTGGAAGAATCTCAAAATGGGCCGTCAAGCTGGGGCAATACGATATCCAATATCAACCCAGAACGGCGATCAAGGCCCAAGTTTTGGCAGACTTCATCGTGGAGTTTGTTTCTCCCAGTTCGGCACCGAGACAGCTCAAAACCGAACTGGGGGGCAATGAGGAAGAGGTTATTGAGAGGCAAAATTGTAGCGAGGATATCAACAACGCTGCAGCATCTGCTCCCTTAAGCCTTTGCATGTCAAGCAGCAGGGCGTAGGCGTTGGCAAACGCTATGGCAACAAGAGGGTTTCCGGAGAGACGGTCCTCCACCATCACTGGCTTCCCAGGCCCGAGTTGGAAGCCTAGCCTCCACGAGGCCGGCCCCGTAGGCTGGAGTGCCAAAACTTGGCCGGAGCCCTGCTCCGCCTAACCCACGGCCCTGGACCTCTTCTCCACCAGAGCCTTCTCCCTTGTTTCTTCGACACGGCGTTACCGATCTCTTGTGCCTGGACCCTCGGACCTTGATCTTTTCTCTGGCCGATTACTTTCCCTTCTAGTGTCAGCAGAACGCTACCGAGCAGCACCAGAAGCACCAACACCACCAGCAACAGAAGAGGCCCCGACAGTACTCGAGGTCACGGAAGTAAGAATGGGGTCGGTAGCAGCTGGTGTGGAAGAAAGGGGAGTTCGGCTACCCAGAAGATTGGCCCCTAAAACCTTTGTCTTCAAGACGAGACGTCGTCGCTCCATACCTTCTTCTCTTTCCTCTTCTGGGCTAGAGGGAGACGTGTAGGACTCAACAATTTCTTGTAAATCTGTAGCCTCTAACTCAGCGTTCGATGTAGAGGCCTCGGTGCCCGAAGCTCTTCGGTGCTCAGCGTCGGTCAAGGTGAGCACAAGCTCGTCCCCTTCCAAGGGCTCACTCCTCTTAATATATGTACGATATCTTGGTTTCATACCCTAGGAGATCCCAAGCAGCTCGTCCGTGGTGACCTTGGTATTTGTGCAAAGCCTTCAGCCAAGCGTAGTTTCTTTTCCAACCAACTCGGTTAGCCCCCTGCCTTCTCTCGCTGATCTCTGCATGACAAATGAAAGAGCATTAGTTCGGCGAAGCAAGAAAAAGTAAAATACGAAAACTTAGAGGAGGTCGGCATTTACTTGAAGGAATCCCGAAGTGACGAGGGATCCTGTATGACCTCTCCACCACGGTCTCGACATCCCCGAACTCCCAATTACCGGAAACGAACAGACGATCATCCTCAGCATGTCTACTCGAGTTCTCCAAGTCAGTGACTAACTGCTCCCGCCTCGGCTTCCCCTAAAGGTAGTAGCAGTGACCGTCCCCTACGGATTTGCACACTGTCACAGCCCCACCCAACTCAGCATTAAACTGTCCGCTTTGGCCCACGTGCACGCGCGAGGACTTCCCAGGAGGTCACCCATCCTAGTACTGCTCCCCCCCGAGCACGCTTAACTTCGGAGTTCTTACGGTTTCTGGGGCCGCACGGGTTTTAAAAGGCCTCATGCTAAGTTAACTTATACAGGGGATATTTGACTGAAGCCCGTGGTTAAAGCCTAAGGAAATAGAGCCGCCATCGGCTCTGATACCAACTGAATATTGTCTGCTTTGGCCCACGTGCACGCGTGAGGACTTCCCAGCAGGTCACCCTCCCAGTACGGAGACTTCTGAGTTCACCGTTAAAAGGCCTCGTGTTTGTTGACAACGCTACGACTCACCGTTTGAAGCCCGTGGTTGACACGCTAAATGGTGCCGCCGCCTGGACCAAGTTCTCACATTCTCCCCCACTGGAAATAGAGCCAGCCTCGACTCTAATACCAACTGTCACAGCCCCGCCCAACTCAACAAGAAATTGTCCGCTTTGGCCAATGTGCACCCGCGAGGACTTCCCAGGAGGTCACCCATCCTAGTACTGCTCCTGCCCAAGCACGCTTAACTTCGGAGTTCTTACGGTTTCCGGGGCCGCACGGTTTTAAAAGGCCTCATGCTAAGTTAATACGGGGTTTGACTTATAATCCCAGGGTCAGGACTTGGATATTTCCAATGCAGGCTAACGGAGACTCACCGTTTGAAGCCCGTGGTTGACACGCTACGCCCCGTGGTTAAGGGTGCCGCCCGGACCAAGTTCTCACACACGCATCATATGCATCCTCGATGTCATAAACACCAAGGTTAATGCCCAGAATCCTATTGAGCTCAATGACACCCATTATTATTTTGAAGTTATTGGGCATCAGTTGACAGGGGTTGAGATGCCATGTCTTCAAACAAGCCCTAAGAAGGGGGTGAACGGGAAACCTAACCCCACCTTCAATTATTGAAACCAAAGGAAATGACATCCAGCCATCACGGAAGGAGTGGCCATCGAAAGGGTCCTCTGGGTTGTCTAATCTGGTCCGGATATTGTCAGGGATCCTGTACATCTCCCTAAACCCGGCCATGGCCTCAGGGGTGTCTAGCCAGTGCCTATAGGCCCCCATTTTCCTAAAGACTAAGGGCAGAAACCCTAAAACAAAAGTGAGAATGCAAAGAAAGAAAAGATGAGGAAGAAGGAAAACTCACGAAGACTAACGGCGGAACGGACTTAAGCAACGCCGAACTTAGATTGGAGACGGCCGACGATGACAAAACTTCTCTCCTCTGCAAGACCCTCTCCTCTATGCAAGACCCTCTTCTCTAAATGAATGCGAAAGTAAAAGAAAAAGGGGAAACACCCCTAAGGAAGAAAGGGCGCCTTTTTGACTTTCTAGGGCGCACGTGCGAGTCGTCACCTCGAGCACCGTATACATCTCTTCGAAACAATTGGACAGCCAACCAAGCGATGACATGTGGTACTGCCAGTTCAACTTCTGCTGTACCTCAAACGCGCCATTAATTACCTCGGGAAGTGAAGCGACTCCATGATGAGGATCAAGAGTCGACAACCGTTAGCACCTGGCACCGAGAAGAGAAACTCCGAACTCAACAGAACTCTCCCATCATAATACTTAGCTCTCGACCTCAAAGAGTTAGGGAACTCTAAGAGATCAGGAGCTAGGGGGCAATTGTGTGGGGGCATTTTCATAATACAGAAATTACCTTAGTTTCAGTAAGAGTACCAACTGGGTCTCGGCTTCATCTCATCCTGGCAATGGCGCCAATAAAGATTCTTACAGTACCGAGATCATCCAAGCTTCGGTAAAAATACCAGCTCGGTATGATCCGATCTCGGTGATATTATTCCAACTCGGTAACAGTACCAGCTCAGCACAACGCATCTCGGCAATAGTGTCAGATGGCGTCCAGCTTATGGTTGTGCTTGGCCTCGGCACCATCCTCAGTTCGGTCCACCGAGACAGGCACCAACTTACAACCAATGATAGCTATCTCACATTACAGAATGTGTTAAAAGATAAGGACAAGCGGCAGATAAAGATAATGAGTTAACTTATCCGGTGATTACGTCCATAATCCCTGACAGATCGCGATAAATCCTGGATAAGATCCAATCATCGAAAAATCAGGATGAGATCACGGGATTTTCAGTCTATATATGCAAGGGACTAATTCAAAATAGGTACGCATACGCTCACGCTTACACACATCCTAACTTCTGTTTCCCTTCTCCTCCTTTCCTTCGTTGAGTTGTGGAACTAGCTTAAGCATCGGAGGGCCTTGCGCTGAGAGCAACCAGGGTCTCTGACTGCAGTTTCCTTCTCTTCTTTCAGGCTTCAACATCCGATCTTTCTCGAGAGAATTTTCACATCCACTTACGTAAGTCCATGCAAATTTAGGCACTTACACACTTAATGATAGATAATAGAGTAACATTGCATGACTATCCTACAGTGAAAAATCATGATAACCCACCTAATGATGAAAATCAATGGTAGGCCAACCAAATTATGAAACAAATGCAGCCCTACAAAATAAAAAAAATCTTGATGGGCCCATCCCACGATGAAGAAATAGTGGAGATAACCAATGATGAAAAAAAACCAATTGGTGGAATCCATAATTTTTTTCATATATTTTTAAATGAGCATCGCCATCAATAAATAAGTTTGGCCATTCCTTGGTTTCAAACATTGGGTTGGACACTATTCTTTCCATTATTCAGGTGGATCTAGCGTGATTTTCATACTGAGTGGGCCCACTATGATTCAATAATTCGATAGAGCCACCATTATTTTTGAATCAATTTATTTCTATTATGGGAGTATTACCAAGTTCCCATCTTTGTTACTCATTACATGTTACTAAATTGGTGGTATTTCACCAAGTTTCCAAAACCAAGGAAAACATATTTTTATAGAATATGAAAGATTTATTATGCATTAAAGAAAGAACGAATATTAAATGACTAATAAAAGTAGCTTCTCCTAACATTGTGAACTTTTTAAAGAGAGCTAAGAGGAAAAAAAAAAAAAAGAAAATTCCAAAAATTGGTTGCACCATCACTGTTCTGCCACCATTGGCTTGCTCTTTCCAAGTTGTCATTCCTTCTTTAGCCTACATTGAAGTAGTTCTATGTTATTCTGTCTTCATAAAAGCTACTCCGCCACAACCATACATGTACACCAATCCAAAACCCAATTAGTGCCCTTTTGAATGGACTAGACCCAGAAATCATGCTAATTGTTTCATCCTTAGCATTTAATTGATGCCCCTCAAATGGACAGTCATGAAGAAAATGTCCCATCTTATTCAGCTGTACTTGATGAGACTGGGTGATGCAGCATAAAGCGCCCTTAGACAACATTTTCATCGTGTGGGATTCACCTAAATGCCTGACAAACAGGAGTAGGGAGATTGAGCCATTGGTATGTGGACAGGGGGTGGATCCAATATCATTTCAATCAATGATTCTATACGTTAATTTCATAGCCTCAAAGTTTGATGTGTAAATCATTAGTGGGATAATGATCGGATCAATGGCAAATTGGGTGCAACCCTGATTCATGACTGGTGGGTGTGTGCAAGTATTGGATCACCATAATTGGTCACCGTCTAGTGTCTACAAAGAGGTCAAAGTGGAGCATTTTGGAGCAGAGACTCACTAAAAAATGTCCGGTCTCTTTTCCTTAAAAACGCCCATATGATCATTTTATTTGGGGCTCATCAAGATATTTGACAACCAAAGGAGTGAAGAGATAAACAGATTTGTGTCGCGACCCCCGACCGGGTCATCGGGCCTTCATCCGGGATCGGGACACTAATAATAAGTATAAGTGTACATGAATGAATTTAAACCAAACCAAACTCAAAACGTATACGAGTCCATCAAGAAGGATGCCACTCGTACACGCGATTTCCCACAGGTGTCCGCGGTGAGGATATCACATCCACATGAATATTTCTTTTATGTGCGGAAGCGTGTAGCAAATCTATTTCATACATTCATGTCCAAGATACAAGATTAAAGCATATTTCATACTAGTATCAAAATGAGCAATAATCATTAAAGCTATAACCCCAAAATAAAGTTAAGGTTTACAACAAAGTAGTTTAATTACATTGATCCCAAAAATAGAGGCCAACAAAGGCCAATGAATAAAGTATCAAGTTTCCCAAAAGAATGGTTAGATACAACCCCAAAATGTTACGTCACTCGGCACCCGAATGTCTAAATGACATCGTCAGCGTGCCACTCAACTAATCGTTGCGGTTCACCGACCGCCTCCTCGTGCTCCTCCTCGGGGAGACCAACAACGGGACCTGAGTACCAAAGCAAAGGGTCAAACACAACGGTTTGGCAAACGGGTGAAAAGGCATAACAATATAGAAAATACCTTGAAAATCATTTAAACCTGTCAAAGCATTAGTTTCATAAAACAAGAGAAGCATTTGTTCAAATACATATGCAATATAAAACATGTAAGGTATCCAAGGAAACGGGGAAACAAACAAGATGGCAACCACACATAGCTAAGTCCTCTATCACCGAAGTGACAAGAGCATATCGGGATGTTGTCTCAGTCACCGAAGTGAGGAGATGCAACATAAGTAACATATACATAATATAATACAATACGGGACGGGACCACGGTAGCGAACCGGGTATCGGGACAAGACCACGGCAATAACCTAGTAGCGGGATCCAAGACTGCAGCTGGCGGGACGGGAAAGGGTCTCCAAGTCGGTAGATCAAACCGGCAAGGAAAGCCAAGCTTAGTGGTGCCGACTCATAGGTCAAATCATGTAAAACAAGACATGTACAAATCATGTAAAATGCACTTAAATAAACGGGCGGGACGGGGTGCTCAAAAGCACTAATTTCATTTTCAAACGGGAAGTGCATATCGGGCTAGCAAAAGCTCTAGTTTCAAATTCAATGTTTTCAGGAATGATAAATCATATTTCTTGAAATTCGGGACAAGTATTGGGATTCGATGTAAATCAAGTGAATAAGGACCCCGTATGTCGATTGTGATGATCACTTGGTACTCCTTGAGTTTGGAGACATTCTGGGCTCTTTATGCACTTTAGGGATTCAAACTCTAATCGTATTTTAGTTAAACAAAACCTAATAGGGATGGGATCCTAAGCACAATGTTAATCTAGTAGTACCTTACAACCTACTCAGTCATCGAAAGGAAAACGGATTCGCGATACCCAAACAAACCAATTTCGCGTTTAGATAAAAGAAAGGATATCCCGTCGTTCCGCACCGTTCAAGATTGAATTAGGTTAAGTACCGATACGACCGGATTAACCATGAGGAACTGTCGGTTCAACCGTCCTCAAAAGAAGTCCAATGGGTCCATAAAAGGGTCACTAAGTTCCATTTAAAGTCCATCTAATCTTAGGGTGAAAAGTCAGTTTTCAGCAGGTTTCCAGTTGGGCCGATCGACCTGGCCCATGGCCGGTCGACCGCGTACACAGGGGCACGGTCGACCGCCCATGGGCCAGGTCGACCGGGAGTTTTAACTTTAAATAGGTGAATAGTATTTTGGTCAGGCTTCAGAGAGCTTGACCTCTGTGTGGCCGGTCGACCGCGTGCACTGCGGAACAGAGAATCCCGCAGTGCAGCAGGTCTGCTAACTGGGGGCCTGTTCTAGTGTCGCCGGTCGACCGCGCCCCTTGGCCGGTCGACCGCGTGAACTGCGTAACAGAACCCAAGTTCTGTTACAGCAGTTCAGGGGTTCTTTCTACTTTTTCCTATCTTTCTTCAATCTTTCCAAACATGATTAGCAATCTCATATGTGATTAAAACAAGCTTTCAAGAACTAAAATGAGCATTTATTACCAATCTAAACAAGTCATTAATGCCTCAAAACATTAGGTAAAAACATAAATGCATTTCATTAAAACTCATTCAAAGATAAAAGAGTCAAAACATCCACTTGCCTTAAGTCTTCAATCAATGAAAAATAAGCTCTTATGCAACTTTGCAAGTCAAGAACACAAGCTCTACAAAAACCCCCAAAACAAACCCTAAAATGGGTCAAAACAATGAAGGAGAAGAGAGAGCTTTCAATATTGAAAATGTAGCTTCTCTAAGGCTAGAAGAACACTAATCTAGAAGATTAGGAAGAGATCTTACCAGATGGTGCTCCAAATGAACAAGACAAGCTAGAAGAAGGTCTTGGAGAGGTGAGATTTCTTCACAAATGGTACTAATGGAGAGCCCTTGAAGTGGAGAAGAATATAATGAAATCTTTTGAGATGATGGTGCAAGTTTGGTGATGATTGAGCAAGGAGAAGAAGAGAAAAGTGCACCAAAAACCCTAGGTTCAGTTGTTGTGCTGGAAAAAGAGAGAATGAAGGAGATGGGTTCTCTTTTATAAGCTACACAAGTGGGCTCCACCTTCTAGTAACCTAGTTGGGCTGAAATAGTGGTTTTCGGGACTTCGGATGAAATCGACGAAGAAGGAAGAAATGATCGTCGAAATATCTAGTTTCTAAAAAGTTTATGTTTCGCGGGTTTCGGGATTAACACTAATTTGGTATAGATTTGGAGTAAAAGTACTGTTTTGCCCTTGAAGCTAGAAAAGTCAAGTTTCGGGGTTTCGAACGGGAACGGGATCAACATGAAAGTTGAAGACAATAACGAGATAAACAAAACAGGATAAAATGCAAATCAAGAAAACCAAGATAAAACCTCAAGTACACATAAAGCCATAAACAATGAACCCCCAAAGGGCCCCACTAATACCAAAGGCACTCAAAATCCCCAAAGCTATTTCCAAGCTATTCTAAACCAACTAAACCAAATCCACAAAACAAAACAAGACTAACACGCAACTAACAAAGCACTAATCGAGATCGCTCGGGTCGGGGTCTTACAATTTGGATGTGGATAATAGATGGTCCCAACCTAATTTAGATGAGACGTCCCTAAACTCCTAATTTAATTTAGGGCCTCAAAATTTAAAGCTGCATACAAAGAAAATTCCTTGGTATTAAAATAAGAGATAATTAGCAAAAGGTTCCTAAAGTCGAATCTATCTAGCCTCCAGTTCAGGCAAATTCTATTTAAGGGCTCTGGTCCAATCAGCTAGACTATTTATAGCCAGAGGTCCCTACATCCACGCGGTCACATATTTCAGGACTAATTTGCCCGTGTAACTGTCGCAGCATGTAATGCAGTGGTACATCAACGTGTCACGATTATTTAGCTGAATTAAGGGCATAAGCAATCATTTATTACTGATATGCCCCTGTAATTCAGCGCAAATCTCGCTTTTTGAATTTCAAACTGGAATCGATTTTGATCTTGAATCTGAATGTAGAAAATTTACGAAAGAGAAGATAGATCTTTTGACTGGCTTATACTTTCGTAGATTCATTGTTTGCGAACCAAATTGCATATCCAACATTTGGGAAGTTGTTCTCTTCTTAGTGGATTATAGTTTCGTAGATTGATTGTCTGGGAAGTAGATTGCAGATCCAACGTTTGGGAAGCAGTTCCATTTTTTTTAGGCAAGCGAGGTCTTCCATTCACAACAGAGAGTATGCAATCTTTCTTATTTAAATGTGTAGATCTATATATTTTTTATACTCATGGTCATTTCAATATGTATGGATTCATATTGTATGGATGTCTAATATGTATGTGCAGATTTTTATTTTTATTTTTCACTTTTTATAGGTAGATTTTGATAGTTTTGTTATTCATTAACAACTCGATTTGTATTGGTTCAGATGATCTAGTTATGCTTTTTATATTTAGTTGTAGGTCTTCATGTATTTAGATTAGTTAGAGCCTGGTTTATCTGCCAGTCTCGTTAGTTAGTTTCTTTCTTATCAATTCCTTTAACACTTATAAATTCTATTGAGAGCTGCATTGTGGAAGAAGTTATGTAATCAAAGATATGTGACTTTAGCATCAAATTTATCTGACATCAAGCACACATATCTTAGTTTTATCCAAAATTATCTGAGATCTATATAAATTATCTGATTTCTATATCGAATTTATCTGAGTTCACGTAAAGAAATTCAGATAATTTTATACAAATTTGGCACAAACTCATATAGATTTGTACAGATCATGTGAGTGGTTTACCTTATGCACACTTTTTTCAATGCTGATGACCCTTGATATTCCTTGAATTTTGTAAATTTATAGATGGCACAGCCGTTATTGCTTCTCTATAAGTATGGGATGTTTACTGCTATCATTCATTTGAGTGGGAGCATGAGTTATGATGATTTGATGTGTCAAGTTTGTAACAAATGAAATATTCTTTCAGTAAACATGGTTTGTTTGACTTACGCATTGCCTGGCCACCCAAAGTGCTTGCTAGACAGCGATTCAGATTTACTTAACTTGTCCATGTTGGCATCTTCAATGGGATTGGGAAGAGTGGATGTATTTGGATCAGAACCGTGGGAATCTGAGGACGATGATCAAGAGGAAAATGGTGATGATTTAGCTGAAGATGCCCTAGCATTAATGGGGTATGAGGGTACAAATATAGAAATAGATCTTCTTCCACAGTTTTGTACACATAAAGAGAAGATTTTGCTGTCTTCGGGCTAGGCAAGTTGTACTAGAGATGTGGGGCAAATGTTTGAAGGCAGTGGTGCGGAGTTTAGAAGTGTCCGGTGCAGATATTCGATTGAGGTTGGGTTTGAATTCGTATATGTGAAAAATGATAAGGTGAGGATGACAGCTGAATACTCTCTCAGTCATTTGATGGGTTGCAGATGGCGTGTTCATGCATCAATTGAGAAGTCGATTGGCCATTTTTGTATCAGGACATTAGACAATGAGCATACATGTGGAGTAGCAGTTCAAACATTGAAGAATAGCCATATGAACTTTAAGACAGTTGCAGATTTAATGATCGATCATGTTCGTGAGAAGCCGTTCACCAGACCGATTGATGTCGTGCATCACTTTAAGGCAAATTATGGGCTTACCATTACATATCTTCACGCATTGTGGGGTGTGGAAAGGGTTAGAAATAAGTTGTATGGTGATTTGTCGCTATCTTTTGACCATCTTCGTTGGTATATTAAAGTGGCGGATGTTAAACCCCAACCCAGGATTAACCCGTTAGTGTTTTCTTAGTGTGTGCTTAGTCCTAAGTGGGTTTAGCTACCGTGGGTTAGAGTATGATTAATTTTAGTCCTGATCATAGCTTTGGGGAATTTTGAGAACGTGTAGTGTTAAGTAGACACACTCAGGAAGGTCTAGGTGTACGTGCAAGCATGGGGAGATCGTGTGTAGTTTTGTGTTAATCGTGAATTTCATTTCATTTAAATGGCTTTTATGATTATCTATAACTTTTGTGTTTAGCCCGTCTACGTTTGTAGCCCAGAAACTCAAGTTTTGGGCCAAAGGGGAAAAATTGTCTTTTCACACTCAAATCTGGACACAATTTTCGAGATCTCAAAACCGTGTCAAAAATATACTTTTCGGAAACTAGATATTTCGAGGACAACTTCATTCGAGGCCCGAAAGACCATGTTTTCACACATGCAAGAATTAACACTTGAGGGACCCACTTGCAAAGCATTTAAGTTACCTTCTCATCTCTTTTCTCTTCATTTCCCCAATCTCTGCAATTTTCTGGACTAGGGCTGAGAAAACCCTATTTTCTCTTCATTTTTCTCCTCTTGAATGCATGAGCTGGAGATCTCCAAAAGGAATTCCAAGACCATCATCTTCTTCCTCTCATCCCAAGCTTTCCATTGATACCATTTTCTTTGGATTTCTAGTTGGGCAAGCTCTCCATTTTCTTCCTCACTTCTTGTTTGGACACCTCTAGGTAAAAGCTCCAACCCACCTCTTCAATGGAGTTCTTTTGACTCTTAAGGATCTTATTTTTCTAACTTTCAACACCCATTTTGAAATGGGTTTCTTGTTTCCATTTTTGGGTGAATTTTTGAATGGTTTTCATGGGGTTTTTGTAGCTCTTGGCTTAACTCTTTGGTAGGAGTGCTTGAAGGAGTTTTGTTAGCATTTGGGCAAAGGCAAGTAATCTCTATAGGTTTATTGTGCATGTGTGTTTATGGATTTCACTATTTCTCTTAAAGTTCCATATGATTTGTCATTTAGTATTAATGGTATGTTTTGTTAGACTTCTATTTGGTGATTTCTACTCAAGTATATGTAAGGATGTTAATTAACTTTCCAAACTTTCAGCCTTTCTATTTTGTGTGTAAGCCTTACCCCTTTTTGAAAGTTGGGTTTGTTTAGATGAGAAATGGGATTTGAATGTTGATGATTATGGAATGAATGATATGGGAATGTAAATTTGACCCCTTGAAGAGCATGGAGGCTCAGGGGATCTCAGGTGTTCTAAGTGTAAGATGGAGGGAGGTATTGGCTTAAGAGCCATCTATGAGAAGTGCAGTTTCTGCACACAGCGAGCACAGGCAGAAGCCTGTTCGCTCGAGCGACCTCTGGGTTTGCTCGAGCGACCAGGTCACTACCTGGCGCGAGCGTAGGCAGAAGCTTGTTCGCTCGAGCGACCAGGCCACTGCCTGGCCCGAGCGCAGACAGAGGGCTGTCCGCTCGAGCGACCCTTGGTTCGCTCGAGCGAACTGCCTGCTGTCTTGGCAGTTTCGAGACAGAACCTCGATCGCCCGAGCAACCTGATGGTTCGCACGAGCGAGATATTTCGCTCGAGCGAACTATCCAGACCGCTCGAGCGACCTGTCAAATCCCAGTTTTAGAAATTTTGACCCCATTTACTTACTCTTTAAAGATTTGAAAACTAGGCTATATTAAGGACCTTAACCTGACATTGTGTGATTGTAACTCCAAGATATGAATCAACTTCGGAGGCACCAACTATTGTGTTTTAACAACAGAGTCTCAATCACACAAGGGTCAATGAATAGCCTTAGCTTGTACTTGTGAGACCCCGCCCCGAGAAGCCCAGATTAGTGTTTGAGCTGTGTTTAGCTCTAAGTGTGTTTTGTGGTTTAGTTGGGATAAGAATAGCTTTGTTATAGCTTTGGGATATTTTGAGTGTCTTGGTTTTAGTGTGGGGCCCTTTGGGGGTTCCCTGTTTATGGCTTTTCGTGTACTTGAAATTTTATCTTGGTTTTCTCGATTTGTATTTTATCCCGATTTACTTGTTTTGTTAATACCTTCAACTTTCATGTTGATCCCGTTCCCGTCCCGAATCCCGAAACTTGACTTCTCTAGCTTCAAGGGCAAAACAGTCTTTTCACACCAAATCTGTACCGGATTATTGTTATTCCCGAAACCCGTGAAACATATACTTTTTGGAAACTAGATATTTCGACGATCGTTTCTTCCTTCTTCGTCGATTTCATCCGAAGTCCCGAAAACCACTATTTCAGCCTTTCAAAGTTCTTAAGTGGTGGAGCCCATTTTCATATGTTATAAGAGAACCCATCTCTTCTTTCCCTTCTCCATTTTCCAGCACAACTGAGCCTAGGGTTTTTCTTGCCTCTTTTCTTCTTCTTCTTGTTCTTCCATCATCAAGAGACAACCAAATCTTGCACCAACATCAAAATGGAGATTACCATTCTTTTCCTCTCCTTGAAGGCTTCCTATTGGTACCATTTTTGAAGAAACCTCTTCTCCCCAAGACCTTCATTTAGCTTGCTTTGTTCATTTGGAGAACCTATTGGTAAGATCTCTCCCTAATCTTCTAGATTCATGTTCTTATGGTCCTTGAGAAGCTCCATTTTCATTATTAGGAGCTCTCTCTTCTTATTGCTTGTTTTGACCCATTTTAGGGTTTGTTTTTGGGGATTTTTGTAGAGAGTTTGTGATCTTGGCTTGCAAGTGTGATTAGAGCTGGCTTTTCATTGATTAAAGACCCAAGGCAAGTGGATGATTTGATACTTTTACATTTGAATGAGATTTGATAAAATGCATTATGATTTCATCAAGTATTTTGTGATATTAATGGCTTGTTTAGACTTGAAAGAAATGCACATTTGAGAGTCTTGATAGCTTGCTTTATCCAAGTATTAGATTGCTAAACATGTTTGAAAGAATGTAGAAAGGAATGGAAGAAATGGAAAAGGCCACTGCACTGCTGTAACAGAACCTGGGTTCTGTTACGCAGTGTACGCGGTCGACCGGCCAAGGGGCGCGGCCGACCGGGTACACTGGAACAGGCCCCCAGCTGAAGGACCTGCTGCACTGCGGGATTCACTGTTCCGCAGTGTACGCGGTCGACCGGCGACACAGAGGTCAGGCTCTCTGGAGCCTGACCAAAAGACTATTCATCCATTTAATTTTACAACTCCCGGTCGACCTGGCCCATGGCCGGTCGACCGAGCCCCCTGTGTATGCGGTCGACTGGCCCAACTGGCCCAACTCTAACTTGTGGTTGCACTATTCTCTTCTTCTTCTTGCTTCTCCATCATCAAGCACCTCCCAAGCTTGCACCATCATCTCAAGAGATTCCATAATCTTCTTCTCCATTGCAAGGGCTCTCCATAGACACCATTTTGAAGGAAATCCCACCACTCCAAGACTCTCTTCTAGCTTGCATTGCTTCTTTGGAACACCAATTGGTAAGCTCTCTTCCTAATCTCCTAGATTAGTATCCTTCTAGCCTTAGAGAAGCTACACTTTCTATATTGGAAGCTCTCTCTTCTTCTCCATTGTTTTGACCCATTTTAGGGTTTGTTTTAGGGGTTTTTGGTAGAGCTTGTTTCCTTGACTTGCAAGAGTGCTAGGAGCTTTTTTTTCAGGGATTTGGGACTTGAGGCAAGTGAATGTTCTGACATTTTTACTTTTGAAAGAGTTTTGGTTGAAATGCACTTATGGTTTTACCTAAGGTTTTGATGCATTAATGACTTGTTTAGGTTGGAAATAAATGATCATATTCATGCTTGAAAGCTTGTTTTTTTAATCACATATGATATTGCTAATCAGGTGTGGAAACAATGTAGAAAAAGTTGGAAAAAGAGAATGAACCCCTGCACTGCTGTAACAGAACATGGGTTCTGTTACGCAGTGTACGCGGTCGACCGGCCAATGGCGCGGTCGACCGGCGACACTGGGACAGACCCCCCTGCAGAGCAGCCTGCTGAACTGCGGGAGTCCCAGTTCTACAGTGCACGCGGTCGACCGGCCTAGGGCGCGGTCGACCGGCCCAACTGGAACCCTGCAGAAAACTGTCTTCTTCCCTATGATTAAATGGACTTTAGATGGAACTTAGGGACCCTTTTGTGGGCCCATTGGACTTCTTTTGAGGATGGTTGAACCGTCATCTCCTCACGGTTAATCCGGTCGTATCGGTGCTTAACCTAGTTCAATCTTGAACGGAACGGAACGACGGGATATCCTTTCTTTTATCTAAACGCGAAAATTGGGCTGTTTGGGTATCGCGAACCCGTTTTCCCTTCGATGAATGAGTAGGTTGTAAGGTACTACTAGATTAACATTGTGCTTAGGATTCCATCCCTCTTAGGTTTTGTTTAATTAAAATACGATTAGGGTTTGAATCCCTAAGGTGCATAAAGAGCCCGGAATGTCTCTAAACTCAAGGAGTACCAAGTGATCATCACAATAGACATACGGGGTCCTTATCCACTTGACTTATATCGAATCCCGATACTTGTCCCGAATTTCAAGAAATGTGATTTATCATCCCCGAAAACATTGAATTTGAAACTAAAGCTTTTGCTAGCCCGACATGCACTTCCCGTTTGAAAATGAATTAGTGCTTTTAAGCACCCCGTCCCGCCCGTTTATTAAAGTGCATTAAACATGATTTGTACATGACTTGTTTTACATGATTTGACCTATGAGTCGGCACCACTAAGCTTGGCTTTCCTTGTCGGTTTGATCGACCGACTTGGAGACCCCTTCCCGTCCCACCAGCTGCAGTCTTGGATCCCGCTACCCGGTTATTACCGTGGTCTTGTCCCGATACCCGGTTCGCTACCGTGGTCCCGTCCCGTATTGTATTATATATGTATATGTTACTTATGTTGCATCTCCTTACTTCGGTGACTGAGACAACATCCCGATATACTCTTGTCACTTCGGTGATAGAGGATTTAGCTATGTGTGGTTGCCATCTTGTGTGTTTCCCGTTTCCTTGGATACCTTACATGTTTTATCTTGCATATGTATTTGGATAAATGTTTATCTTGTTTTATGAAACTAATGCTTTGACAGGTTTAAATGATTTTCAAGGTATTTTCTATACTGCTATGTCTTTTCATTCGTTTGCCAAACCGTCGTGTTTGACACTTGATTTTGGTGCTCAGGTCCCGTTGTTGGTCTCCCCGAGGAGGAGCTCGAGGTTGCGGTTGGCGAACCGCAACGACTAGTTGAGTGGCACGCCGATGATGTCATCTAGACATTCGGGTGCTTGAGTTGCGTAACACCTTTTGGGTTGTAACTAACCATTCTTTTGGGAACTTGATATTGTATTCATTGGCCTTTGTTGGCCTCTATTTTTGGGAACAATGTAATTAAACTACTTTGTTGTAAACCTTAACTTTATTTTGGGGTTATAGCTTTAATGATCATTGCTCATTTTGATACTAGTATGAGACATGCTTTAAATCTTATATCTTGGACATGAATGTATGAAATATGATTTGCTACACGCTTCCGCACATAAAAGAAATATTCATGTCAATGTGTTATCCTCACCGCGGACACCTGTGGGAAATCGTGTGTACGAGTGGCATCCTTCTTGATGGACTCGTATACGTTTTGTTGGTTTGGTTTCAATAAATTGGAACAATCATACATCATATAAATACATCACATTAACAGTCCCGATCCCGGATTAGGCCCGCCTTCTTAGTGGGGACCCGGTCCGGGGTCGCGACATGAACTGGTATCAGAGCGAGACGTGTTTCAAGCAATTAAAAGAAACTAGAAATCTTAAGGACGTGGCGAGGATTCGTTAGAGTTTTCGTTAGTTAGTATCGTGTGAGCATTGTGTGACCCTTATTATATTATCTTGTGCTAACAAATTGTTTTGCAGCATCATGCCACCTCGCAAAAGGCCAGTTAATGGCAACCCTACAGCTAGTAACAGTGAACAGACAGGGCCAGTCCAGGAGGACATCCCTGAGAACCCTATGCCCAATCAGTTCCAGCATCATGGATTAGAGAAGCTCATCATCTTCCAATTACAAAGCCGATGGACACAATAAGGGTTCAAATAATGGAGCAGATGGTTAATAGGAGTGAGGTTTCCAACAGATGGAAGTCAATCATTTGCCCGAATATGGATAAGACGCTGGAGGCTTTTATCTAGCTTGGATGGACGTGGACTGTCAGGCGTTCGAGTGAAACTATTTACGATGTTCACTATTACCCATTAGTGACTGTGGACATTTTTAATCACATATGTTCCTGTTATCAGTGGCAGATCAATGGTTTTTAGTGCGCCCATGCTTGTGCTGCGATTCAAAAGAGTGGAAAGGACCTGAATCTTTTTATGGATCACTATTTTCACACTCATACATATAGGGCTTCATACGACGAGCAGATATTCCCAATTCCAACCGTTGGAATGCCAGAGCCAACAGTTCCTGAAGCTGTTATTCTCACACCCGTGGTTAAACGCCTAGCTGGCAAGCCGAAAAAAATGATGATCTTGTCAAGAGGGGAGGTCACACGGTAGATAAAATGTGGGAGGCGATGTGGTCGGATCGGCAATCACAATAAGAAATCGTGCAAGGATCCTATTCTTTGACAATTTATTGAATTAGATGTTGACTTTAGCTTCAGTCTAATATTGTCCATACATAGCGTGTATATAGATTACAATATGAATTCTGATTAATGAATAATAAGTCAAATTGACATTACTTTTAATGCAGTTTAATGTGTTGTTACTTTTATAAGTAATTGGTTTTAAATGTGTTTAAATCATACAGTTAGTGTTCAAAATTTATATTAAAATTGCATTAGAACTGAGATTAGGTGGAATCAATAGCTCGACAGAGCAATCACATGACTCAGTTAAATATGTAGCAGAACTCAGATAATTTCATTCGGAACTCAGATAATTTCCATCAGAAGTTAGATAAATTTGTTAGAAGTCAGCTAAAATTTTATCAGAACTCAGAAAAAATCATTGCATAGCATTTATGTACG
The DNA here is from genome assembly GCA_003546025.1 of Camphora micrantha. Classification (NCBI taxonomy): domain Eukaryota; kingdom Viridiplantae; phylum Streptophyta; class Magnoliopsida; order Laurales; family Lauraceae; genus Camphora; species Camphora micrantha. The sequence continues at coordinate 16,508,770 of QPKB01000009.1, read as the reverse complement.
AATACATTGACAAGAAGTTTTCATATACATTCATTCACAAATGTGACAATTAAATTCATTCAGTCATTCACAAATGTGAAAATTACATTGACAAAAATGTTTCTCCAACTTCATGTGAACCAAAAAAATACATTGACAAGTTTGTTGTACTGTTACTTTTCATATACAGAGATTTACATTAATATGTTTCATCTCCGCTATGACATTAGACTTTTTCAAAACAACTTGTTTGTGTCATGGTTGTAGTTTTGGCGTTATTGTTCGAAATCATCATTAGCAGTTTGTTGCCTGGCATGGAAGTTTTCAAGTGTCCAGCTGCGATGCATGTCATTTAGGAACTTGCTCACTATCTCTGCTCTCAAACCATCAATGACGCTCTATGGCAGCTTTGAAGCAATTACTTGTTTATGAGTAAGTTGCCTCATAATATAACAAACGATTACCCCGCAATCAACACTAAAACAGGACATGCTGTTGTTAGTCAATTGTAAATAAGTCACTCTCAAGTCAATTGACTAAGTGTATTGGCACAATGATACTTACGAGCCCATTTTCTGTTATGGGGCGTCTTCCACGCTTACCAATGGAGCTCCATATGTCTGTGTCTCTTCAACATTTATATAATTGTAGTTCTCCACATACTATTTCTACAGAATAAAAAAAACCGTATTTTTGGTGGGTGTTCATTTACTCTTACGGGGACCATCATGTAAATAACAACTCGGTCAATGAGACGTACCAGAATTCGTGCATCATCAAAGTAATGATCGACTGTTTTAGCTGATCTTGGTCATAAAGAGTTGTAATATAGTCGATCTCCTTCTTTATGATCCAGCACCAATAGTGTTCAGTGGAAGGGATCAGCAACCTTCCTTTTTCCATTTGAATTCATTGGAAAATGCACGAATCTGTGGTTTGTCGTTCTGCTCGGGGAGATCTGAGGGTGCAAAATCTTTTCCCTCATTTAAGACGTCAGGGCATCAACGAATTTCTACATTAAGACGAGTTTAGTAACTGTTTATGATATATTAAAATAAAGTAAATGGTGACACGATTAACACATTTATTATCTTTTACCGATCATAAACTCGTTACGAAGCATGATTTTTCTTGAGGCAGCAGGCCTTCCTAATGAACAGTCGTGAGTCGCTCTTGGATTTATCCATGCTCTCTATATAGCAGCTCAGCGTAGCAGTCAATAACCTATTCAATTCCAAACATATAATGTTAGGCATCTAGTATGAACACGCCATTTTGTATGTGTCTAAAATGAAGCAATAGTCTATCAATGTTTCTATGTCGTGATGCTTACTGTGCTGGACAATTCTGCTCTGCTGAGAACTAAAATTATGTCCTCATAAGATATAGCTTGTATCCCCTCACCTCCCCAAACCAGCGCCCTGCAAATGCAATTGCACAAAGTGCTCAATTAGTCGACATTTTGATTAATATTTTTGTACAACAGCAACTATGTTGCTTAGTTGCATAGGTCTGTAACTTACGCATTGCCTTCAGCTTCATAAATCTGCTTGAGGTTTTCAATGTCAGACGCATTCATTTGCTTGGTGACTGCATTTTTTGGGAGTGTGAAGAGGGGGGCTGTTGGGTGCATTTTCCTCATTGATGTTTTTTTTTTTTTTTTTTTTTTTTTTTACCATGGAGGACTGTTTCACCTCCTTAATTGGCTTCGATGGTGCGTCAAAGGACATGATCTGACCAATAATTCAAGTAAACAAATATAGATTAAATAAATTGGAATTTATACAGGGCCAGAAAAATTCAATATAACATCAGATAATTTTATTGAAAGTCAGTTAAAATCACACAGAAGTCAGATACATTTAATGAGAAATGTTACAAGTTCACACAGAAGTCAGATAAATTTGATAGATACTCGGTAAAACATGAATTCAATTCAAACAAAAATTATCTAAACAAACATGGATGTGTAACTGAATTACATCAGGTACATTTCCTTCAACGTATTGATCAGCTGCAGCCTCTTCCGCTGCTTTCTCTGCCATTCTAAACCCTTTTTGTTGTGAATTAGTTTTGCTTGGAGGCTAGAAGATATCATCTAATGTCTTTCCAGCCCATTCCAATCCCTTCTCTATATAATCAATTGTCATTTCCTTCAAGAGCTGCTGCAGTTTCAAGTTGTTTGATTCCAAATTTATCAACTTTTTCTTCAGGCCCTTCACCTCATTTTATACCTTTGCGGCTCCTGAGGACTATACATCTGACACACTCATGGTATGTTTCAGTTGCTCTTTGAGGGAGCTGACCAGTTGAGAAGACTCCTCTACAGTCTGATCGGTGTCTACATTACGTGTTTCAAGGGAAGTCTTCTCCTTTGTCAACTGCTCAACCAACAATAGAGCATTGTCCTTTTCTCTGAGTAAGTTGGCGATCATTTTTTCAGTTTCAAGCCTGTCCTTTTTTATGTTGTTGTTTTCTGCCGACGTCCTTTCAAGTTCAATAGCCATCATTTGGATCCGTGCTTGTAATTCTGTCTTTTCCTTAGTTAGTTGGATGACTAATGAAGTTGCCCTGTCACGCTCTTCAGTAAGATTCTTGAGCTCGCTGTTTTCGGCGGATTGTGACGGGTGTCTAGGACAAGGCACGTTATCACCAGCTACTGGTTCTAATCCAGAATGTGTTTCAGATGGCACCTTATATACTGTGTTGCTGGTGCTGCCAATTATGTCAGCTAAGATGTTTGCAACCACCAGATCTGTCTATAGGGACATCTGTTCATAATCAGCCATCTCCACTCCAAAAGAGATAGACTGTGTCGCCACACCAGTGAAATATATTTCTTCACTATTATTAATTTCTATCTGCTCTTCCAAATCGGATACGACCAATGTCTCTGTCATTATGTCTATATCCGGCTGGGTGGCTTCAATCATTTTATTCTCTGCTTCCTCCTCTCCTTCTTCCAATTCTTGTTCTTCCTCTTCATTTCCTACCTCTTGATCCTCTCCTTCATCCCCATTTTCTCCTTCTCCCTCTACTGCTATGCCTTTACCATCTCCTTCATGTGCATCTGTTTCTTCTTCCTCATCTTCATATTCTTCCACTTTCTCTTCTCTTTCACTGTTTTCTTTTTCTTTTACTTCTTGCTCTCCTTCTATCTCCATTATGCCTCCCTCATCACGACTACTACTTTCCAACAAGGACAAGAATCGCTGCAGTTCAAGCAGCATGGTATCTAATTTGTCACCAACGACCTGCATTTGGTAACAGTGTTAGGCTGAACATGTTAGATTAAAAACTTAGATAAAATTAGATAGTGAAAGCTGAGATAAATACCTCATTAGCTAGTAGTGTATGAAGGGGCCTTTTCCTAAGTGTCATACTCACTGCCCTTAGATTCCACTTTAGTATCCTTGGGAAATGCACCGAATTATTTGGGGTGACAATTGTCGTGTGCTCACACAACCAATACTATTACAAAATTAGAATAGACATATATATCTCATTCATTCTTTGTAAATTCAAATTCCAATGTATAAATAAGTAGTTGTCTATTGTACCGGTAATGCAATAAGGCAGCCAATGACTCTATCAGAACCACGGCTCCTACTGTGTACTGACTCCACTAGTGTCGCGACCCCGGATCGGGAGGGCGGGCCTCGATCCGGGATCGGGACTAATTATATATGTATATGATGTATGATTGATTGTGCATGAATTAAAATCCAAACAAAACGTATACGAGTCCATCAAGAAGGATGCCACTCGTACACGCGATTTCCCACAGGTGTCCGCGGTGAGGATATCACATCAACATGAATATTTCTTTTATGTGCGGAAGCGTGTAACAAATCTATTTCATACATTCATGTCCACGATATAAGATTAACGCATGTTTCATACTAGTATCAAAATGAGCAATGATCATTAAAGCTATAACCCCAAAATAAAGTTAAGGTTTACAACAATGTAGTTTAATTACATTGTTCCCAAAAATAGAGGCCAACAAAGGCCAATGAATGAAGTATCAAGTTTCCCAAAAGAATGGTCAATCACTATCCCCAAAATGTTACGTCACTCGGCAACCGAATGTCTAGATGACATCATCGGCGTGCCACTCAACTAGACGTTGCGGTTCTCCAACCGCCTCCTCGTGCTCCTCCTCGGGGAGACCAACAACGGGACCTGAGTACCAAAGCAAAGGGTCAAACACGACGGTTTGGCAAACGGGTGAAAAGACATAGTAATAAGGAAAATACCTTGAAAACATTTAAACCTGTCAAAGCAATAGTTTAATAAAACAAGAGAAACATTTGTTCAAATACATATGCAAGATAAAACATGTAAGGTATCCAAGGAAACGGGAAACAAGCAAGATGGCAACCACACATAGCTAAGTCCTCTATCACCGAAGTGACAAGAGCATATCGGGATGTTGTCTCAGTCACCGAAGTGAGGAGATGCAACATAAGTAACATATACATAATATAATACAATACGGGACGGGACCACGGTAGCGAACCGGGTATCGGGACAAGACCACGGCAATAACCAGGTAGCGGGATCCAAAACTGCAGCTGGCGGGACGGGAAAGGGTCTCCAAGTCGGTAGATCAAACCGGCAAGGAAAGCCAAGCTTAGTGGTGCCGACTCATAGGTCAAATCATGTAAAACAAGACATGTACAAATCATGTATAATGCACTTAAATAAACGGGCGGGACGGGGTGCTCAAAAGCACTAATTTCATTTTCAAACGGGAAGTGCATGTCGGGGCTAGCAAAAGCTCTAGTTTCAAATTCAATGTTTTCGGGAATGATAAATCACATTTCTTGAAATTCGGGACAAGTATCGGGATTCGATATAAATCAAGTGAATAAGGACCCCGTATGTCGATTGTGATGATCACTTGGTACTCCTTGAGTTTGGAGACATTCCGGGCTCTTTATGCACCTTAGGTATTCAAACCCTAATCGAATTTTAGTTAAACAAAACCTAATAGGGATGGGATCCTAAGCACAATGTTAATCTAGTAGTACCTTACAACCTACTCAGTCATCGAAGGGAAAACGGATTCGCGATACCCAAACAAACCAATTTCGCGTTTAGATAAAAGAAAGGATATCCCGTCGTTCCGCACCGTTCAAGATTGAATTAGGTTAAGTACCGATACGACCGGATTAACCATGAGGAAATGTCGGTTCAACCATCCTCAAAAGAAGTCAAACGGGTCCACAAAAGGGTCACTAAGTTCCATTTAAAGTCCATCTAATCATAGGGTGAAAAGTCAGTTTTTCAGCAGGTTTCCAGTTGGGCCGGTCGACCTGGCCCATGGCCGGTCGACCGCGTACACAGGGGCTCGGTCGACCGGCCATGGGCCAGGTCGACCGGGAGTTGTAACTTTAAATGGGTGAATAGTGTTTTGGTCAGGCTCCAGAGAGCCTGACCTCTGTGTGGCCGGTCGACCGCGCCCCTTGGCCGGTCGACCGCGTGCACTGCGGAACAGAGGATCCCGCAGTGCAGCAGGTCTTCTAACTGGGGGGCCTGTTCCAGTGTCCCCGGTCGACCGCGCCCCTTGGCCGGTCGACCGCGTGAACTGCGTAACAGAACCCAGGTTCTGTTACAGCAGTTCAGTGGTCTCCTCCATTTTTCCAATCTTTTCTACATTCTTTCCAAACCTGATTAGCAATCTCATATATGAATAAAACAAGCTTTCAAGAACTAAAATGAGCATTTATTTCAAGTCTAAACAAGTCATTAATACCTCAAAACATTAGGCGAAAACATAAATGCATTTCATCAAAACTCATTCAAATGTAAAAGCATCAAATCATCCACTTGCCTTAAGTCTTTAATCAAAGGAAAAACAGCTCCTAGCACTCTTGCAAGTCAAGAACACAAGCTCTACAAAAACCCCCAAAACAAACCCTAAAATGGGTCAAAACAATGAAGGAGAAGAGAAAGCTTCCAATAATGAAAATGTAGCTTCTCTAAGACCAAAAGAACACAAACCTAAGAGATTAGGGAGAGAGCTTACCAAATGGTGTTCCAAATGAACAAGACAAGCTAGAAGAAGATCTTTTGGAGATGAGATTCCTTCACAAATGGTACCAATAGAGAGCTCTTGAAGCGGAGAAGAAGATAATGAAATCCTTTGAGATGATGGTGCAAGTTTGGTGTGTCTCTTGATGATGGAAGAACAAGAAGAAGAAAGGGAAACCCTAGGCTCAAGGAAGTTGCTGGAAAAAGAGAAAAATGAGGGAGATGGCTCTCTTTTATAAGCTACACAAGTGGGCTCCACCAACTAGAACTTAGAAAGGCTGAAATAGTGGTTTTCGGGACTTCGGATGAAATCGACGAAGAAGGAAGAAATGATCGTCGAAATATCTAGTTTCTAAAAAGTATATGTTTCGCGGGTTTCGGGAATAACACTAATTTGGTACAGATTTGGTGTAAAAGTACTGTTTTGCCCTTGAAGCTAGAAAAGTCAAGTTTCGGGGTTTCGAACGGGAACGGGATCAACATGAAAGTTGAAGACAATAACGAGATAAACAAAACGGGATAAAATGCAAATCAAGAAAACCAAGATAAAACCTCAAGTACACGTAAAGTCATAAACAAGGAACCCCCAAAGGGCCCCACTAATACCAAAGGCACTCAAAATCCCCAAAGCTATTACAAAGCTACTCTAAACCAACTAAACCAAATCCACAAAACAAAACAAGACTAACACGCAACTAACTAAGCACTAATCGAGATCACTCGGGTCGGGGTCTTACATCCTCCACCCCTTAGGATATTTGGTCCTCCAAATAAAACACAAGACTTACCTCAGGTAGGAGATGTGGGTACTTCTTCTGTACTTGGTCTCGCAATTCCCAAGTTGCCTCTTCCGGTCCATGATTCTCCCAAAGTACCTTCACCCACTGAATAGTCCGTGTCCTCAATTCTTGCTCTTTGGTGTCGATGATCCGAATAGGCTTCTCAACATAGGTAGCATCTTCTCTGATCTCTAACGGCTCATGCTGTAGTACATGTGAAGGATCGGGGACGTACTTCTTCAACATAGATACATGGAAGACGTTGTGTACACCAGATAGCTCGGGTGGTAAGGCTAACCTATAAGCCACTTCACCAATCTTGCTCACAATGTCATAAGGTCCAATGTATCTCCTTGACAACTTGCCTTTCTGCCCAAATCTCAAAGTTCCTCTTGTAGGTGATACCTTCAAGAAAACTTTGTCCCCTTCCTTAAACTGCAAGTCCCTTCTGTGAGAATCTGCATAACTCTTCTGCCTACTCCGGGCTACTTCCAGACGTGCCTGAATCTGCTTGACCTTATCACTGGTCTCACTTACCATTGTCGGTCCATGGAAACTGCGGGTACCAACCTCTTCCCAACACACAGGTGTCCTACACCTTCTGCCATACAATGCCTCGAAAGGCGCCATTCCAATGCTCGAGTGGTAGCTGTTGTTGTACGCAAACTCACACAAAGGTAGAGTCTCGTCCCATTGAGTTTTGAAGTCTAACACACAAGCACGGAGCATATCCTCAAGAGTCTGTATTGTCCTCTCTGACTGACCATCTGTCTGAGGGTGATAAGCTGTACTGAACTGTAATCTAGTACCCATAGACTCATGCAGTGTTTTCCAAAATCTTGAGACGAATCTGCTGTCTCTATCAGATGTGATGGAAACTGGCTGACCATGTCTGCTGACAATCTCACTAACAAACAACTCTGCCAAAGGTAGCATGTGCATCTTCTTCCCAGTCTTCATCGGAATGAAATGAGCTGACTTGGTGAGACGGTCCACAATGACCCAGATAGCGTCATTTCCTCTGCTAGTCCTCGGTAATCCCGAAATGAAATCCATGGTTATATGCTCCCACTTCCATTCCGGAATTTCCAACGGTTGCAACAACCCTGGAGGCTTCTGGTGCTCTGCCTTGATCAACTGACATACCATACACCGAGAAACAAACGCTGCTATCTCTCTCTTCATGTTGTTCCACCAAAATCTGCCCTTCAAATTCTGATACATCTTCGTGCTGCCAGGATGCACAGAATACCTCGTACTGTGAGCCTCGGTCATGATATCATTCCTCAAATCTTCAATGCTTGGCACACACAGACGGTCACGGAAGTACAAAACTCCATCTACAATCCGAAAATCAGGACGATCTGCTATCTGCTCTGAAATCTTGGCCAACTCTGGATCTTGCAACTGACTGTCTTTAATCTTCTGGATGAAGGAAGGCTCTGACACTGACATGTTAGCTAACAAAACACCCTTCTCAAGCGGCTGCAAGTCTATTCTCAACTCCTCAAATTGCTCAAAGATACATGTGCCACTGAGATTAGCCATGCCTACTGATTTCCTGCTCAAAGCATCAGCAACTACATTTGCCTTCCCTGGATGGTATTTGATCGGGAAATCATAATCCTTGATATACTCCATCCATCTCCTCTGCCTCATGTTCAATTCCTTCTGTGAGAACAGGTACTGCAAGCTGCAGTGATCTGAGTGAACCTCAAATTTCTCTCCATAGAGATAATGTCTCCACATCTTCAATGCGAAAACAACCGCTGCTAGCTCAAGATCATGTGTTGCATAGTTCTTCTCATGATCTTTCAACTGACGGGATCCATAAGCTATCACTTTCCCTTTCTGCATCAACACACAACCAAGTCCAATGTTCGAAGCATCGGTAAAGATGGTGAAACCGCCACTTCCAGATGGCAAAGTAAGGACTGGTGCTGTGGTCAATCTCTTCTTAAGCTCTTGGAAGCTAACTTCACACTTGTCTGACCACACATATGAATCATTCTTCCTTGTCAACTTCGTCAAAGGTGACGCAATCGACGAAAATCCCTGAACAAACCTCCGATAATAGCCTGCCAATCCCAGAAAGCTCCTGATCTATGTCACATTCTTCGGTCTTTCCCACTGTACCACTGCCTCTATCTTGGATGGGTCTACTGACAAGCCTTCTCTGGAGATAATGTGCCCCAAAAATGCTACTTGTTCAAGCCAAAACTCACACTTATTGAGTTTTGCATATAGCTGGTTCTCTCTCAGAAGTTGCAAGGCTATCCTCAAGTGCTCTTCATGCTCTTCCTTGGTCTTGGAGTACACCAAAATGTCATCAATGAACACCACTATAAACTGATCTAGATACTCTGCAAATATCTTGTTCATCAATGCCATGAACACTGCTGGTGCATTTGTCAATCCAAATGGCATGACCAAGAACTCATAGTGCCCATATCTAGTCCGGAAAGCTGTCTTCAATACATCTGACTCTCTGACTCTAAGCTGGTGGTAACCAGATCTCAAATCAATCTTCGAAAAGAAGGAAGCACCCTGTAACTGATCAAACAGTTCATCTATCCTTGGCAATGGATACTTGTTGATGGTCACTTGGTTCAATCTCCGGTAATCAATGCACATTCTCATGGAACCATCCTTCTTCTTAACGAACAACACTGGAGCTCCCCATGGCGAAACACTAGGTCTTACAAAACCTTTGTCCAACAATTCTTGCAATTGTGTTTTCAATTCTCCCAATTCCGCCGGAGCCATTCTATAAGGTGCAATGGATATAGGAGCAGTCCCTGGTAATAGCTCGATAGTGAAATCAATCTCTCTAATGGGTGGTAAACCTGGAATCTCCTCCGGAAAAACATCCGGGAATTCCCAAACAATTGGGATATCCTCCACCCCTTGGGACCGTTTATCCTCCGTGATAAACGCCAAATAGGCCTCACATCCACCCTTCAGAAGTCTATCAGCCTTCAACGCTGAAATAAACCCTGTACTAGGATTACCCCTGTCTCCTCGAAACAGTACTCCTGCTGGTGACTCTTCTAACTTGAAGGTGAGGGTCTTATGGAAACAATCCATTGTAGCATGGTACCCTGCTAACCAGTCCATCCCTAGGATGACATCAAAATCAAACATCTCCAAAGAAATGAGATTTGCTGGTAACTCTAACCCTCCTATCATGACTGGACAACTAGGGTAAAAAGTCCTACATACAACTTCTTTACCTATGGGAGTAGCCACAGTCAATAGGAAATCCAAATCTCTAGCATGCATATCAATCAACTTTGCAAATCTGGGGGAGATAAAAGAGTGGGTAGAGCCAGGGTCAAACAAAACCCTAGCTTGGAATCCACAAACAAGGAGTGTACCTTCCACAACATCTCCTGCTGCCTCTGCATCAGCTCTGTTGATAGCATAAATCTGTCCTCTCTGCTGTGGCCTATTCTGAGCTTGCTGTGGCCTGCCTGCATTCCTATTCTGTTGCGGAGGACGCTGATTCTGATTCTGTCCCTGCTGACGGGCTTGCTGCTGCTGCTGTGGCCTATACTGCTGCTGTGGGGCTTGCTGCTGAAGAGGTCTAGCCTGGTTCTGCACAACTATTGCATTCTGAGGTTGTGCTGGACGCTGTGCCCCTTGCTGCTGCTGATTCTGCCTGTTCTGCCTCGGGCAGTCCCTCATCTGATGAGCCATGGAACCACATCTGAAGCATGCTCCTGTGATGGTACGACACTGGGCACTCTCGTGGTTCTTCCCACAATGTGTACACACCAAAGGATTCTGCACATTCTGCTCTTGCCTCTGCCTCTTGTGCTGATGGTTCCTCTGCTGGCTGTTCTGCTGTTGTTGCTGCCCCTTGCCTTGGAGTCTGAGGATCTTGTGGTGGAAGTTCTCAAATTTGTAAGCCCTCTTGACTGCCTCTTCGAAGGTTGTAGGTGGTACAACCCCGGTAGCATCCCTCTCAATGATGGGATTCAGGCCTTCAAGGAACTTAGCAATCTTCTTTTCCACCGTGTCCACTAGCTCAGGAGCATATCTTGACAATCTCTCAAATTTAGTGAGGTATTCGAGGACTGACATGTTGCCCTGAACAAGCTGCTGGAATTCTGCTGCCTTCTGCCTCCTGATGTGAGTGGGCACATACTTGTCCCCAAACTACCTCTTGAAGCTAGTCCATGCCACTGCATCTGGCATGTGCCTATACTCTTCCCTCACTGTCTTCCACCAGATATCTGCTGAACTAGTGAAGAGAGATGTTGCAAGCTGAACTCTTTCTCTTCCTGTGCACTGGAAGATCTCAAAGATGTTCTCCGTGTGCTCCAGCCAATCGTCTGCAGCCAATGGGTCCTCTGTCCCAAAGAACTCTTTCGGGCCCCTCTTCCTGAACTTCTCAAATAGGGCATTCGGGTCATGCTCCCTCTGATTGATCACAATGGCAGGCTGAGCTTGCACAGGCTCGGGCCTCCTCTGTAACACCTCAAGAAGTTGCCTCTGCATCTTTTGCAATTCCCTAGCATGATCCTGATCTTTCTTAAGCATTTGCTCTTGCAGTCTGGCCTGATTCTCATTAGCCTGTCTTTGTTGATCCAACATTGCTTGCATCATCTGTTGGAACTGATTTGGCATGGTGTTCTCGGGGATGTCCTCTTGGACTGGCCCTGTTTGTTCACTGTTACTAGCGGTGGGGTTGCCATTTACTGGCCTTTTGCGAGGTGGCATGATGCTGCAAAACAATTTGTTAGCACAAGATAATATAATAGGGGTCACACAATGCTCACACGATACTAACTAACGAAAACTCTAACGAATCCTCGCCACGTCCTTAGGATTTCTAGTTTCTTTTAATTGCTTGAAACACGTCTCGCTCTGATACCAGTCTGTCGCGACCCCGGACCGGGAGGGCGGGCCTCGATCCGGGATCGGGACTAATTATATATTGTATGATGATATGTATGTGATATTAAATCCAAACTCCAAACCAAACTCAAAACGTATACGAGTCCATCAAGAAGGATGCCACTCGTACACGCGATTTCCCACAGGTGTCCGCGGTGAGGATATCACATCAACATGAATATTTCTTTTATGTGCGGAAGCGTGTAGCAAATCTATTTCATACATTCATGTCCAAGATACAAGATTAACGCATGTTTCATACTAGTATCAAAATGAGCAATGATCATTAAAGCTATAACCCCAAAATAAAGTTAAGGTTTACAACAAAGTAGTTTAATTACATTGTTCCCAAAAATAGAGGCCAACAAAGGCCAATGAATAAAGTATCAAGTTTCCCAAAAGAATGGTCAATCACTATCCCCAAAATGTTTCGTAGCTCAAGCACCCGAATGTCTAGATGACATCATCGGCGTGCCACTCAACTAGACGTTGCGGTTCTCCAACCGCCTCCTCATGCTCCTCCTCGGGGAGACCAACAACGGGACCTGAGTACCAAAGCAAAGGGGTCAAACACGACGGTTTGGCAAACGGGTGAAAAGACATAACAATAAAGAAAAATACCTTGTAAAACATTTAAACCTGTCAAAGCAATAGTTTAATAAAACAAGAGAAACATTTGTTCAAATACATATGCAAGATAAAACATGTAAGGTATCCAAGGAAACGGGAAACAAGCAAGATGGCAACCACACATAGCTAAGTCCTCTATCACCGAAGTGACAAGAGCATATCGGGATGTTGTCTCAGTCACCGAAGTGAGGAGATGCAACATAAGTAACATATACATAATATAATACAATACGGGACGGGACCACGGTAGCGAACCGGGTATCGGGACAAGACCACGGCAATAACCGGGTAGCGGGATCCAAAACTGCAGCTGGCGGGACGGGAAAGGGTCTCCAAGTCGGTAGATCAAACCGGCAAGGAAAGCCAAGCTTAGTGGTGCCGACTCATAGGTCAAATCGTGTAAAACAAGACATGTACAAATCATGTATAATGCACTTAAATAAACGGGCGGGACGGGGTGCTCAAAAGCACTAATTTCATTTTCAAACGGGAAGTGCATGTCGGGGCTAGCAAAAGCTCTAGTTTCAAATTCAATGTTTTCGGGAATGATAAATCACATTTCTTGAAATTCGGGACAAGTATCGGGATTCGATATAAATCAAGTGAATAAGGACCCCGTATGTCGATTGTGATGATCACTTGGTACTCCTTGAGTTTGGAGACATTCCGGGCTCTTTATGCACCTTAGGTATTCAAACCCTAATCGTATTTTAGTTAAACAAAACCTAATAGGGATGGGATCCTAAGCACAATGTTAATCTAGTAGTACCTTACAACCTACTCAGTCATCGAAAGGAAAACGGATTCGCGATACCCAAACAAACCAATTTCGCGTTTAGATAAAAGAAAGGATATCCCGTCGTTCCGCACCGTTCAAGATTGAATTAGGTTAAGTACCGATACGACCGGATTAACCATGAGGAAATGTCGGTTCAACCATCCTCAAAAGAAGTCAAACGGGTCCACAAAAGGGTCACTAAGTTCCATTTAAAGTCCATCTAATCATAGGTGAAAAGTCAGTTTTTCAGCAGGTTTCCAGTTGGGCCGGTCGACCTGGCCCATGGCCGGTCGACCGCGTACACAGGGGCTCGGTCGACCGGCCATGGGCCAGGTCGACCGGGAGTTGTAACTTTAAATGGGTGAATAGTGTTTTGGTCAGGCTCCAGAGAGCCTGACCTCTGTGTGGCCGGTCGACCGCGCCCCTTGGCCGGTCGACCGCGTGCACTGCGGAACAGAGGATCCCGCAGTGCAGCAGGTCTTCTAACTGGGGGACCTGTTCCAGTGTCCCCGGTCGACCGCGCCCCTTGGCCGGTCGACCGCGTGAACTGCGTAACAGAACCCAGGTTCTGTTACAGCAGTTCAGTGGTTCCTCTAATTTTTCCAATCTTTTCTACATTCTTTCCAAACCTGATTAGCAATCTCATATATGAATAAAACAAGCTTTCAAGAACTAAAATGAGCATTTATTTCAAGTCTAAACAAGTCATTAATACCTCAAAACATTAGGTGAAAACATAAATGCATTTCATCAAAACTCATTCAAATGTAAAAGCATCAAATCATCCACTTGCCTTAAGTCTTTAATCAATAAAAAAACAGCTCCTAGCACTCTTGCAAGTCAAGGACACAAGCTCTACAAAAACCCCCAAAACAAACCCTAAAATGGGTCAAAACAATGAAGGAGAAGAGAGAGCTTTCAATAATGAAAATGTAGCTTCTCTAAGACCAAAAGAACACTAATCTAGAAGATTAGGGAGAGAGCTTACCAAATGGTGTTCCAAATGAACAAGACAAGCTAGAAGAAGATCTTTTGGAGATGAGATTCCTCCACAAATGGTACCAATAGAGAGCTCTTGAAGTGGAGAAGAAGATAATGAAATCCTTTGAGATGATGGTGCAAGTTTGGTGATGTCTCTTGATGAAGGAAGAACAAGAAGAAGAAAGGGAAACCCTAGGCTCAAGGAAGTTGCTGGAAAAAGAGAAAAAGGAGGGAGATGGCTCTCTTTTATAAGCTACACAAGTGGGCTCCACCAACTAGAACTTAGAAAGGCTGAAATAGTGGTTTTCGGGACTTCGGATGAAATCGACGAAGAAGGAAGAAATGATCGTCGAAATATCTAGTTTCTAAAAAGTATATGTTTCGCGGGTTTCGGGAATAACACTAATTTGGTACAGATTTGGTGTAAAAGTACTGTTTTGCCCTTGAAGCTAGAAAAGTCAAGTTTCGGGGTTTCGAACGG
>QPKB01000009.1:16366999-16493350 GCA_003546025.1 Camphora micrantha | reverse complement strand
CTCTAAGTTCACTCTTTGTTGGTGGCCCACCCACCTCAAATCAGCTGCTTTGGAGCCCTCCGATCTCGGTAAGTTCTACCCAGCAAATGACCCAGATCTGTTCCCCTAATACCCATCAGGAATTGCCATTTCTATTGTTTTTGCAGAGAATGGAGGGAAAGAAGACAAGGAGGCTTTGCCGGGCTTTGCCGAGTACAGCTTTGAGCAGCTCCGTGCTGTGACGTCTGGATTCGCATCCGAGAACATCGTCTCGGAGCACGGAGAGAAGGCCCCGAACGTCGTCTACAGAGGAGTGTTGGAAGATGACCGGAGGATCGCGGTGAAGCGGTTCAACCGCGTGGCATGGCCTGATTCAAGGCAATTCTTGGTAATTCTTTATCTGGGGGAGATTTCTGTTGTTGGATAGTTGTTTTTTATTTTTTATTTTTTTGGAAATTTTATTTGTGATCTTGGTTTTGGTTGAATTGCAGGAAGAGGCTAGAATGGTGGGGCAACTACGGAATGAGCGGCTGGCTAATCTAATCGGCTGCTGCTGTGAGGGTGATGAGAGGTTGCTGGTGGCGGAGTTTATGCCAAACGAGACTCTTGCAAAGCATCTCTTCCACTGTAAGCTTGAGATTTGGTGTCTTGCTGATTTTATATTCTGCATTCATCTGTTAAATCCATGTTCTTTAATTGCTTTTACTTCAATTCTGATGTTTTAAGTTGCAAGAGTAGGCTTATTCTATTCTATCTCTCAATTTTGGTAGGAAAAAAAAAAAAAAAAAAAAAAAAAAAAAAAAAAACAACGACATTAGATGAAGAAGCATGCTAGGTTTTTTACCCCACAATATGGTATTTTAGATCATCTTCCATTTCTTCTGGATTGTGAAGTTTAAACTTACTTGAATGTGGGGTCACTTCATAGAGAGGGAGGAGAGCTACTTCAGGCTACATTTATGGGTTTTACCTTCTATACAAATATAACCTTGTAATCAAATCATTTTCAATGTGGCATTCATTCATTTGTCTCATTGCCTCCAGAGCGTAGGATGGTTTTTGGTGAAAGACATGACTGACCCTGGCTCAATGGATAGCTTCTGTGAAAAGAATCTGTCTGACCTTGAGTCGGGTTCATCTAAATGACTTCTTAAGACTAAAGTAGAAATGGAAGCCATTAATCCATTTTAGATTGACCTTTTATTTTTATTTTTTATGATGTGGGTATCCTTAAGGTCTCTTACGGTCTTACCCAATAAGACTAATCCCCCTTGTGGCACCCGCTAAACCCACATAAACGCACACCGGGCAAATCTGAGGCGGTTTTGAAGGCAAGATATGGTGAGAAAACCCATGCCTTATGCCACTCCTACTCCCAGGTGGGTATTTTGGCTGGACTGTTGACTATTGAAAATTGCATAAAAGAATAGATATCATTTAGAAGGCAACATGGGCAAAAAGTTATGAGGAATATAGAACATAATGTTGATATAAAGATATAAGAAAACCATTTTGCACAGTATAAAAAAGTGAAAGCTTTCAAGTGAAGAATATATTAAAAAATGGATGCAAATATGTTATTAATAGTGGACAAGGTGATTTAGGGAAAAAAATGACTTCAGTTGGCCAACCGGTTTATTATTATTATTATTAATTTTTTTCCACTTTTGTCTTGTTGCATCAGGATTGGCTTTGTTTGGAATTGAACTGGGTTCGGTGCAAGGTTGTAGTCTAAGAGAGTCTAATCGTCTGTTTAGTTTTATGGAACTTGTTTTTAACTGTTAATCTTGTATTTGAAAAGTTGTGAGTATTACAGTAGAGCACCTGTTCCAATCAGTTAATCAGCAATTCAACCACTCTCTTGTTTTGGTTTTTCGTAATCTTTCAGCTGCTTGTTACATTATTCTTGGTTTTGTGGTGGTGGTTGTCGTCGTCGTTGTTGTTGCTATTAACGATTTATGAGAATGTTTTTTTTTGTAGGGGAGACTCAACCAATGAAATGGGCAATGAGGTTGAGAGTTGCTCTTTATTTGGCACAAGCTCTGGACTACTGTGGCAGTAAAGGGCGGGCACTTTATCATGACCTGAATGCTTACAGAGTTTTGTTTGACCAGGTTTTGTGATTGGTTTGTTTTTCTTCTTTCCATTGGGTTTCTCCTTTTTCCTGTCTAGGTCTTACAGGTTGGTGCTTAACAGGATGGTAATCCAAGGCTGTCATGCTTCGGTCTTATGAAGAATAGCAGGGATGGGAAGAGTTACAGTACCAACCTGGCTTTCACTCCACCAGAGTACCTGAGGACAGGTTAGTACTTCCATAAGTGAGATTTAAGTGTTATCCTATATGGATTATGCATTTTCAGTTCCATTTTACCCAAACAATTCAAAATGGTTACTTCCAATTTAGCTACTTCGGTTCTAAGTGTGAAATTCATACGTGTGATAACCAATGATGTTTAAAAAAAAAGAGTTGAGCTTGATGTTATGCAAAGTGGGTCAGACTGAACTCAGGTTTAGTCTGGGTTGGTTTGGACTTCAGTGCATCATGACTTTAAATGAAATATTTCACAAGCCAATTTGAAAAAAGAAAAGAAAAGAACCAAAAGAGTGGAAGACGGACATTTCTTCTTGCCCTTTAGGAGAAATTTGCAGAGAAAATAACAAAAGAGAGTTAAAACACAAAATACTACGTAGATAGGTAGAGAAAAAGTATTATTATTGTTATTATTATTATTTTTTGATAGCAAGTAGAGATGTGTATTTATGTATGATATATTTTTACAATAATGGAGTTTGTGATTGGGGAGGATGGGGGAGGTGGAGGAGGATCTGACTTCACTTGCATAGCACCAAGATATGAATCATTATGTTTTTAGCATTTCTTAAATATTTATGAATAGCCAAATCTATAATTCTAGAATATCTTAAAATATTCTGCAATACCCAAAGACTAAAAGTAATAATATGTTAAAAGTCTGCAAAAACTACCAAACAACAAAAGTAGCAAAGCATTATAATATATCAATATTGTAATATATGCAAAAGGATGTCAAATTTTAAAGCAACATATATTTTATTCTGCCTGTACCCAAACACCCGCTAACTTCATTCAATATATGATGTTACATTGCTTTATATAGGAAATGAAGGGCACCCTAATCCTACTTCTGTACTTTGCATGACTTTCCTACTCTAATCCATTACTTTTCTTTTTATTAGGAAATACTGAAATATCCAAATTAATCTAGATTTCCAAAAATCCTATGGATACCTATCATTCTTCTGTTGTAGGAGTCCCAATAAAACTTGCCTAAAACATTGGCACCAAAGAAAGAAGTTGTTTATTTGAGCATTATCCTATAGACACCATTGTATGTGGGTCCCATATCTGGGTCCACAACATATGGCTGTGTCAGGTTCCCATTCAATTTTGGTCCAAATCTTGGTCTGTACTCTGATAAGGGCAACTTCGGCTGGGTTTAGATCTGGGCTTTGTCTGCTTGGCTGGGTCTGGATCTGCTTTCTGGCTTGGACTGGCTGGGGTTTTATTGAATATGGACCACACCTGAGACATCTCCAAGCCTGCATCCCCTGGTTACCCATTTAGTGATCCATTTGTCTGTGGCAAGGGCGAGTGGCTTCCAAGTTTCATTTATAATGGTAGGTATGCCATTTGTATCTGAAGAAGCTTTATTAAGTCAGTATTCTATACTAACCAATATAAAAGAAAAAAAAAGTATATATTTTATACTGCAGATATGATGGTAAAAGCTTGCTGTTGCAATTAGGACAGTTGGTATGACCGCCAATTAATCTTGTTTTGTTAGTGAATGATATGCATGTTTTTCTTGTCACCATCTATTGGTGAATGATACACATGGTATTCACGTCACTGTGAGCAGGGATGTTAATGGACGTTGAGGACTCATTCTGAAAAATTCGGGTATGGTCCCCTTCGTTGGACCCAATTGATATCAGATCTGGGTCTATGACCATGGGTTCAGGGGTGCATACCCAACTGCCTCATTACCTGAGTGGCATATATAAAATACCATGTATATTGTACAAAAATATATTAATATCATTATTAATATTATTTTTTACAACAATAGACATGGAAAAGTTGCATCATAAATGGTTAAAGATCATTGTTGCAACCCAAAGGTTGCAGGTTCGAGTCTCCTTGCCTATTTGTTATTATTATTATTTTTTTTACAGTATATTAAAATTTGAGTCAGGCCCAGGTCCAGGTATATATATTTAATTGGGTCTGGATCCACTATGGAGCCAACCGGAACTAACATCTGTAACTGTGAGTATTGGATTGGCTTCAAATTGCAATAACAAATAACTCTTTTTTCTCTTCCTCCTTGACAACAGTGGAAATATATTTCCATTCTTGAATGTGCATTCATATGGTTGCAGTTTTTTTTTCCTGTCCAGAATTGCAGAATACATCATAATGTTCTATGCATCCTAATGTTCTATTCAAATTTTCTACTTTTACTATCCTTTTAAAAATCAGTACTGTCAGGTGTGGTTTTTGATACACTTTTACTGCCATTTATTTTCCACTGCAAAAGGAGCAATCCATCTCATTGTGTTTGTTTCTGGTTGGCAGGGAGAGTGACACCAGAAAGTGTAGTCTACAGCTTTGGAACTCTATTGCTTGACCTTCTTAGTGGCAAGCATATTCCCCCAAGCCATGTAAGCTTTTCCTCCATGTGACCTACCGGCTTCCGTAATGACAAGCAGCCTATTACATCTTCTTGCCAACGGAAGAAAATTAAACCCTATTTAATTTAAACCATCGAAAACTAAAAGCAACTAATTTCTACACACTAAAAAAGGTTTGCTTAATGTTCCTAACAAACTATATTGATGAGAGAAAGTATTGATTGAAGTTGATTTGCCCCTTGCTTGATACATGCATATGCTTTTTGCACTCCACACGAGAAATTGACCCCATTGAATGATGGTCCAAGTCTTGGGTGTACTTTGTCTTGGGCTGGCTGTAAATTATTTGGTCCTGTACATAGGTTAATCTTGGCTGGGTCTAAATCTAGATTTGGGCTGTGCTAGGTACATCTCCAAATCTGCACCGTCACCAAACCCGCATCATTTCCCTAGTGTTTCAATGCAGTTCGACCTTGGACACTTTTCCTGTTCATATTACTTATATAGACATAAGACATGCAGAATGTAGAGGGTTCCTTTGATGACACTTGATTCAGTTTATGTCTGGTGTGACAATTTTCTCAGGTGGAACATAACTGTTTCTCTGCCCTTGTTGAACACATACATGTTGGCTTTTGGACTGTCATATCCATGTTGACCAAAAGTATATGCTCGCTGCCTGTTTTTGTGACATTGCATCACACCTCATCTTTATATTTCTGGTCAATTAAAAAACTAACGAAACACTGTATCGTACTCGTATGTCATCCCCTCCTCTATATGATGATGCTTTATAGTTGAGGATTCTTTTTTAATTTTAATTGCAACCTATCTGTTGCATACTGTGATACCAGTTTATCACCATCTTGCAAATTTCCTCCCTTCTGTTTAAGTTCCTTTATCTCTTTCTTTTTCATCGTTCTTTAACTGCCGGATCAGGCCTCAAATCTTGGATATTTGCTTCCTTGTCTTAGTGATCTTCAGTTTTCTTTAAAGCCTGATGTCATAAATACCAAAACTGGCTGTTGTGATGTGATAAATATCAAAATTGGTTGTTGTGGCCAACAATTCAAGCCTCCCATTGCTGTGATGGTTATGATGGGGTTTACCTCCAGATACAACTTGCCCCAAATTCCAATTCTTGACCCTTCCTTGTGCAAGCTATCCAACTTTTTCAATCATTGGGGTACCTATTTTGGCCTTTCGACTCACATCACTCATGGATTGGCCCCAACTTGAATGGTTTAAGTTGTTTTGTTCAGAGAGGTCAAGATAATCTAATTTTCTCTTTGCTTGGCTCAGACCTGCTCAGATACCATTTTATTATAATTTTTTTCCAGACACACATATTGTTTAAAACAGATTTAACATAGTTTTTAGAACAGTTTTTTTTTTTTTTTTTTTTTTTTCTATAACTTGAATTTTAATCATTTTAACTGCTTATTACCGTGAACAAAATTATATTATAAAATTGAAAATATGGTTATTATTTATTGTGAGCAACTGGTGCCTGATTATGTCGCTCTCAGATACATGTCTTCTTTACATACATCGAAAAGTAGATGAGACTTTCAGTTACTTTTGTGGTTTTTTTTTTTTAAAATAATCATCTGAAGTCCTTCAGATGTTAGAAATGCTATACTTGTCACTCCTATAACTACTGCTCACCATTACTGGACTAAAATTTTATGTAATCTTTGTCCCAGGCAATTGACCTAATACGTGGTAAGAATTTTCTCATGCTGATGGATTCTTGTTTGGAGGGCCATTTCTCAAACGACGATGGGACTGAATTGGTGCGGCTAGCTTCTCGTTGTTTGCAATATGAGCCTCGGGAGAGGCCTAATGCAAAATCATTACTGACTCTGCTCTCTTCTCTTCAAAAAGAAATAGAGGTAAAGCATATAACTTATTCAGTGCAAATGTCCATAATTGCTGAGGAAGGCCTAGTTTCCAATAAACATTGTGTTCTTTCATTCACAAAAGTAGAAAAAAGGGCTCTGTTCAAAATTTAAATCAGTAAATAATCTTTTTGCAATGATGAAATTTAGAATGCATTCGGTACTTCTTTATAGTAGGGTTAGCCATTTTGGTCATTTATAAATAAATAATAGCTGACAAAGTTTTGTCATGAGTGGTTTGGATCACTAAATGTGTGTTAATCATGTCAAATATGTAATGGTTGAGGTACTGTACAATCAAAATTGCATATTTCCTCCTATCATTGCTTCATGAAGGTAATTCATATGTCCCTCCCTATGTTCAACCAAGGTTTTAAATTAAGGTGCCAATCTTTGTGCTAGATAACCCAGGATGAGTTGATGCCGGATTGTACTGGTCATAACAAAATTACAAAGAATTTCAACTGGTAAAAAAAAGGAGTGTTGGAAAGAAGATAAAAAATGTGTGAGTGTAATGGTAGAGTTGTATCTTATCTCAATTACAGGGATGTTTAGTTTTTTGTTTTTAATTTTTTTGCACGCTAACATGATGCTGATGAGTTAATGTACGTAATGAAATTAAACATATATTTTGTGTTTATGATTTTAGCTTCCATTAACCTTAAAAACCTCAAAAAACCAAGAAGAGACTAAACTCTTAGATCAAGATCTTAATTTTCACATTTAGGAAAAGATATTTTTTTGGGTTGAATCTGGACTCCAAAAAGCAATGAAAAGGAGAAAGTGGAGAGAAGAAGCAAGGGAAGAAATGAAAAAAATATTTGGGCCCAAAACCATATTGATGAGCACAAGGATCTGGATTTGGGTATCAAGTACAATACCTATCAGGCGGTCGAGAAAACTTGGTGGGCCAAATTGGGTCTACTTCTATATATTCACTTCCATGCGTTGTGAAGAATTGGTATTAGAAAATATTGATGACTGATACTTGTCTTTTTTGCTTAAAACTCTAAGAGGAAAAATGGAAAATTTTGGTCAAATCACTGTCTGTGCCAGTCCTTACCAATCTCTGTTGGTCCGTGCTACCCCAACTTGATTTCACTATCCTGGTCATTGACCCATCATAGTGGTAGGTCTCTTTCTTCTTTTTTTCAGAGAAAAATAGTATTTATATTGCATCATCCCGTTTTGCATACCTGTCTGTTCTCTAAGATCACTTTGAAAGATAGATATCTTTTCCCCTGTTTGATAATTTTACTTGTCAAGTAAAGTCAACTCAAGTAAAGTTAAGCAACAAATCAAAAGCACTTTAATTCAAAACTCCTTCCATCTTTTTCAAAAAAAGTCAAAAAGCAACTACCTTTATTCACTAAAAGACAAAAAAAACTCCATTTTCCCTATACAAAAAGTCAAATATTCCATCCCAAACAACTAAAAACAAAATACCATCATAACCCACTTATATTTTATTCCCTCTATTTCAGTTCACTTCACTTTATTTTAAAAGTAAAATTACCAAATGGGCTTAATGATTTCAATTTGAAAGATAAGAAAGATATCTATTCTCTAACATTATGCACTTCGATCGATTTGTACATATGCAGGTGCCTTCATATATTTTGATGGGCATTCCACATGGAACTGCACCCTTAATGCGGCAATTATCTTTGACTCCTCTAGGTGAAGCTTGCTCCAGAATGGATCTCACTGCCATACATGAAATACTAGATAAGGTCGGATACAAAGATGACGAAGGAGTAGCTAATGAGGTTAGCAGCCTTTAGCTTACCTTCCATTTCGCTACCAGATTTTAGAGGCCTAATTTTGTAATCCTAACAAATTTTTGATCTTGATGACTGTAGGTAGCCTTAATGGCTGCTGAAATTGTCGTCATAATTCTGTCTTTGGGACTTGTTTCCCTCCTTTTGGAGACTGTAAAACTCGAGGACACTATTTGCAAGGACTGCTTATATTTCCCCTCTTATTATTATTATTATTATTATTATTATTATTATTATCATTATCTTTCATCACTTATTCATTTAAACTGTGATTGGGAATTGCCATAGCTTTATTTTTTGTGAAGTTGGAATGGTGTGGTTGCCATACTGGTGGTACTTATGATTTGCTTCAATTTTATCCAATTACATATCAGATTGTTTTAAATGTTCTAGTTGCAGCTTTCCTTTCAAATGTGGACCAATCAAATGCAGGAGACCTTGAATTCTAAAAAGCATGGTGATGCTGCTTTCAGAGCTAAAGACTTTGGAATTGCAATTGATTGCTACACGCAGGTGAATCTTCCAAACAGAAAATCACGTTCTACCATTTTGTCGAGTTCCTAAGTAAATGGTTGTTTCTTCTTCTTTTTTCTCTCTTATGCATTAGTTACAGATATACTGATGGTGTAAAATATATATTGCCATTATTTGGCTGCATTGCAACATTTTGGAATTTTCTGTTTCATTTTTTTGATCCATTGAGTTTTTGTTTGATCAATAAGTATATGAAATTCTGAAGCGTTTCTCAAGATATTCCTAATATAACTTCTATAGAATCTCTTAATTTTTAACCATTCCTTTTTCTTGAAAGACGCTCTTTATTCTATAATTTTCAGTTCAATTCTTAATCATAATTTTCCTTTCTCTCTTTAGAATATATTAAAAGTAATACACCCACACATACTACAGGGTGTTCCCAACCAGATGAGCGACACCCGGGGACCATAGTTAATCATAATTTCTTTCATAACATTTCTTCATAATATATCCCAATAGAACCAAAAAGGTTTATGTCATTGGTTAGTCTTTGTAGGCGGTATTATGGAGCAAGGGAACAACCCTCGAGTAATCTGAGATGTTGATGTGGGTGGGTCTATCATGAGATGTGCCATGACCTAGTATCTCCCCTATAGTTTATTTAATTTCCTTTTATATTTTCCGTATAAATTTCTATTGCTTTGTTGGAGCAATATCATTTCTTTCTTTTTCTGTAATATTTTCTCTGCTGTTAGTTGAATGCTAATTGTGCTGGCATTGGATATTGAAGTTCATTGATGGGGGAACCATGGTGTCACCTACTGTATTCGCCCGGCGCTGTTTGTCTTACCTCATGAATGACATGCCACAAGAGGCTCTAGGCGATGCGATGCAAGCCCAAGTGGTCTCCCCTGATTGGCCGACGGCTTTCTATCTTCAGGCAGCTGCCCTTTTTAGCCTGGGAATGGATGATGATGCTCGAGAAACGCTCAAGGACGGCACATCCTTGGAAGCCAAGAAAAACAGCAGAAATTGAAAATGTATAGGTTTTGCCTTTTTGTCCTCACCTGTATCTATCTAAATTCCATTTTTATTTGGGATATTTCCCTTTGTTGTCTTTTTTATTGCAAGATTAAGATTCTTTATTGCAAGATTAAGATTCTTAGGAGTTGTTTTACATATTTTCATATAATTTTTTGGCATTGATATGTCTACTGTGTGCTACCATTTCTCCTTGAATGGGGCATTTTGCACTTCTGCTTGGGAGGCCGTGAAGACTATTTGACATTGAGAAATGTTGATCAAGTCCAAATTGGACTTCCTGATGGCTGGATAAAAGGACCTTGAATGGTGTTTTGCGAAATCGTTACCTTCATTTGATGATCATAACTATTTTCTTATGATGAGCAGCCTCTGGTGTAAAACATTTGTAAACAATTTGGTTTAACTGTCTGTTTTGCATGTTCTTGATTCAGTTGTGCGGGCCTCCTTTCTACTTAAGTGGGCTATCTTTCTGTGGATATGCGGGCTCTTTCTTGGGTCCCAACTCCCTTGGCTGGGGTTAAAAAAAAAAGAGGAATTTACGGCGTAGGTCCCCATAAGACTCCATACCACTCTTAAAGTCCCAGAAACACAGTATTTATGGATAAGGTGCTCAAAGTACGATTTTGTATTTTTTTTTGTCGTTTAGCGAATGGCCGATATCGACCATTATGCGGGAACCCAAATAAAAGTTGGGTTTTTTTCAGGAGGGAGAAGGGGGGAGGGGAGGAGGAGGGAGAAGAGAGGATGGGTCCTTTCACGACCCCTTCTTCCTCATTGCCATTGCTGAGGGCTATATCATCTTTTTCAAGATTCCTTATCTCACATTCTTCAATATGTACATCTTTCCCTCATCATATTCACCATTGTATCAGCAACATTAACTTCACTCCATCCACCGGGGTTCTCTCTTGAAGTTCCAATTTTCTCACTCTTCATCATTAAACAACCATCTCCTTCACTAGAAGAAACATCATGATATGCAGAAATTCCATCGTAAGCCGCAACTAAGCTAACCTTCTCCATCTCCTTTTCTATAGAGACACCAAAAAACCCTAAATTCCACCTCTTTACAATCAGTCTCGTTTTGGGCGCCAATTTCATGTGAGAACCCTTGCTCCACAAGTTTCAAATCAAACTCATTCGAACCCAACACGTCTTTTCTGCAATTTTCTTGATGAGTTTATCCTAAAATCCTAAAATTCCCAACTTGGGCTATTTTCAAATCAAAATTAGAACCAAACCCATCAGAGTATGTAATCTCAGTATTAATATTATGATGGGTTTGTTGAGAAAATCCACATTCAACCCCATTTGGAACAGACCCACCTGGGTATGGATTTTCATTTTGAACAGACCCACCTGGCCATAGAGCAGCACCAGCAACCAAAGGAGAAAACCTATGTTCGTCTTTTTTCTTGTTATTTCGCGATATGGTCGATATCGACCATGCAGGGAAAAATGCCTTTCAGTTATATGGACGATATCGACCATAGAGGAAAAAATGCATTTCAGTTATATGGTCGATATCGACCATGTAGGAAAAAATGCATTTCAGTTATATGGTCGATATCGATCATGCAGGGAAAAATATCTTTCAGTTTTGTCGATATCGATCATATAACTGAATTGCATTTTTTCCTGTATGGTCGATATCGACCATACCACTAAACGACAAAAAAATAATAATACGAAAACGCACTCAGGGAGCCTTATCCGTGTCCATGGTGAATAAGGCACCTCCGAAGTGGTATAGGATCCTATAGGGCTCTATGCCGTAAATTCCTAAAAAAAGAAAAAGAAAAGTGGTTATGAATATTTGAATCAAATTAAAAAAAAATTAAGGCATGTGTCATCAATATTCATGTAGTGGGCACAACAAGTCGGAGCTGAGCTGCTCTTTCTCCACTGGTTGGACCCTTATATCATTTCTCTAGTTTGGCTGTGGAGGAGGTCAGATTGAATGTGTGGAATAACTGTCAACCATTAAAAATGGTTCTGTGGACAGTTTTCTCGACTGCTTCACTTCCTAAAAACCTACCTGCCTCTGAGATTTGGTCGGGCTTACAATGTCTACCAATGGTGGTTTTGACTATGGATGTTGAAAATCACCCCATCAACGTAGCTGCGAGAGGAAGATAGTTTTATTTCTTTATTTATTGGGTCTGTGTTGGAGGCCCTCAATTAATTGATAGCTGGTCCTGTTTGGATCCTCAGAACTACATCGCGATGTAGTCAATTTACCTCTGCATCTAATTACCTGTAACCTGTCTCTATGAGTGAGGTTTGGTACAGGTGAGCTTAAGTCTGTACCTGACCTGATCAACACAATGCCCTTTAATTACTAAGGATATGCGAGTCCAAGTCAGCTATGGGTTGGGTCAGGTTACCATGCTTTACCTTTGAGATTGGTGAAATAATAAATAATTTAAAAATAAAAATTTTCTTTTTAATTATATTCCGTTAATTGTGACCCATTGCCATCCCTACCTGTGGTAGTTTGCAGCAAAGAACAAATCAACAATCCCCTATAGTGACTCAGGTTTTCCAAATGCATGGACTGCTGAGTAAGTTGCACCTGGTTTAGGGCCGCTTGGTTCAAGAACTATATTAATTCCTGGAATGGGATTTTCCCATGTGGAGATGAATTTGGGATCTACTGATGTGATTCTTCTATTTCATGTTGAGGATTTTGTGTTTGGTCCGGGGAATGTCATTCTCAAATGTTTATAAGATTTCATAGAAGGGCACCCTCTGCTGGGCACCTGTGCTCACTTTATGCTGAGCACTGGTCCTCCTGGTCCGTACCTAGAAAAGATCTCCACCCCATCTACCAATGTTTGTGGATAGACAGGGATCATCATTCTAACCACTTGGTCAACAGCAAACAACTTTTTATTGTCAAAAAATGAGTACATAGTCAATTCAATGTCTAGTCTATTTGGATGGATGCCAAACTTAGGATCGATGAGTTATCAAGGGATCCATTCGAATGGTGTATCATAAGATGGACCCCATTAGGTGTTTCGAGGTTTCTCCTCTTTTGGCGCCAAAAAAAATTGATACGTGTTAGAAAGTAATGTCTTAACCACTGGCCTGTAGACTGGGTTAATCATATTTTATTATAAACGAATAACGATAGAGGGACAAGCCAAATTCCCCGACAATGTGTTCTTTTTATTGCCGACGCTGCTTTTTTAATATTTATCATTTTTTTTATTACACGTATTAGCCCACTGATGTTCAATCTGATTCCATCACAAACATCTAAACATTTGAGAGAGATTTTCACTCTACTGGATATTCTGGTGGTAATGTGGTTGAATAATATAGAAGGGTTGAGATGAGAAGATGCACAAATAGAGGTTATGCAGAACATCTGTAGGTGAAAATTCTCCCCGTTTGAATTGGAATGGATGCTAGTTTAACACTAACAGACATCAGTCACCAAAAGATTATATCACAACAAATTTGCACAATTTGCAGCTTTTGAGGAGCTAAACCTGAGGAAGATCATTTGATTGAACTGAAATGAGAGCACCCCCAAATACACGCCCTAACTTTTTCTTCTTACTGATGCAGTCATAGGGTTAGGATGCAAGTGCCAGAGTACAATTAGGGTTCCACAAGAACAATCACGTGAAGAAGACAACTCTCCGTTGATAAAACCCACAAAATCTAAAAATCTCCACCATGAGATCATTGATCTCTACAATATTTATAACGAAAGAAACTTAAGGGCTAAGAAAGCATTCCTAATCAAACTAGCAAACCAACTAATAATTCTATCTAAATTAGAAATTAACCCTAATTACAATCTTTACTAAACTTAAACTAATACTAACAATTAAAATTAGAATTTCATGGGTCCCATATGTGGCCCACGAGTCTTGTTGCAATGATATATTATTGATGTTGTATCATTCTCCCCGGGTTGGAAAAGAGGTCGACCTCGAACTCGGCTCTTCTTCTTGATGTTGCTTTTGTAAATAGTGTGCACGCGAAGTGCTTCCTTAGTGAGACGAGAACTTGACCATTTTTTTGGTAGTGCCGGCTTCATAGGATAGAGAGTGACTTGCGTGTTACCATACATGAATGTGTAGGCATTGTCGCACATGCCATTAGTTTCATTTTTGTCATACATCCACGGGCGATCCAACAAAATATCACAACTATCCATGGGTAACACATTGCATCGAACTGTATCTGTATAATCTTCATTAATGAAAAAGGTAACTGGATATGCATACCGGACCTGCACTTCATCACATGTCATTAACCATCTAGCAAAATAGGGACGATGATGCTTTCGAACTTTCAGCTGTAATCGATCCACAAGAGCTTGAAAATTAGTATTCTGACAACTTCCTCCATCAATGACGACTATGCATGCTTGACCATTGACTGTTCGTTTGGAGCAAAAAATATTTTCTCACAGCCACTTCTTCGCAGTAGTTGATGGAGCGTCGATGATGACCATGAGAGATTCACCTTCAATTGCATGGTAGATCTCTAATTCTTTTGTTTTAGCTGCAACCTCTTTCTCTTTAGGATCATCTGGTATATCATTTACATCACTTTCATTCTCAATGAGGTGGATACGTTTTGGACATTCTGCTGCACGATGCCCTTGTTGTTTATAATTAAAACATGCAATCCTATTTTGACCTTCGGGCTTGATAAAAACTTTTTCTGATGAATCACTCGGTTTCGAACCTATAAATGAGGAATTCTTCTGCATAACCCATTTGGATGCATTAAGTTTTCTAGCTTTTATGATTTGCAATCTCCTCAGCCTTGATAGCATGCTGAACAATCTCATCAACATTATCAAAATGCTTGAATGTGAGGATATCTTCTATGTCAAGTGTAAGCCCATTAAAGTATTTGTCAACTAATATATCTTCATCTTCATTCAAACCACAATGAGCCTGCATGGTCATAAACTCCTCTGAATACTCAATGACTATCTTTGAACCTTGTTTCAAATATTGAAAACTTAAACGTAAATCTTTGGAGTAATTGGCAGGTAGGAATTTTTGCTTTAACAGATTTTTCATTTCGGTCCATGTGTCAACGGGGTCAATTTGTTAGTTTTTACTCTTCCTTTGCAACTTGGGCCACCACATCGCAGCATAATTACGAAATCGAGTTGTCACTAGTGTAATTTTATGACCATCCATCATTGGCTTGTGTGCAAAAATATTTTCAACATACACTAACCAATCCATGAATTCATCCGGCTTCAATTTTCCATCATATTTGGGAATCACGAGTTTAATACCCAAATCACGATCAACATTGACGACATGTTGATCTCGTTGATTCCGATTATGTCCTCTATCTCGATGATTATCTTTACGCCAATTAGTTTCCAAATTGGTTAATCGGGTTTCAATCCGTTCAAGAGTCGCTTGCATTTGAGCTTGCATTTGAACTATCGTTGCGGATAGTTGATTAACAGTTATCGATAATTCCGCAACGGTTCCTCTCAAATCATCATCATTATTGGAGGAAGACTCCACTTCTACATACTTCTTGGGAAGCATATTTGTTGAATGAAAATTTAAAATATGTGATTGACCTGATGTATAAATCTGCTTTCCACGATCACGTTGGTGAAAACGAATCGAAAATCTGATGATGGATGAGTTTGGTATCGTGAAAAGAAGATCCGACCGCTGATCTTAGTCAAACTTGGGACGTTAATTCTCTGTTGATATTAGAAGCAGTGTTAGGTTGGATCCGCATTTGTGCTAGGTCGGATCAAACCTGATCTTACCTAGATCTGGAACGCAGGCCCAATCTGAATGTAAGTCAGGCACACGTGTAGAATATGTGCCTCGGTCTTCTTGCGCGCAGAGAAGGAGAAAAAGGTGTCGAAACCCTTTCGTCTCCTTTGGTTGCTTGCTCTCGACGAAGATGAAGAGAAAAGGATGGTGTTTTCCTGGTGCTAGCGGCCGTCAATGATGGAGAAGCCTGGCAAAGGCGCTGCTGGTGCTGCGCGATTGACTGGTGCACGGTACACTTTCTCTACTCTCTTCTTGTTCTTTCTGCTCATTCTTTCTTTTCTTTTCTCTTCTTTTTCTTCTCTGGTTTCGGCTTTGGGTGTTGCGGGGAATAGGAAATGTTTCGTGGAATGGCTGTCGGATGTGTTTTGGCAGTGGCGGACGAAGGTGGAGTTCGGGATGAAGGTTTGGGTTATGGGAGAGACAATTGGGGTGTTGCGCTCAGGGATTTGGGGTAGGAATTTGCAATTGGGTTGGGGCTGAGTGAACGGAAAAAGGGAAAGAGGGCTAGGGGCTGAGAGAGTTGATTGGGGTGTTGCGGTCTCGGCGGGGGACTGTGAATGGGCTTCGGACAAGGGAACGATGGGTTTTTTTTTTTTTTTTGATGAGGATGCTAGGTGGCAGGAATTTGGTTTTTATTTTTTATCTTTTATTTCAATGGTCTGGGGTGTTTGCTGGGTGGGATTTGGTTTCGACATAGATCTGTCGAATGGGTTGAGATGTGGTTGGGATGGATGGATACAGGTACACGCCGACGATTGGAGATCGTGCGGTTCTGATACCAATTGATACAGACCTAGGGTTAGGATGCAAGTGCCGGAACACAATTAGGGTTTCACAGGAACAATCATGTGAAAAAGACAGCTCTCCCTCGATAAAACCCACAAAAGGGAATTCTATTAATCTAAAAATCTCTACCCTGAGATACAATATTTATAATGAAAGAAACTTAAGGGCTAAGAAAACATTCCTAATCAAACTAGGAAACCAACTAATAATTCTATCTAAATTAGAAATTAACCCTAATTACAATCTTTACTAAACTTAAACTAATACTGATAATTAAAATTAGAATTTCATGGTTCCCACATGTGGCCCACGAGTCTTGTTGCAATGACATTATTGATGCTGCATCACTTACGCATTCATTGTATGGAGTGGAACTGGAGTATGTTAGAACACATTCATTGATATTAAAAGACCATTAGGTTCGCGAGTAATAGATGATGAATGAAATATTAAAAATGAAGGTGTATGGCCGTGAGAACACATTCATGCCCTCCAAAACTCCATTGACGAAGTAATGCATGTAACCAACCATATATAACTAGTTATATTTGATTGCGCACTTTGAATCTATAGTAAAAATGAAGCGTTTTAATGGTACAAGGACCGATACACAAACCGAAAATTTTGGGTCCTGGTTTTAAAGCCTGCTTGACATTCATATGTTCTGTTCTGGTCCACACCCAGATACCAAGATGCCCAAATGACTTAAAAGTTAACGAATGTAATCAGGATTGTGTACATTGTTTTAGACTAAAATGAAATAACACTGAGTCCATCCCCCATCTCCTGGAGGGCATGATAGATGACTGGTTGAGCATCAAGTCCAGCTTCAGGTCCAACATTCATAATTAGGACTGGATTCTTGTCCACCACCGACGTGATTACAGGTAGGTCAGGAAGGCCCGCTGGTCTAACTTGGATCCCGCAGGGCCTGAATTGGGCAACAGGAAATTTAGATTTTAGACTTCAGTGGGCCGGCCGACGACCCAGGCTCAAATAATACTCTTTGCTCTCTCTTTTTCATAAATGTACAGACCAATCACGTTACAATATAATAGTGAGATGGGAAAACGCAGAGTATCAATACATGCCTAAATACAAACATCGAGATTGCATAGGAGCCGTAACTACATAAAGATGCTTCATGAATCTATTCTTTTCATTTTCTAATTACTTACAAACATTTGAGACCTTGTTTACTTCTGGATTCATTAGAAATCTAGTGTTTTTAAGTGATTTAAGATGGAACATTGAAGTGAAAAAGCCAGGAGATGGCAAAGGCAAATACCATGCATGCAAGCAGGAAATTGAGGAAGCGGTGCCCACGCCAAAAGTTTCTTGGTTCCACTTGAGACGTAGCTACTGCATTGCTTGTTTCACTTGGCTGCTCTACAATCTCAGGCTCAGTTGCAGTGACCACATTGCGTGCAGTGGAGCCACAGATCTCACATGTCCTAGCAAAATAAAACTAGATCACTTGTGTATGGAAAAAGGGCTTGCAAAAAACAGTAATAGTATTATTACTAATAAAAGGGCATCTACGAAAATGACAATGATAAATGATGTTTATTGGGCATGTTAGTTTCGCTCGATCTGTAAGTCCACAACAAAAAGATGAAAGTGAGTTCAAGATATAAGAGAAGAAAGCGGTTGGGCATGTTAGTTTGAAATATTGTTTCTATGTAGGATGTGGTGCAGAAGTATTATGAGGAATTCAATGATCCTTGACCTGAAAACAAGGAGAACTATCATGTTTTTTTTTTATATTAATCAGAGAATAAGATCCTTCATCTGATGAGACCCACCATGGATAAATCCAATACCCCAAAAATCTCCTCAAAGAAGGAATCCTTACCCTTAGATTGATAGCCTGCAAATATACTGCTAAGGGATGCAAATGTTCACATTCACATTGAACAATCCAACTGAGAAGTGCGATTTTCTCATTTGGGTAATTTTCGGGCATTGTCCACTCTAACATGGGCCATCAGTACCATTAAAAAAAAAAAAAAAAAAAAAAAAAAAAAAAACGTAAAAAACATGGCTCATCAGATAAATGATCTGGATCAATGAACCACACAGGCCATTGTGCAAACAATAAAATGCCTAAGAATGCGATGGATATTCTTGGGCCACAGAGCATTGAATATATCTTGGCATTTGGGCACTCATAGCTGCTATTACTGGATGCCTCTACATTTATTCAACACCCTTAATATGCTAGGATGCGAACAGATGCCAAAGCATATATCATTCCCCATATTACAAGGACATCCAGTAATAGGAGCAATATTTTAACATTCCATACATGCAAGAAATTTACATAATTCTGAGGACTTCCTACTAGCAAAGATTTTTATACAAGTCCAACGGTAACTGCATCAAAAGCATGGATTGGTGAGCTCCAAAATATTTCTTGCACTTCCAGAAAAAAGAAATTGCATAACTACTGAAAATGTGGAATGGTCAGTTCTCAAAAATAAATGGCGATATCCAGGACACCAATATCAATATAACTACACTTGAAGAAGACGACTTAATATGCACTGAAATTGGGTACCCCCAATGTGAGTAGTTTCCTATCAATTGTATCTTCTTAATGTTAGATTGTAGAAACTCAATCCATCAGATGATGTAATAGATTGATTAATTTCTTTATTTATCAATAATATCATGTTTTCCTTTCATGAGATGAATGGTGTTTTACTACTTAATACACATAACCAATAAATATGACATAAATGGTTCATGAGATGAACTGGGTCCCATTAGTATATTAGATGTGATATATGTGTATGGATGAGATCCACACACGGGAGACATTTGTCACAAATCTTATACTTAAACATCTTCACAACCGGTGATGAGACTGGGCATCTCATTTGATAAGGTTGCAGCGCTTTGATCACTATGAGATAGTGTGATTTGTCTCGATTATCAGAATGTAAGATTCTGGATCACGGTGCTAGTACATTGGATGTATTGAAGGACCATGAGAAGCACCTTATGGAATACTGTCTCGAGTTTAAGGTTTGCTCTCATAATTCCCTAGCAATAGGCTCTCAATCTTGAGACATTGATGAACTCAAGTTTCTATCTATTCATTTGCTTTGAGTCACCAATGAGTGAGGCCAACTGTAGGTCAACACCTCGGTGTCTTGGGTACGTGGTAGTAGGACTATGGGAACATCCAATGGTCAAGATAGAATCTATTTATATTATCCTCTTGTGCCAATTAATGGATTTGTCATTAGTAAGTGCACACCTATCTCGATTAAAAGTTAATTGGATGGTACTGATGATCACTGTGATTAATTGGAGCTCAATGATAATAAGATGTGGATTTAAATTGGTGGGACAGTTTTAGTCCAATTAATCTATGGATATTGATAGAGGGGCTTACTTGTGGTAATCGGGAAGTTTAGGGTCTTCATTATAATTTATTCCTAAGACTGGAGTGCAATTGCATTTATATAGTGGTGTTATTTGCAATTAACTGTGGGCCCGGATTGCATATGAGATGTGGGGTCGCAGTCTTCCAGTTGGAGCCAACTTTCTATGGAATCCCTAGTGGTCCCCACGTTAGCCCAAGTTATTGGAGAGATACTAATCCTACTAAAAGTCTAAGATGAAAGAATTAGGAAGTTACTATTTCTATTTGAAGTGAGACTTCTAATAGTGGTAATAGTAAGGTTACTATTTTGTGTGGAAGTAAGACTTCTATTTCAATTAGTACAAGAGAAGGAGGTTGCTTAATGCTATAAAAGGAGTAACAAAGGGGCTGGGACGTCCACAACCTTGGAATTCACACCCAGCCCTTTTGTGCAAGAGTTGCACATACCTCTCTTCCTCTTCTAGTTCTCTTCTAGTTTCTTTTAGAGCTTCTAGTTGTTTTCTTTAGGAGATCCCACCCATCTCCTTTAGAGAAGAGATCTGGTACGGGTCATAGTGTGGAAGACTAAGAGGTCTTGGAGATCTAAAGTAGTTTTCTTCTCCATTAGAGCACAACCAAGCGGCAAAGGTATAATCAGCTTCTCTATCTATTGTAGATTATTTTGCATGGTGTTGCCTGTATTATTGTTGTACATGATAGATGAGTATGAGGGATTGCATCCTGGATATGGTTAATGGCCTTATGGGTGTTTGATTCTTGAGTCAAGTGGGTCAAAAGTTTTGAAATCCTATCCACGAGGCCCACCTATTTCCAACACTTAATTGGGGTGATTTCTATGATTTCCCTTGATTGGGATCCTATCCTAATATCACATGATATTTACGTACAATTTTACCATGTCACGCTAACAATCAATAAGAATGTAAAGCAAAAGTAACAGTATTCATAAAAAAGTTAATGGCACGCAACTGAAACTGAAACACATTCATTTTGTAAAACTAAATTCTACAAACCAGATCTATTTGGTTTGAGAATGTCCATCATGGAAAGAGTTATTCAAGGTTTGACGAGTTATACACTGGCTTTTCCGGCACGGAGTTACCTCTTGGCCAACGAGGGCTATATCTAATTGTGATTGGTTAACAAGTTAATCTCTCATCAGATGAGTTGTAATGGCTAAATTGTACCAATGAAGAAAAGGGTCAATATAAATTTCACCAGATGTGAGAAAAAGGATAAAAAATCGTTGAGGGAGAACAAAATCTGTAGATAACACATTGCCTCTCTCTCCATGTAAATAGAAAAAAGGAAAATGGAGAAAAGGTGGAGTTTGACCTCATAACCTAGATGTGTATATGCCTATCGTATAGACATCCACATGATGCAATACCACTAGTGCTACCAGATACGAAATGAACACTCAGAAGTTACGCTGTGATTGTATTCTATTGTACTAGGTTCATCATTTCCAAAATATTCAACAAAGTTCCTTGGTCATTCAACATAAAAATGTTTGAACGTAGCTTAAATGATAATTTTTTTAAATTAAATTTAGGAACACTTATAAGCTATGGTACCTACATACTTAAAGTAGATAGTGTATCCATATCATATCAGATCTGTGCTACATTCTCCAAACAGGTAAAAGCTGAGACCTCTCCTCATCCATGTAATATCTGAGCATCATAGGCATTTAGGTCAACAAGAACAAAGTTATTAGATTGTATTTATCAAAGTCATGTTCCTAATATGATCCAAACTTCTCTTTAAACTAAAATCATAATAATAACACAAGCACATTAATGATAAGATGCCTCCGAGGGCTGAAGCCCCAACCTTCCCTGAAAATGTTCAAAGAACCCCCTGCAAATTCTAATAATTAATGGTTTTTTTTTTTTTTTTTTTTTTTTTTTTTTTTTTTTTTTTTTTTTTTTTTTTTTTTTTTACAATTTCCCCATCCCATAATATTTCTTTTACATTAAGCCCCCCCAAGCATAGTTATCAGAATCCTACGATTTGTATCCCGAATCTTAAGGAAAACGATTTGTATCTATATAATGAATCCCATTTACAAATGAATCTTACGATTCAAGCGATTCAACTAAGTGAGAATGGCTATAGCCAATAAGCTAATATTAATAATCTTTTACCTTTTTTCTTTCGTTATTCTCTCTTTCTTTTATTGCTTGTATTTTTAAAATGTTATTTAGTAGTTAACGAAACCCCGTAAGAATTTTTTACGGCTTTGATAAGGTTTTAAAGACGAATATAGAACATGCATTTAACTAAAGCATTCGACTGTCCGTATGGTGCTTGTTTATATCTTCCTTCTTTTTTTAATCTATTTTGGTTTTTTTTCTTCATGAACACTTTCTTAACTTTAAGAAATATCCTACTGTGTAAGATTGATGGTTTGGATTTTATTTTATTTTTATATTCTGATTTAAAGATAATAAAAAATCTATATTGATACTTTAAACTTATTTAACTATATGTAATAATATATGTCATGATGTTCTTGATATGATTGTATGATAGATTTACTTGTTATTATATTTATACTACTATAAATGGAAAAATGGATGGCTATGAATAATTACTTTTTTCTTTTTCTTTTAATTTTTAATTATTTTTCATTTTTATTAGAAAAATAAAAAATTCTACGATTCACAATACGACTCGCGATACGATTTGATTCATGGGTATGAATGATTTTTACGATATGATTTCGATTTTGAAAACTATGCCCCCGAGTTAAATTTCCTGGGTCCGCCCTTGATCACAATCATAGTCATATCCAATCAATCTGGGTCGGCTTTGATAGGAATAAGACACCCATGGATATCCTAGATTCCAAAGAAGGTGATACCCATCCATGCTTCCCTAATCCGTATCCATGTGATGATGTGTTGGAAATAGGTGGGCCTCAGGGATAGAATTTCAAAACTTTTGACCCACTTGACTCAGGGATCAAACTCCCATAAGGCCATTAACCATATCCAGGATGCAATCCCTCATACTCATATACCATGTACAGCAATAATACAAGCAACACCATGCAAAATAATCTACAATAGATAGAGAAGCAGATTATACCTTTGCAGCCCAGTTGTGCTCTAATGGAGAATAAAACTTTAGATCTCCAAGACCCCTTAGTCTTCCACGCTATGACCCGTACCGGATCTCTTCTCTAAAGGAGACAGGTGGAATCTCCTAAAAAAAACGACTAGAAGCTCTAAAGGAAACTAGAAGAGAACTAGAAGAGGAAGAGAGGTATGTGCAACTCTTGCACAAAAGGGGTTGGGCGTGAATTCCAAGGTTGTATACGTCCCAGCCCCTTTGTTACTCCTTTTATAACATTAAGCAACCTCCTTCTCTTGTACTAATTGAAATAGAAGTCTTACTTCCACACAAAATAGTAACCTTACTATTACCACTATTAGAATTCTCACTTCAAATAAAAATAGTAACTTCCTAATTCATTCATCTTAGAGTTCTAGTAGGATTAGTATCTTTCCAATAACTTGGGCTAGCGTGGGGACCACTAGGGATTCCATAGAAAGCTGGCTTCAACTGGGACACCACGACCCCACATCTCATGTGCAATCCGGGCCCACAGTTAATTGCAAATAACACCACTATATAAATGCAATTGCACTCCAGTCTTAGGAATAAATTACAATGAAGACCCAAAACTTCCCGATTACCACAATTAAGCCCCTCTATCAATATCTATGGATTAACTGGACTAAAACTGTCCCACCAATTTAAATCCACATCTTATCATCCTTGAGCCCCAATTAATCACAGTGATCATCAGTACCATCCAATTAACTCTTAATCGAGATGGGTGCGCACTTACTAATGATAAATCCATTAATTGGCACAAAGGGATAATATAGATAGATTCCATTTTGACCATTGGATGTTCCCACAGTCCTACTACCACGTACCCAAGACACCGAGTTGTTGACCTACAGTTGACCTCACTCATTGGTGACTCAAAGCAAATGAATAGATAGAAACTTGAGTTCATCAATGTCTCACGATTGAGAGCCTATTGCTAGGGAATTATAAGAGCAAACCTTAAACTCGAGACAGTATTCCATAAGGTGCTTCTCATGGTCCTTCAATACATCCAATGTACCAGCACCATGATCCAGAATCTTACATTCTGATGATCGAGACAAATCACACTATCTCTTAGTGATCAAAGCGCTGCAACCTTATCAGATGAGATGCCCAGTCTCATCACCGGTTGTGAAGATGTTTAAGTATAAGATTTGTGACAAATGTCTCCCGTGTGTGGATCTTATCCATACACATATATCACATCTAATATGCTAATGGGACCCAGTTCATCTCATGAACCATTTATGTCATATGTATTGGTCATGTGTATTAAGTAGTAAAACACCATTCATCTCATGAAAGGAAAGCATGATATTATTGATAAATAAAGAAATTAATCAATTTATTACATCATCTGATGGATTGAGTCCATACAACCTAACATGATGGCATCTGGATGAAAACTACTGTCTAGTAGTACAAATGTTCGGTAGGGCATTTGGATAAACTCCAAACAGCAGCGGTCAATGTTATTTTACAGAATGATGGTCATCCACTGCACACTTGGGGCATCATTGAAATCGCAAATCTCATTAGGTATGATTTATTTTAGTTTATTCTAAACTAAATGTCTGCTCTAAACAACATTAGCAAGTGGCAAATATAAATGTTTGGCAAAAGAATCCTGAAAAATAGCATGCCAAATGTGATTTCTTGAGCGACTGCAACAATTATATAGTGGAAGAGAATCAGTAGATTACCATCAGTTTGGAAAAAAACATATTCAAACAATTTTCAAACTTAGGGCACATCCTAACTAAAGAAATTATAATGAGGGAGAGGTACTTTTTTCCGGTTTCTTTTTAAGATCCAGTAAATCACCATCGTCAAATCTTTATCCCATCAATTAGTGATTGGCTTAAACTGATAGGAGAAGGCTATGATGATGATGATCATTGAGCAGACTTCAAAAAGAAACCATTCAAAACCTTTTAACATAAAACCTTCTTTTGACTGGTTACAATTATTAAACAACATGCAACAGAAAAGGGCACTGGTTCACCTTGAACGGCCTTTATATTTTTTATTTTAAATAACATCATTTTATGTCATGGTTGGGCTAGTTCAGGAAAGCCAATAAGCAAGTCCGGATGAAACTCTCACTTAACCAAGCTGGCCTATAGTTTACTTTTTAAAACACCAAGAATGTGCCTTTAAAAAAGTATCTGATAATACATGTAAAATGTGACTTAATGAATTTGCAGAATGAGGAAATAAATTTCTGCAATAAGTTGCCATCTAGGTTAAATTATCTGAATGACGCATGCATGTCAATAAACTATAACCCACTTTTTCATGAAAAGTAGATGACTGAAAAGATCTTCTAATACTAGAAAAAGAACAGAGAAGACAATGACTGGTTCGGAATCGTTATAACTATTAATACCTATGGATATGATTTTCTTCATCACTTTGATTCCAGCTGTCCTGACCTTTTCCTTTCTCTGAACTTTTTAAAGTAGAGAGCTTCTCCTTTACGTATTCAATAATGTCTATTTTACACTGAGAAAATTTCATGCCAACAAAACAAGAGAGCTCAAGTATGATCTGGTTTTGCATTACAGCTATGTTCAAACTTCAAAGAAAACAAAACCTACAACCCACAACCCAAACTGTGACCCTGTCCTACATCCGGTGGTTTTCAGGAAAAAGGATTCACTTATTCTACTTTTCATTTCATTGTCATTATCATCATGACATTATCATATCGCACTCAAATTCACTAAGTGCTACTTCTATCAGATCAAAACTCAAGATAAGGTTTAATAAAAGAATTTTAGCAGACTG
Organism: Camphora micrantha; assembly: GCA_003546025.1. Lineage (NCBI taxonomy): Eukaryota > Viridiplantae > Streptophyta > Magnoliopsida > Laurales > Lauraceae > Camphora > Camphora micrantha. The sequence continues at coordinate 16,467,606 of QPKB01000009.1, read as the reverse complement.
CCATTTCAACACACTGTACTCAACTGGAGAAGAGCATGAAAACGGGCATTTTGAAAATTTAAGTCCCCCAAAAGATAGAGTTAGAAAACACAAACAAAACATAAATTTCAGATACGCCCTTTTCGTTTAAAATGGGAATTTCAGGTATCTTTAACAACAGAATGCATGCATTTTCTTCCCAGGTAGATAGAAGAAAACATAAGCAGTAAAATGGAATGAGCAAATTCACACTACTATAATGAAAAAATAAATATCAGATACAGGAACACAAAATCAAGAAGCGATCTTTAACAACAAAAATAACTTGAGAAGGATTCACACATATGCAGTAGAAAACACAATCAGGAAAAAAGTGAAAGGGGATTCGTGGTTTCTTCCCATAACTTCAGAATCAGTCACAAGGATCTAAGATTTACAACCACAAACACACCCAACAAAATCCAGTTCATAGAAATGGCAGAAACAACAAATGGGGTATCTACAATTTCTCAGAAAACAATGAAATGAAGAACAAAAGATAAGAGTTTTTACAGGTAAGAATAGTAAAATGGTATAATGATTTCTTCAACTTACTTGTTCCCCCTAATCTTGAACCAAGCCTCGGCGCACTGCTTGTGGGCTGCAGCCAAATCGTCTTTACAAGAACACCCCAATTCGATTGGAATTCCTGACTCCTGATTCGTGCTCTCCAAGCTGAGATGACAGATTCGGCAATCCTTTTCTGCCTTACCCGAATGCACCTTAGACTTCAGATCTCCGCTCTCCAAATCGACACCTGAGCAGCAATCCGACTCCGAAACTGTACTAGCTTGATGATCAGATACGCCCGACAATCTGCACTCGTTTGAATGCCATGACTCTTCCGCATCAGAAAAGCAGAGGCTACCTTCATCGCTTCTTATGGAGAGACGATGACCGCCGTCTTCAATCTCTTCACGGGGTTGGTGATGAGTTGCCATTTGCAAGAGAGCCCAGAAAGAGAAAATTCGTGGAAGGAAAGGCAGAGTGTGAAAAAGAAAAAAAAAAAAAAACCAAGAAAAAAAAAAAAAAAAAAAAAAAAAAAAGGAAGATTGGGAAAGATATAGAATAGCTATTTCACGTATAAAGGAGAAAGGAAGATTAGAGAAGTAGACATCCAAACACAAGGGGTTTTCAGAAAACGCTACTAGCAGAAAATTTACGTAAGGAAAGGAAGTGGAAAAAGGCCCAAAGGTGGAAGTTTCGGAGAGATTTTCCAGGTTTTGAGAAGGAGAGAAGAAAAATGAAACCACACAAATCCAAACACAAGATATTTGAAGAGAAGCAGGAAATTCATGAAACAGAGAAGCAATGTGTGGAAAACCCAAAAAGATGGAAGCTTTGGACAGCTATTGCATGGCTTGAGAGAAGGGGAAAAAGAAGATTAGATAAATATAGATCCAATCAAAACATATTTCAAGAGAACCCAGGAAGAGAAAATTAATTAAAGGAGGAGGAGGTGAAAAAATACCAACAAGGTGGAAGCTTTGAACATCCACTCCAGGTTTTGAGGAGGAAAGAAGATTAAGAAAACATAGATCCAAAAAAGAGATATCTATTTGGAAGTCTTGTGAAATGGAGTTGCTAGAGAGAGAAGAAGAAGGAGAGGATGAATAATTAAGCAATAGAAACAGCAGTTTTTTTTTTTTTTTTGGTAAATGAGAAACTGCAGTTAAGATGGAGAAAGGTGCATTTTCTTCTGTGCTATCATGAAAGGAAAAGAAAAGGTTTTGCTAATGGGAAGGAGTTGCAGAGAAAGAGTGCCCGGCAAGTTTTTGCTTAATATAAGCAGAGAAGATGTACGGGGACCATGCAGCCAGGACCCTCTATAGCTGATACACAGAGGCTCCGTATTTTTATCCTGAGGATTTTATATAAAAAAAAAAAAATATGTGGCTAATGGAACCACGTGATCAGGGCAGACCTCTCACATCTTTATTCACATCTTTATTTCCTATATTATATAGAAAAGTCTCCTTGTCCCATGTTTTTGTCCCGGGACATGTAGCAAGGTTCATATTATATATGCTTTCGTTAGTTTATATTTAAATTTTATAACAAGCGGCCCCTCTAATTGTTTGCACAAAGTAAAAAAAAAACAATACAAATCGATGCTTCATCTCCTCGACTTAACATCTCCCAAAGCCACTACTCCCTAACATTCTAATAGGAAAAAAACGCTCTGCAAACTACTGGACTCACACAACTCACAAGTCACTAGGGAAAAGCGCATAATAAAAAGAAGAAAAAGAGAAGAAGGAAAAGAAGAAGAAGAAGATTAATAGTCACCTGTCGGCCTACCGCTTGCGTGTTGCTCCACCAGACCGCCGCCCTCCAGCCTGCCTGACTTCCTGCTAGCGTGCTCCACTGCCCGACGGCTTGCTTCGCCACCCACCAGCCTAATCCGATCAGTTTGTGTGCGCCTATGCTGCAACCTACAGGTAAGCTTCTACCATTTGCTATTTGTGTTTTTTTCTTTTCTTCCACATTTTATACTTATAGAAACAAACCCTAGGTTACAAGTGGTTTGTGTTTGATAATTGCTACCTAGTTGAGAATACAATTGAACCATTATGGGCATAATGTAGTTCGACATAAAGACTTCAAAGAATTATTAACTATTTCTGAACTGTGCCAATGGCTGGTAAGGACTAGAATATCAATAGTCTACCAACTTGTTTTTAGAGTGATCATGCTTGTGCTTACTCTTTCAGTCTCCACTGCAACTATTGAACGATCATTTTCAGCCATGAGTCTTATTAAAACTAGACTTTGCAACAAAATAGAGGATGAGTTTTTCACACACTCTTGTCTTGTGTACATTAAGAGGGAAATTGCGGAGAAGTTTAGTACATAATCAATCATTGAAGACTTTCAAGATTTAAAAGAACGTCGAATTCCATTTTGATGGATTATGGAAGTTGGAATGTACTAAAATACAATTATTTATGTCTGTTAGGGATTTTGTATATTGCAATTTGATGGATGCATTTTCATTTTAGCATCATTTGAATTTTCACACATGCATTGTTTTTGAAAATCTTGAAATCTTGATTTACACATGCATTATTTTTAAGACTTGTAAAAATCTTCATTTATGCATGTTTTGATTTTTAATCTTGGATGCAATTAGTTTTGAAAAGAATTTTTATAAATCAAGCAAGCCTATGAGTTTTAAATCTTTCAAATCATTTTAGGCTTTTTATGTTTCATGTTTTTAATCCTCTTTGTTTGATTTAAATCATGATTCCAAGCTTGATTTAGTAGCCCAGAAGCCCCCACAAGAAAATACTTTGATTATACAATTTTTGGGGAATTTGGTCCCTGGGCCTGAGTCGACCTTCAGAGTGCTCGGTCGACTGAGCCCATAGACCCGGTCGACCGAGCACACTGCAGGTTGACCAAGAAAGAGCCATTAGGCTGCTTTTTCAAACGATCAGATTTATGACCGTTGTTCTCCCCGGTTGACCGGGCAAGGTACCAGGTCGACCGAGGACTAGCTGTCGGGCAATTTTTGGTATAAAAAGAAGCTCATTCCTAAAGGAAAGAAGATGAACTAAGAGGCCCTCCTTGAGATGTTATGAAGCAAATCAAAGGGGAATGAGCTAAGGGATGATAGGGGTCATTTGAAAAGCTAAAGTTTGGTTCCATTGAGTTAAATCACTAAGTAAGCTTTACTTTTCTTAAACATATATTTTCATGCTTTGCTTTAATTATATGTAAATCTTTTCTAGCATGATAAACTATGATTTGTTGTGTCTTTAACATGTATATGTTTTGAATTGATTTATTGTTTTGGAAGCATCACCTTGATTCAAACCAAGTAGTACTTAAATTGGTATATCTAAGTAAATCAAGTTTTTCAAAACATCTTTGATATTATGTGTAACATGATTCCTATACTTGGTTGAATCTTTGGTTGTTTTCCATCATAAGAAAATCACTTTCAAATCTATCTTATATTTTGGATTCAACATCTTCACAAATCATATGTAAGACCCCGACCCGAGTGACCTCGATTAGTGCTTAGTTAGTGGCGTGTTAGTCTTGATTTGCTTTGTGGACTTTGGTTTGGTTTAGTTTAGAATAGCTTTGAAATAGCTTTGGGGATTTTGAGTGCCTTTGGTATTAGTGGGGCCCTTTGGGGGTCCCTTGTTTATGACTTTATGTGTACTTGAGGTTTTATCTTGGTTTTCTTCATTTGCATTTTATCCCGTTTTGTTTATCTCGTTATTGTCTTCAACTTTCATGTTGATCCCGTTCCCGTTCGAAACCCCGAAACTTGACTTTTCTAACTTCAAGGGCAAAACAATACTTTTACACCAAATCTGTACCAAATTAGTGTTATTCCCGAAACCCGCGAAACATAAACTTTTTAGAAACTAGATATTTCGACGATCATTTCTTCCTTCTTCGTCGATTTCATCCGGAGTCCCGAAAACCACTATTTCAGCCTAACTAGGTTACTAGATGGTGGAGCCCACTTGTGTAGCTTATAAAAGAGAACCCATCTGCTTCATTCTCTCTTTTTCCAGCACAACAACTGAACCTAGGGTTTTTGGTGCACTTTTCTCTTCTTCTCATTGCTCAAGCATCATCAAACTTGCACCATCATCTCAAAAGACTTCATTATATTCTTCTCCACTTCAAGGGCTCTCCATTGGTACCATTTGTGGAGGAATCTCATCTCCAAAAGATCTTCTTCTAGTTTGTCTTGTTCATTTGGAACACCATTTGGTAAGCTCTCTTCCTAATCTTCTAGATTAGTGTTCTTCTAGCCTTAGAGAAGCTACATTTTCAATATTGAAAGCTCTCTCTTCTCCTTCATTGTTTTGACCCATTTTAGGGTTTGTTTTGGGGATTTTTGTAGAGCTTGTTGTCCTTGACTTGCAAGAGTGCTAGGAGCTGTTTTTCATTGATTTAAAGACTTAAGGCAAGTGGATGTTTTGACTCCTTTATCTTTGAATGAGTTTTAATGAAATGCATTTATGTTTTCACCTAATGTTTTGAAGCATTAATGACTTGTTTAGATTGGAAATAAATGCTCATTTTAGCTCTTGATAGCTTGCTTTATTCATATATGAGATTGCTAATCAGGTTTGGAGACAATGTAGAAAAGATAGGAAAAATGGGAAAGACCCCTGAACTGTTGTAACAGAACCTGGGTTCTGTTACGCAGTTCACGCGGTCGACCGGCCAAGGGGCGCGGTCGACCCGCGACACTGGAACAAGCCCCAGTTAGAACACCTGCTGCACTGCGGGATTCTCTGTTCCGCAGTGCACGCGGTCGACCGGCCAAGGGCGCGGTCGACCGGCCACACAGAGGTCAGGCTCTCTGGAGCCTGACCAAAACACTATTCACCTATTTAAGTTACACCTCCCGGTCGACCTGGCCCATGGGCGGTCGACCGGGCCCCTGTGTACGCGGTCGAAGTTATAATTTTCGGAAACTAGATTATTCGAGGATCATTTTATCCTTTTTTGTCGTTCTCGTTCGGTGTCCGCAAGACCATGTTTTAGCCATCTCAAGTTTCAGACCTTTGGAACCTACAATCCACTCACTTCACCTTCTCCCTCTCTCTCTCTCATTCATCTTCATTTTTGCAAATGTTTTTCAAAACTCAGAGCCTTAGGAAGAGAACTATTCTCTCCAATCTTCCTCCCCTTGCATGCCCTAACTAGAAAGCTTCAAATGAAGATCTGATCACACCATTACATTCCTCTCCCTTCAAGCTTCAGCTGGACACCTTTGTGCAAAAATCCTATAGTTTTTACTCTTCCTTGCAGTTATTTCTTCTTGTTTGCACATCTTTAGGTAAGAGCTTCAACCCATCTCTTCAATCGAGTCTTTTTGGCTCCTAAGGAAACCATTTTTCATGCATGCAACATCCATTTCGAAATGGGTTCTTTGTTTTCAAATTGGTTGAGTTTTGAATTGTTTTTGCATGGGGTTTTTGTAGTGTTTGACTCAACTCTTGAGTAGGAGTGCTTGAAGAAGTGTTTGTTTGGCATTTGGGCAAAGGCAAGTAACCAATCTAGGAATGTTGTGTGCATGTTTGATTTGAAATGCATTCTTACTTTAAAAATGCAATGTATATGTGTTTTAATTCCAAATTATGTTACTTTAGACTCTTCTTACTTGTTTTTCCATTTCTTTTTATGCATTGATGTTAATTACACTTTAAGCTTTTGAAATTCTATCTTGAATTCCAAACCTATATCTTGTTTAGAATGTTGGGGCTTGTTTGATGAAGAATGGAAATTCAATGGCTTAGATTGTGATATGATTAGTTTGGAAATGTTGGATTGATCCCTTGGAGAGCATGAGGCTTAGAGAATTGCATGTGGTTCAATAATGAGAAGATGGGAGCAGAGGATTAGAAAATTTGAACGAAGAAGTGCATTTCTGCATTCAGCAGAGACAAGCAGGAGCCTGTTCGCTCAAGCGACCACAGAGTCCGCTTGAACTGCCAATCCACTGCCTAGCGCGGATGCAGAAGCTTGTCCGCTTGAGCGAGCAAGCCACTGCCTGGGGCGAGACAGGCTAGAACTGTCCGCTTGAGTGGACCCCAAGACAAGCCTCTGTGCCAGGTCTGCTCGAGCGGACGGTTGACTGCTCGAGCGAACTTGAGCAGAATTCCAAGACTGAGTTTTTGGTTTCGTTTGTGGATTTTTGGGGATAAAAAAATAAAAAAACTAGGCTATGCTGAGGGTTTTAAGTTGACATTGTGCAATTGGAAATCCGAAATGTATTTAAACTTTGGGGACACCAATTCGTTTTATTTTTTCGACATTTGGGTTTCAATTACACAAAAGTCAATGAATGACCTTAGCGTAAGCTTGATGAACTTCATGTTTGAACTTCAGTTTTGATACAATAACTATCATCGCGTGCTCATTTTGAATTTCAAGTTTGAGCTCGTTTGAGATTTGTTCAAGAATCAAATGAGGATCATTTCTTAAGCGTGTTATGCATATAATTTATGCCTTTGGCTAGCCATACCTTGTCTTGTTTTGATAAGTAATTTTCCCTTAAATTTGATCTGTTTAGAACGTGCATCGTGTATTTTATGCATTCATGAATTCAAGTGAACACCACTGAGCTTGGACTGCCCCTTCAGTCTGATCCATTGTCCGGGGGTCCTTAAACATGTGGACTATCTGCAGATTGGTCGTGTATTCTATTACACAACGTGCGTGTCCGGTTCCGCGACCGAAAATCCCCGTCCACCTTAGTGTGGCGTGAGACTTGTGTTTTGGTTATCGTGCTTGTCGTGCATGCTTACTCTTTTCATTATATATGATAGAGAAAGGATGGACTCTTTGTGGAGTAATTATTCATGATATATTATAAGTATTCATACTAGCTTGTTTTGTATCTTCGAAATGTACTTCAGTTTAGTAATTGTTTTGAATTCAGCACATTATTTTAGTATATTTCTTTAAACTTCATTTGTTCCATGCTCATGCCTAAATTGATTACCTGCAAAACCGTCGTGTTTGATGCTTGTTATTTTGGTGCCCAGGTGCAAGTGACGTTGCCTTTAAGGAGGAGCATCAGGAGGAGGCTGTTGAGCCATCCCCAAGTCATGAGTGGCAGCCCGACGACGTCATCTAGATGTCGGGCGGGATCTTGAGTTTCGATTCATTTTGTCTCGGGTTTTTTAGTACTTTTGGAATTGTATTGGCCTTTGTTGGCCTCTTATTTGGTTGTAACAAAACTTAACTTACTTTTGGTTAACTTTATAACTTGAATTATGATGGGAATGCTATGTTATATTTCCCTCTTCTGATATCTTAGTCTTGATGCTATTTTACACATGCACTTGAATAATTTTATTCATGCCTTGTTGTGATGTGATTTGCTACACGCTTCTGCAAACTTAATCGTGTGAGTTAATCTCCAGTGTCTTGATCGCGGAAACCTGTGGGAAATTTAAATTAACGCACGCCGCAGGCCCGGGGCCTTGATCTAGGGTCTCAACATCGACTTTGTGATTGTGATGTCCAAAATTTGATGGGACCAATGTAGAAATTTGGATCAATAAAGTGATAAGCTACTTGGATTTCTACCATGTTCCCGAAGAACAGTGGGTTATTGTTGCATCATTTTATTTAGTGAGAAAACCAAAAAGATGGTACACTTGGCTTCAATGCAAATAAGGCCTATCACATTGCCGGCATTTACTCGAGGTTTGCTTATCTAATTCGGACCAACGTATGAGGATTATTTCATGCAATTGATGCACCTCAAGCAAACAGATTCACTTCAAGAATATCAAGTTGAGTTTAAGAATGTTTCCAACAGAATCACTGATATTTCACAAGATAGGCAAGTGAGTGCATGTTGGAAAAATATTTGCATAAATTGTAAATAATAATTCAATTGAGGAAAGAAATAACCAAACAATTGGTAGCTTAATCACGTTTTTGAAGACGTGTTTTAGGAAAATTTCACCCTCACACAGGTGCAATGGTGTTGTACCTCGGACCGGGTCCGCGTGCAAAATCCAGGATCTGGACACATTAATATGAAGATAAGATGCCAAGTGCATTAGATTATTTGGCTAATACGTACACGGGTTTAGGAAGAACATTTCATCCGTGCACATGATTTTCCCTAGAGTTCCGTGGTGAGGATTTCACATACAAGTCAATTTCATTCGGGACGCAGAAGCATGTAGCAAATCGATTCATAATTCATTTCAAAATCATAAGACTGATAGCACGCGTATACAACTTGATGTCAGAGTAAGCAATGATCATTATAGCATTTTCCAAAAGTAAAGTTAAATGTTTATACAAAAGATCAATTAATTAATCATTCCCAAAAAATAAAGGCCAACAAAGGCTAGTACAACCAAAAGAATGTGTTGGCCACAATCCCCAAAAGTATCAATTTCAAAATGTGTCGTATCTTAAGGCTTGACCGAATGTCTACATGACATCGTCAGCTTGCCATTCGCCTACATGTTGCGGCTCTTCGGCCGCCTCCTAAAGCTCCTCATCGGGATATCCGGCATCTGGACCTGATTACCAAAGAATGAGTCAGACATGACGGTCTGACAGGTGGGTGAAAAGATATAGCAGCATAACAATATTTAAATGTACATTGGAAAACATTGAAACCTATTTGAACAATAAATTTCATAAAATAGGGTTCATCATTTATTAGAAATTACATGTACAATATGAAAACATGTAAAGGTACCAAGAACAAGGTACTAGCAAGATGACAATCACACAAAGCTAAATCCTCTATCACCGAAGTGATGAGAGTACATCAGGGCGTTGATCTCTAACACACGAGGTGATGAGAATCAATGAAAAAATATATATACATATACCTATACGGGACGGGACCACGGTAGCGAACCGAATATCGGGACGGGACAAGATCCAAGCTGTAGCTGGCGAGACGGGAGGGGGACCTCCTAGTTGGTGGATTAGACTGACAAGGTCGTCCAAACTTAGTGGCGCCGACACATAGGTCATATGCAAGAAATCGGAACATGTGTAAATATCCATATGATGTAAACACATAGCCAGGCGGGACGGGGTGCCCATAGGCACAAAATATCATCTTATCATTGGGCAATAAATAACGGGGCTAACAAAATACTAAAAATATAATTTCAGTATTTTCGGGCATGATTATTCATGTAGTATGAATTTTAAGAAGTACATGTCAAAATTTTGGGACAAGTAGAACACAAATGAATTTTCAAAATTTCTGGGCCAAGCACTGGGGTTCAAGATTCGTTCAATGCGAATAGGGGTCCCGTATATCGACTTCATCATAGAATTGGTACTCCTTGAGTTTTGGAGACATTCCGAGTTCCCTAAACACATTGATGAATCCAGAAAAAAAAAAAAAAAAAAAAAGAACCTTCAATGAATCTCCATGATGGGGTTTCTTCCTCAATCAAGCTCCATACTTCGCTTTTTCGATCTTACCATCGCATTGGGGCTTCAAACAATACCTCCCCATGCCTTATAAGAGCATTTCAAATCTTCCTACATTAACCTAGGCCCACTATACAGTTGGCTCGAGCGAACTAACAGCTCTCTGTGAGGGGTTCGCTCGAGCGGACCTTCCTAGGTCAGCTTTTCTCTAGCGAACTGTCAGGTTGGCTCGAGCCAACTGTTCTCTGGATAGGGTTCACTCACTCGAGCGAACTGTCACAGAACACAGTTTCTGGGCAGTCCGGCTCCTTCCTTTCTTCCATAGCAAATCCCTTTGAACCACTTCTATTCCACAACCATTTAAGTCTCTTTGCCTTATCCAAACCATAATAACTCCACCAACAACCACTCTACCAAAATCATTAAACCACATTCATTTCCCACTTCATTTATCACAAGAACAACCATCATTTATGAAGATCCATAAGTGACAAACAACTTTAAAAAAATATAATGTACAGATTTTAAGAGATCAAATAACAGAAAAGACTCATTAATATCCACATTTCAAAGTTTTTAAAATTCATAGAGAAAGCATAGGTGAAGGCAATAAATGAAAATCCATATTTTCACATAAACATGAAATCATTCAACAACCCATTCATCCACTTGCCTTGGCCTCAAGGTTGACTAAGCAAGCTCTTAATCTCGCTCTTAAGCTCAAAATCACCAAGCTACATAAAAACCCCCAAATCAACCCATTTAGAACCCTAAATGGTCAAAACAAGGAAATAGAAAGAGAGCACCAAATAATGGAGATGGAGGCTCTCTAGGGCTACAAGAATACAAATCTAAAAGATGGAGAGGATTGCTTACTTGGAAGGTCTTCAAATACACAAGACTATGTCAAAGGGAGCCTTAGGATGTTTGGTTTTCCTTCTCAATGCTATCAATGGGGAGCTTGCAAGGTGGGGAAGAAGAAGATGACCTCCATTCTTGATTGATGTAAGAGATTGGTGTGGATGGAAGATGAATAAGCAAGAAGAAACCCTAGGGTGAGGGTTAGGGCTTATCTCTCCACAGCAACAATAGCAAGAAGAGAGGGAAAGTGAAAAAAGGAAGTTCACTATAAAAAGAATGTGAAGATGGGTCCCACAACTTAAAGAGGCTAGTTGGGCTAACATGGTTTTCCGGGCCTCGGATGAGTTCGACGAAGAAGGGAAAGTTGTTAGTCAAAAATTCTATTTTCCGAAAAAAGTATATTTCGAGGGTTTTGGAGACATTGAAAATAGTGTTCAGATTTGGTGTGAAAAAACTGTTTTGCCCTCAAAGTGAGAAAAGTCGAGTTTCGGGGTCCCGAACGAGAACGGGATCAATACGAAAGTTGTAGAGATTAACGAGATAAATCAAACGGAGTCAAAACATGAATCATCAAAAGTCTTGGATAATCTCCTAAGCACACACAAAGTCACTAAAAGAACCCCAAAGGGTCGCACTAAATCATGAAGGCACTCTAAATTCCCCAAAGCTATATAAAAGCTATTCTATTCCCAAACTTAAATCAAAATCCACTAATCTCGCTTAGAGCTAAAACACTATTAATTAGTACTAATCGGGGTCACTCATGTCGGGGTCTTACAAATGGTGTCGCGGACTTCTGCCCTAGGATAAGATGGCTTCTTGATCAGATAATATCCACCACGCATGCACTCGAATAGGTGAAGAAGCTCAAATCCCGAAGAATTTTAAGAAGCTCATGGCAAGTATTAGAAAACCAAAAGGGAGAGAAGAAGAGGAGAAAAAAGGATGGATTGTAGATGGGATTAGGAATGCTTACTCAGACTCCTTACATAGGAGTCCCAGGTAAGAGCCGTTGAAATGTTACGCTTCTTAGAAGCATAACATTCGACCGTTACCCCGTATACTCAAATGCATAATGGACATCCCGCAATGGTAATCCACACAAGTGTGGAGATGTTACAGCAATGGCTAGCTACTAATGGGCGAACAGGCTCGTCAGATAATGGAACTGAATCCAGGCCAAACTGGGTAGAAAACTACATGCACGTGTGCAATCTAGCCCACCACAACTCGCACGAACGGACGGTCAACACAGCGGGCCGGTGCATGTGCATGTATGGTTACCACTGCCTGAAAGTCCAAGATCGAATCCTAGAGGGGGGGGGGGGGGGGTGAATAGGGTGAGCCAATAAGATACTAGACCAATTTTAACTCTTTTAAAATTAAGACACTAAAGCTTAGAGAAAGATTAATTATCTTGAGAAGGGGAGCAATCTCTAAGTTAATCATCCATGAAAAGAAAACAAAAAATCATTCACCATAACATAAGCATTTATAGTGGTTCGGCCAACATGCCTACATCCACTCCCGGCATCCCTACCGGATTTCACTAGATCAATTAAGGTTTAGGATCATCTCAAACCTTACACATACACCACTTATGCTTTTCAAGGCTAAGCAATAACCTATACACAATGCTTTTCTTTAGGCTAAGCAATAACCTTTACAAGATGTTTCTCTCTTAAATAAAATGCCTATTGATGCATGGATAAGAGAACAATGAAGTACAATTTAAAACCTCTAAAAAGGTTGAATAGAAAGTGAAAACCTAATTTCTAGAAGCATACATATGAATGACAAAGACTATGAAAAAGGCATGAACTAGAAATCACTCTTTCTCTTTTAGAAAGTTAAAACTTTAAATGATGCAAAGTTGATAAACCTATTTATGAGAAAGAGTTGTAGACAAACACATAGTTTTTCAAGAAGATCAAACTTGAATGAAAGGATACAATCTTAAGTTTAGCAAGTTAGATTTGAAAAACAAAGATTCACAACTCATGTGAATGACAAACCATATATTGATTTCATGAAGCTAAAAGATTGCAAAGATCAAAGCATGTTATGAAACTCAACATTGCAAGAAGAAAGACAACTATGTGAACATGCTTGAAAAGAAAACAAGGATTCAAAAAACAAAGCATGTAATTAAATCTTGAGAAAAAGAAGGCACACCCATTTGAAGATCAAAGGTTGAATCCATGGATTAGCCTCCTAATCCCTTCTCTAATCCTCTTAAAAGTTGTCCTTCCTTGTCCTTGAAGATTCCTCAAAAGTTCAACCTTTTTTCCAAAACAAAAAGCCACTTTTTATAGGAAAAAAGTTGCCAACGGCTAGTGCCCGGTCAACCTGGTACACTGCCCGGTCGACCGGGTGCTCAACGGTCAAAAAACTTTCCGTTGGAGAGAGTAACGGCTACATGACCCCGGTCGACCCGCAGTGTGCCCGGTCGACCGGGTCCCTTAGCCCGGTCGACCGGCCACACTGGCAGGTCGACCTGGAGACAGCCCTTTAAACAGAATTTTTAAGGAAGATGAAAATGAGAAGGCTTCTTCCAAGGGACTTTGAGGCACATTGAACAAGCTTTGGAAAATGACTTAAAAAGAATAAAAAAGGAATTTTAAAGCCATGATAATTTCAAACCAAAATATGGATTTAAGGAGAAAGCAATTGGAAAGCTTGAAATGACTTTTGAACTTAATGAAGAACACTTTGAGATTTTAAAAACTTGAAATAAAAGCTTCATGAACTTTAAGAAAATTAAGATTAGAAAACCATGCATATCAATGAATAAAGACAAAGATTATGAAAGAGAAATATGCATGAAGATCCTAAGATGAAGAACATGAATGAATGAGAGGACAAGCCATGAAAATGAATGCATCCTATCAAATTGCAACAAAATAAAGACTCTAACAATCTCCCCCTTTGCAATTTGATGGCAAAACTAGAAGCTTGAACTCTCTCTCTATCTCCTCGAACCTTGACCAACAACTTCTTTGGATATTTAAGGAGCTTTGGATGAGCGGGAGCATTTGGATATTAAGGAGCTTTGGATTTTCCTTGCGAGAGCATTTGGATATTAAGGAGCTTTGGATTTTCCTTGCGAGAGCAAAACGAAGGTGAAGCTTCTCCCCCTCAACTAGATAAACCTTGAATCGTCTCCCCCTCAATTGGAGACCACATGATATTTCTTTCTCCCCCTTTGACATCTAATTGCAAAGGAGCCTGCCCATCAACGAGAAAACACACAACATTGTTAGTAGCACCTGTTTATAAGAGATATAGTAAAAATAAAGTGTAGTAACAGGTGATTAGCCAACAAATATTTAGAATTCAGGGCAAGGGCCAATGCCCAATTGATGTCTTAATTTTATGAACCGATCATTTCCAAGGGGTTTAGTAAATAAGTCAGCCAATTGGGAATCTGTTGGAACAAAGATTAACTCAATAGTGCCTTGATCAGCATGATCGCGCAAGAAATGATAGCGAATGTCAATATGTTTAGTGCGAAAATGCTGAACCGGATTTTTAGAAATACTAATGGCACTAGAGTTGTCGCACATGATAGGCATACATTGTTGTGGAATATTATAATCTAACAGAGTTTGTTTCATCCACAACAGTTGAGCACAACAGCTACCTGCTGCAATATATTCAGCTTCAACAGTAGACAAGTGTCACGCCCCCAAACCCGGATCCCGACCTCGGGGGCGGGAGAGTTTGGGGAGGTGAGGGATGATTATATTTCTCCCAAGATCCGCGTGTGTGAGGATCCAAAATCACTACACTGTCTGAATATTTTTGCGGAAGCTTTTGTGGCAATGCGACCCGGAGTCCGTGGACATCATCGGATTCCGCGTCGTATACAACCCCTAGCATAAAGCCATCATTTTATGAACCATATCAGACTGGAATAAACCAACATAAATAAAATACAGAGCAGACAGTAACAGGATATTACATTTCCAATATGTTCAAGTTACAAGTATCAATGTGCATTAATTACAATCCCAAGAAAGGCTAATAAAAGCCGAACAATACATACTAATATCCACTACCCACATGAGACGTAACTCCGATGTCAAGCACAATGTCTACAGGACATAGCCGACAAGACAACCTGCAACTCATGGCTCCACAGCCAACAACTCACAGCTCGGGGCGGGGAAACTGAACCTGAGTACCAAGATAGTGGGTCAAACACGACGGTTTGGCAAGCAGGTGAAACGACATAACAATTTAGAAAAATACCTTAAAAATCATTTAAACCTGTCAAAACAATAGTTTCATAAAACGAGATAATCATTTATTCAAATACGTATGCAATATAAAACATGTAAGGTATCCAAGGAAACGGGAAACGAGCAAGATGGCAACCACACATAGCTAAGTCCTCTATCACCGAAGTGACGTGAGCATATCGGGATGTTGTCTCAGTCACCGAAGTGAGGAGATGCAACATAAGTAACATATATATAATATAATACAATACGGGACATGACCACGGTAGCGAACCGGGCATCGGGAACCACAGTAGCAATCTGCGGCATCGGGACAAGACCACGGTAATAACCGGGTAGCGGGATCCAAACTGCAGCTGGCGGGACGGGAAAGGGTCTCCAAGTCGGTAGATCAAACCGGCAAGGAAAGCCAAGCTTAGTGGTGCCGACTCATAGGTCAAATCATGTAAAACAAGTCATGTACAAATCATATGCAATGCACTTAAATAAATGGGCGGGAAGGGGTGTTCGAAAACACTAATTTCATTTCCAAACGGGAAGTGCATATCGGGCTAGCAAAAACTCTAGTTTCAAATTCAATGTTTTCGGGAATGATAAATCACATTTCTTGAAATTAGGGATAAGTATCGGGCTTTGATATAAATCAAGTGAATAAGGACCCCGTATGTCGATTGTAATGACCACTTGGTACTCCTTGAGTTTAGAGACATTCCGGGCTCTTTATGCACCTTAGGGATTCAAACCCTAATCGAGTTTTAAATAAACAAACCTAATAGATTAACCAACTTTGTTTCAAACGAATTTATGAGAAAACATAAACTTTCTCTATAGTTTGAATCAAATAAAAATGATTCGGGCTCAAATTCTCAATTCCCGATACTTAATAAGTCCTTAGGAAATTTTCATACTCGAACCGGGCTCAAAACTAGGCTCAAAACTAGCCTAAACAGGCCAAGAAACAATGCAGGAAATGACCCAGGCCCTGACTGTCGAACCCCAACCCAGGATTAACCCAATAGTGTTTGCTTAGTGTGTGCTTAGTCTTGATTGGGTTTAGTTATCGTGGGTTAGAATGTGATTAGTTTTGGTCATGGTTATAGCTTTGGGGGAGTTCGAGAACGTTTAGTGTTTATTAGGCTCACTGAGGAAGGCCTGGGTGTACGTGCAAGCGTGGGAAGATTGTGTTTGGTTTTGTGTGAATCGTGATTTTCATCTCATTTGATTGGTTTTATGATTATGTGCAACTTTCGTGTTTAGCTCAATTGTGTTTGAAGCCCAGAAACTCAAGTTTTGGCCAAAAGGGTAAAATAGCCTTTTCACACTCAAATCTGGACACGATTTTCGAGATCCCAAAACTATGTCAAAAATATACTTTTTGGAAACTAGATATTTCAAGGATCGTTTTATCCTTCTTCGTCGACTTCATTTGAGGCCCATAAGACTATGTTTTGACTCATTCAAGTTTAGCACCAAAAGGGGCCCACTTGCAATCACTTAAGTCCTTTCCCTTTCCCTTTCCCCATCTCCACAATAGAATCTCTGCAACTTCCTTGCCCTAGGTTGAGAAAACCCTCTTTTCTCTTCTCCTTCTCTTCATGATTGCTTGAGCTAGGAGACTCCAAATGAAATTCTAAGACCATCACCTTCTTCCTCTCAAGCCAAGCTTCCTATTGGTACCATTTTCTTGAAGTTTCTTGTTGGAAGAGATCTTCATTTCTCTCTTTGCATTTCGTTTGGGCACCTTTAGGTAAGGGCAACAACCCATCTCTTCAATAGAGTTCTTTCTATTCCTAAAGAGCATGTTTCTCTAACCCTTAGCACCTATTTCTAAATGGGTTGCTTGGTTGTGTTTTTGGGTGAGTTTTGAATGGAATTTTCATGGGATTTTGTAGTTCTTGGCTTGACCTTTGGTTTGGAGTGCTTGAAGAAAGAACTTGTGTTCATTTGGCTAAGGCAAGTGATCTATTTAAGTGGTTGTGAATTTTGTGTTCATGGATTTGTTATGTGATATTAGTACTTTGCTTTACTAGGTTTTCAAGTTATGATCTTATTTTAGAGAATGCAAGCATGCTTAATAGCTTCAACTGTCACAGCCCCGCCCAACTCAGCATGAAATTGTCCGCTTTGGCCCACGTGCACGCGCGAGGACTTCCCAGGAGGTCACCCATCCTAGCACTGCTCCCGCCCGAGCACGCTTAACTTCGGAGTTCTTACGGTTTCCGGGGCCGCACGGTTTTAAAAGGCCTCATGCTAAGTTAATATGGGGTTTGACTTATAAGCCCAAGGTCAGGACATGGATATTTCCAATGTGGGCTAACGGAGACTCACCGTTTGAAGCCCGTGGTTGACACGCTACGCCTCGTGGTTAAGGGTGTCGCCCGGACCAAGTTGTCACATTCTCCCCCACTGGAAATAGAGCCGTCCTCGGCTCTGATACCAACTGTCAAGAGCAGAATATAGTGGCCCAAGGTTGTGCTCAATGTGGCAAGAACCATCAGACCCATGAATGTCGTAAGGCCACGGGAGCTTGCTTTAAGTGTGGGGCAATGAACCATGCCATTAAAGATTGCCCACAGCTTCAAAACCAGCAGTACAGAAACCAGCAACAGAGGCAAGCACCTCCTCAGAATCAGGCACCACATCAGAATCAAGTCAGACCACCTCAACAACAGCAGCAAGCAAGGCAGAATCAGAATGTGCGTCCACCTCAGCAGAATAGAAATGTCCAGGGCAGGCAGAATCAGGCTCCGAACAGGCCACAGCAACAAGGACGTCTGTTCGACCTCAACCGTGCAGATGCTGAAGCTGCAGGAGATGTCGTAGAAGGTAAACTTCTTGTTTGTGGAGTAGAAGCACAGATTTTATTTGATCTTGGATCAACACACTCATTTATATCTCCTATATTTGTTAAGATGATTGATGCACCGCATAGTCAACTGGATTTTATCTTGCTTGTTACAACACCAGTGGGTAGGCAGGTTGAGTGTAGAACCTATTACCCTAACTGTCCAGTTTTGTTAGGAGATGTAAATTTGCCAGCCAATCTTATTGTTCTAGACATGCATGATTTTCACATCATTTTAGGCATGGATTGGTTAGAAGCATATCATGCCACCATGGATTGTTTTAGCAAGATCATAACATTCAGATTGCAAGGAGAGCAAGCAGAGTTGGTATTTCAGGGGATCAGGAAACCGTCTAGAGCAGGGTCCATTTCTGTGCTTAAGGCAAGCAGGTTGATTCACAGTGGATGTGGGGCTTTTGTAGCGTTTATCACGGAGGATAAACAGTCCCAAGGGGTGGAGGGAATCCCCGTTGTGTGTGAATTTCCGGATGTTTTTCCAGATGAAATCCCGGGATTACCACTTATTAGGGAAGTTGAGTTCACTATAGAGCTTCTTCCAGGGACAGCTCCGATCTCAATTGCACCTTACAGGATGGCTCCAGCAGAATTGGGTGAGTTGAAACTTCAGTTGCAAGAATTGTTGGGCAAGGGTTTTGTTAGGCCAAGTGTTTCACCTTGGGGAGCACCAGTTCTATTTGTGAAAAAGAAGGATGGAAGCTTGAGGATGTGTATTGATTACAGGAAATTGAATCAAATAACGGTCAAGAACAAGTACCCTTTACCTAGGATTGATGAATTGTTTGACCAATTGCAAGGAGCAGCATACTTTTCCAAGATAGATTTGAGATCTGGGTATCATCAGTTGAGAGTTAGAGACTCAGATGTGCAGAAAACGGCTTTTCGAACAAGGTATGGGCATTATGAGTTTCTAGTAATGCCCTTTGGTTTGACCAACGCACCAGCTGTTTTCATGGCTCTCATGAACAAAGTGTTTGCTCAGTACTTGGATCACTCAGCGGTAGTGTTTATTGATGATGTTCTCGTGTATTCCAAGAGTAGAGAGGATCATGAAGAACACTTGAGGTCATCATTGCAACTTTTGAGGGATAATCAGTTGTTTGCAAAACTCAGTAAATGTGAATTCTGGTTAGAACAAGTTGCTTTTCTAGGCCACATCATCTCAAAAGAAGGTTCAGCAGTGGATCCAGCCAAGATAGAGGCAGTAGTTGATTGGAAGAGACCGAGCAGTGTGACAGAAATCAGGAGTTTCTTGGGGTTAGCAGGCTACTACCGAAGATTTGTTCAAGGCTTCTCGTCTATTGCAGCACCTTTGACTACTTTGACCCGGAAGAGTGTTCCATTTGTTTGGACAGAACAGTGTAAAGTGAGTTTCCAAGAGTTGAAGAGAAGGTTAACCACAGCTCCAATCCTCACATTACCATCGGGCAGCGGTGGATTCATTGTTTTTACAGATGCTTCTAATGTGGGATTAGGTTGTGTGTTGATGCAAGATGGCAAGGTGATTGCCTGTGGCTCAAGGCAGTTGAAGGATCACGAGAAGAATTATGTAACTCACGATTTGGAATTGGCAGCGGTAGTCTTTGCTTTGAAGATGTGGAGGCACTATCTCTATGGAGAGAGATTTGAAGTCCATTCAGATCATAGGAGTTTGCAATATTTGTTTTCTCAGAAGGATCTGAATATGAGACAGAGGAGATGGATGGAGTACATCAAAGACTATGATTTCCCAATCAAGTACCATCCAGGCAAAGTGAATGTTGTAGCTGATGCGTTGAGCAGGAAGTCAGGGATCATGGCCAGTTTGAGAGGAGCCAGTGTTCTTCAGCAGTTTGAAGAGCTAGGTGTTGAAGTGCAGACCCTAGAGTTGGGTGTGATGTTAGCCAATATGACAGTGTCTGAGCCTACTTTCATCCAGAAGATCAAGGATAGTCAGTTGCAAGATTCAGTTTTGGCTAGGATTGTGGATCAGATTGCAGAGCGTCCAGACTTCAAGTTGGTGAATGGAGTATTGTACTTTCGTGATCGGTTGTGTGTACCGAATGTGGATGATCTGAAGGAAGAGATTATGACTGAAGCCCACAATACAAGATACTCCATGCATCCGGGTAGCACGAAGATGTATCAGAACTTGAAGAATAGGTTTTGGTGGAACAATATGAAGAGGGAGATAGCAGCTTTTGTGTCTCGTTGCTTGACTTGCCAGTTGATCAAAGCAGAGCATCAGAAACCTCCAGGTTTGCTATAGCCATTAGAGATTCCGGAGTGGAAATGGGAGCACATCACCATGGATTTCGTCTCCGGATTGCCTAATACTAGGAAGGGGAATAATGCAATATGGATCATTGTGGACCGTCTTACCAAGTCTGCTCACTTCATTCCGATGAAGACTGGTAACATGATGCATATGGCACCTCTTGCCAAACTTTTTGTTGATGAGATTGTGAGTAAGCATGGTCAACCCGTTTCCATCACCTCAGATAGAGATAGCAGATTTGTTTCAAGGTTTTGGAAAACTCTTCTTGAGTCCATGGGTACCAAACTTCAGTTCAGTACAGCGTATCATCCTCAGACAGATGGCCAGTCAGAACGGACGATACAGACTCTTGAAGACATGTTGCGTGCATGTGTGTTGGATTTCAAAGTGCAATGGGATGAGTGCTTACCACTTTGTGAGTTCGCTTACAATAATAGCTACCATTCTAGCATTGGTATGGCACCTTTTGAGGCTCTCTATGGTAGAAGATGCAGAACTCCGGTTTGCTGGGAAGAAGTCGGTGTTCGTAGCTTTCACGGACCGACTATAGTTGGTGAGACTAGTGACAAGGTCAAATTGATTCAGGAACGCTTGAAAGTCGCCCGTAGCAGACAGAAGAGTTATGCAGACACTCGCCGAAGAGAATTGCAATTCCAAGTGGGTGATAAGGTGTTCTTGAAGGTTTCACCCGTCAGAGGAACTCTGAGGTTCGGTCAGAAGGGCAAGTTGTCAAGAAGATTTATTGGTCCATATGAGATTTTGAGCAAGATTGGAGACGTGGCATATAGGCTTGCGTTACCGCCGGAACTCTCCGGGGTACACAACGTATTTCATGTTTCCATTCTCAAGAAGTATGTGACTAGTCCTTCTCACATTTTACAGCACGAGCCTTTGGAGATTCGAGAGGATGCTTCGTATGTGGAAAGACCGATCAGGATCATTGATACCAAGGAGCAAGAGCTGAGAAATCGGACAATTCAGTGGGTCAAGGTACTTTGGGAAAATCATGAACCAGAAGAAGCCACTTGGGAATTGAGAGAGCAAGTTCAGAGGAAATACCCACACTTGTTACCAGAGGTAAAAGTTTGATTTATTTGGTGGACCAAATATCCTAAGGGGTGGAGGATGTCAAACCCCAACCCAGGATTAACCCAATAGTGTTTGCTTAGTGTGTGCTTAGTCTTGATTGGGTTTAGT
The DNA here is from genome assembly GCA_003546025.1 of Camphora micrantha. NCBI lineage: Eukaryota > Viridiplantae > Streptophyta > Magnoliopsida > Laurales > Lauraceae > Camphora > Camphora micrantha. Next base: position 16,446,260 of record QPKB01000009.1, on the reverse strand, counting down.
TATCGTGGGTTAGAATGTGATTAGTTTTGGTCATGGTTATAGCTTTGGGGGAGTTCGAGAACGTTTAGTGTTTATTAGGCTCACTGAGGAAGGCATGGGTGTACGTGCAAGCGTGGGAAGATTGTGTTTGGTTTTGTGTGAATCGTGATTTTCATCTCATTTGATTGGTTTTATGATTATGTGCAACTTTCGTGTTTAGCTCAATTGTGTTTGAAGCCCAGAAACTCAAGTTTTGGCCAAAAGGGTAAAATAGCCTTTTCACACTCAAATCTGGACACGATTTTCGAGATCCCAAAACTATGTCAAAAATATACTTTTTGGAAACTAGATATTTCAAGGATCGTTTTATCCTTCTTCGTCGACTTCATTTGAGGCCCATAAGACTATGTTTTGACTCATTCAAGTTTAGCACCAAAAGGGGCCCACTTGCAATCACTTAAGTCCTTTCCCTTTCCCTTTCCCCATCTCCACAATAGAATCTCTGCAACTTCCTTGCCCTAGGTTGAGAAAACCCTCTTTTCTCTTCTCCTTCTCTTCATGATTGCTTGACCTAGGAGACTCTAAATGAAATTCTAAGACCATCACCTTCTTCCTCTCAAGCCAAGCTTCCTATTGGTACCATTTTCTTGAAGTTTCTTGTTGGAAGAGATCTTCATTTCTCTCTTTGCATTTCGTTTGGGCACCTTTAGGTAAGGGCAACAACCCATCTCTTCAATAGAGTTCTTTCTATTCCTAAAGAGCATGTTTCTCTAACCCTTAGCACCTATTTCTAAATGGGTTTCTTGGTTGTGTTTTTGGGTGAGTTTTGAATGGAATTTTCATGAGATTTTGTAGTTCTTGGCTTGACCTTTGGTTTGGAGTGCTTGAAGAAAGAACTTGTGTTCATTTGGCTAAGGCAAGTGATCTATTTAAGTGGTTGTGAATTTTGTGTTCATGGATATGTTATGTGATATTAGTACTTTGCTTTACTAGGTTTTCAAGTTATGATCTTATTTTAGAGAATGCAAGCATGCTTAATAGCTTCAACTGTCACAGCCCCGCCCAACTCAGCATGAAATTGTCCGCTTTGGCCCACGTGCACGCGCGAGGACTTCCCAGGAGGTCACCCATCCTAGCACTGCTCCCGCCCGAGCACGCTTAACTTCGGAGTTCTTACGGTTTTCGGGGGCCGCACGGTTTTAAAAGGCCTCATGCTAAGTTAATATGGGGTTTGACTTATAAGCCCAAGGTCAGGACATAGATATTTCCAATGTGGGCTAACGGAGACTCACTGTTTGAAGCCCGTGGTTGACACGCTACGCCCCGTGGTTAAGGGTGCCGCCCGGACCAAGCTCTCACATTCTCCCCCACTGGAAATAGAGCCGTCCTCGGCTCTGATACCAACTGTCACAGCCCCGCTGTAAGACCCCGACCCGAGTGAACCCGATTAGTACTAATTAAGTTGCGTGTTAGTGCTAAGCTTGATTGGTGATTTTTGATTAAGTTGGGTTTGGAATAGTTTTGATCCTAGTTTTGGGCTTTTGAATGCTTTGGTAGCTTGTGGGGCCCTTTGGGGGGTTCCCTTTTTGGCGTTGCATTTTCTTGATGGATTTTCCCGATTTGTTGTGTATGGTGTTTTTGGCCCGTTGCATTCACCTTGTGGATTCTTACAACTTTCATGTTGATCCCGTGTCCATTCGAGGCCCCGAAACCCGAATTCTTGGCCTTGAGGGTAAAACAGTCATTGCACACCAAATCTGTACCCAAAACTTGATATTCCCGAAACCCGCGAAACATAGACTTTTTAGAAACTAGATATTTCGACGATCATTTCTTCCTTCTTCGTCGAATTCATCCGAGGTACCGAAAGAGATGATATCAGCCACCCAAGTTCATTAAGTTGTGGGACCCAACCTCCCCTTTGTTAACAAAGAGGAACTCACCCTCCATTGCATTCCATTCTCCATGTTCCAGCCCATTTGAGTCTAGGGCTTTTCTAGCAAGTTTCTCTCCTTCTTCTTGCTTCTTCATCTCTAATCCTCACCAATCTTGCACCAAACTCAAAGTGGAGACCACCAATCTCTTCCTCTCCTTGCAAGCTTCACCTTGATACTATTCTTGGAGAAATCTCCCCATATTGAGACCTTCCTTGAACTAGTTCTTCTCACTTGAAGGTCATCCAAGTAAGTGATCCCTCTCATCTTCTAGATTTATAATCTTCTAGCCTTAGGGAAGCTACATTTGCATTATTGAAAGGTTTCTTTGTCATTTCATTGTTTGACCCATGTAAGGGTTTATTTGGGGATTTTGCCTTGTAGCTTGGACCATTTTCTTGGAGGACTTGTTAGAGCTTAATATCATTAATTGAAGACTTGAGGCAAGTGAATGTTGGATGTTTTTAAGTTTCAAATGTTTTGGTAGCATTTATGGATTTTTATGCTTTCATTGATTTCCTTTATTGATTTTCCATGGTTGCAATAAATGATCTTTATACCTCTTGATAGCCTCATTTAATGTCTTGGAAGCATGTAATCAAGTCATCTTGTTCATAGTTTTCCTTGGTTAATCACGTGTTGGAAGGAAAGGAAAAAAAGAGAAAAAAAAACCAAGTTCCCGGAACTGTTGCACGCCCAGGTCCGATCGATCGGACGTGCAGACCGATCGATCGGACTGTCTTTAACTGTAAGGGTTTTTGGGCCGATCGATCGGGCCCTGTGTAGAAATTTCGGCCGATCGATCGGACCCTGTTCAGAAAATTTTGGCCGATCGATCGGACCTTCGGTCCGATCGATCGGAGGACTCAGATTGAGTCCAGTGGGTTTTGAGATTTTTATATTTTTTTTTTCTTTTCTTGGTTTTAGGTGGGACCTTGGCTACTCTCTTTGGACTCATTTGACCATGCGTGAGGACGTCTTGAGCCGCTGCTCCTCACGGTTGGTTGGGTGACATCGATGTTCACTTCATTTCAATCTTGAACGGGACGGAATGACGCGATATCTCCTTTATATCTAAATACAAGACTTTTTCCTTGGTTATCGCGAATTCTATTCCTTTCGATGACTGAGTAGGTTGCTCGATGTCTCCGAATTAACATCATACTTAGGATGGACCATTTATAGTCTTGATTTCCTTATCATAACATCTAGTTATAACCATAAACTCATTTTAAGTTTTGAAAAGCGTAAAAGTGCATAAGGAGCCCGGAATGTCTTCAAACTCAAGGAGTACCAATTCATATCTATGATCGACATACGGGACCCCTATTCACTCAAATAGATCTTAAAATCATTGTCTTTCCTGATTTAGCATAGTTCATAATATTTCTCTATTTCCAAGCCTTGCATTACATGAATGGTTTTCCCGAAAGTATTATTGTACACTTGAAACAGTTACTTGACCTGAAGTGCATTGCACCACATGATATGTCAGTGTGCTCTTGAGCACCCCCGTCTTGCCCGTTTGATTATGTATTCGTACTTGATTTGCTTGCATTGTCTCGATTGTATTTGACCTATGAGTCGGCACCACTAAGCTTGGATAACCCTGTTGGTCTGATCAACCGACTTGGAGATCCCCCTCTTGTCCCGCCAGCTGCAGTTTGGATCCCGCTACCCGGTCATTACCGTGGTCTTGTCCCGATGCCGCAGATTGCTACTGTGGTCCCCGATGCCCGGCTCGCTACCGTGGTCATGCATAGTATTGTATATGTATATGTATCTATATGAGATCCCCTGTTTCTCCTCACCTCGAGTGACTGAGATCAGGGCCTAGTTATTGCTCTATCGCTTTAGTGATAGAGGACTTAGCTTCTTGTGGTTGCCACCTTGTTATTCCCGATTCCTTGGTTACCTCATATGTCTTATCTTGTTTACTTGTTTTACAGCAAATGATTAATCTGTTTTATTAGAGTTCTTGTTTAAACAGATTTCTATGCTTTTCAAGGTATTTCATCTATTGTATATTGTTGTATCTTTTCATTCTCTTGCCAGACCGTCGTGTCTGATCCTTTGCTTTGGTACTCAGGTCCCGTTGCCGGCTTCCTTGAGGAGGAGCCAGAGGAGGTGGTAGGTGAGCCGCAGCCTCTAGTCGAGTGGCGTGCTGACGATGTCATGTAGACATCTGACTGCTTGGAGATGCGTAACATTTTGAGGGGAACTCCTTGACCATTCTTTGGGGGTTATTCTTTTGTTATATTGGCCTTTGTTGGCCTCTATTTTTTTGGGATTGTAATTAACTGATATTTTGTTTAACTTGAACAACTTGGGAAACTTGCTCTATATATATCATTGCTCATTCTGATACAGTATTTATACTTGTGGTTATTGTCTTCATGACTAATGATAGTTGGACTATTTGATTTGCTACACGCTTCCGCACGAAAAAGAAATGTTAATTGATGATTGTGATATCCTCACCGCGGACACCTGTGGGAAATTAAAATAAAAATGTATATGTTGTTGGTTCATGACACACTAATGTCCCGATCCCGGATCAGTCCTTCGGGGGCCCGGTCCGGGGTCGCGACACCCGCCCAACTCAGCATGAAATTGTCCGCTTTGGCCCACGTGCACGCGCGAGGACTTCCCAGGAGGTCACCCATCCTAGCACTGCTCCCGCCCGAGCACGCTTAACTTCGGAGTTCTTACGGTTTCCGGGGCCGCACGGTTTTAAAAGGCCTCATGCTAAGTTAATATGGGGTTTGACTTATAAGCCCAAGGTCAGGACATGGATATTTCCAATGTGGGCTAACGGAGACTCACTGTTTGAAGCCCGTGGTTGACACGCTACGCCCCGTGGTTAAGGGTGCCGCCCGGACCAAGCTCTCACACTGACCCAAGCCCAGCTCGAGCGGGCCCAGTTCGCTCGAGCGTGCTGTGGCAGAAGCCAGGCTCGCTCGAGCGGGCCCAGGCTCGCTCGAGCGGGCTGGGCCTCTGTCCAGCCGGTGGACAGTCAGCTTTGCTGACTGTCTCTCTCCTGCAGAAGGAAAGCTGACTGTCTCTCTCCTGCAGAATTTTCCTTCTTCTCACATTCAACACTCTTCCTTCTTTCTTGTATTCAAAACTCATTCAAAAACTGAATTCCAAATTCCTCCAAACACCCTCTTTCAACCACCATCATTATCACATCATCCCAATTCATATATCATATATCAAAGACAAGCAAGAAAACAGAATTTCAGAATTCAATTAGGTAAATACAGAATTTATCATTTCTAAACAAAACTGAAATCTCAAGCAACAAAATACAACTTGAGATGAGTCAACATTAAACCATTTTCCTGCACCAAAATCACACATAACTACCCACTTCAAAGCTTCAAAATTCAAATCAAAAGAACTCTTAGAAAAGATGAATTTCTACACTATGTATACACAATCCAATTATTCACTTGCCTTAGGTCTTTAATCAAAGGAAAACAAGCTCTTATGCACCCTTGCAAGTCAAGAACACAAGCTCTACAAAAACAACCCCCAAAACAAACCCTAAAATGGGTCAAAACAATGAAGGAGAAGAGAAAGCTTTCAATAATGAAAATGTAGCTTCTCTAAGGCTAGAAGAACACTAATCTAGAAGATTAGGAAAAGATCTTACCAATGGATGCTCCAAATGAACAAGACAAGCTAGAAGAAGATCTTGTGGAGATGGGATTTCTTTAAAAATGGTACTAATAGGAAGCTCTTGAAGTTGTGAAGAAGATGATGGAGTCCTATTAGATGTTGGTGCAAGATTGGTTGTCTCTTGATGATGGAGAAGCCAAGAAGAAGAAGAAAAGAGGCAAGCAAAAACCCTAGGCTCAGTTGTGCTGGAAAAATAGAGAAGGGAAAGAAGAGATGGGTTCTCTTATAATCAATGAAATGGGCTCCACCACTTAAGAACTTTGAAAGGCTAAAATAGTGGTTTTCAGGACTTCGGATGAAATCGACGAAGAAGGAAGAAATGATCGTCGAAATATCTAGTTTCCAAAAAGTATATGTTTCACGGGTTTCGGGAATAACAATAATCCGGTACAGATTTAGTGTGAAAAGACTGTTTTGCCCTTGAAGCTAGAAAAGTCAAGTTTCGGGGTTCGGGACGGGAACGGGATCAACATGAAAGTTGAAGGTATTAACAAAACAAGTAAATCGGGATAAAATACAAGTCGAGAAAACCAAGATAAAACCTCAAGTACACGTAAAGCCATAAACAGGGAACCCCCAAAGGGCCCCACACTAAAATCAAGACACTCAAAATATCCCAAAGCTATAACAAAGCTATTTTAATCCCAATTAAACCGAAAACCACAAAACACACTTAGAGCTAAACACAGCTCAAAAACACTAATCTGGGCCTCTCGGGTCGGGGTCTCACAACAAGGATACAGAATTTTGCTTTTTGCTATGCCAAGCTACTAAGCAGTTCCCTATGAAATAGCAGCAACCACTAGTGCTCTTCCTATCATCTATTGATCCTACCCAATCTGCATCACTGTATCCAATCAATTGTAATGAGGAGTCACAAGGATACCAGATGCCATAATGAGATGTCCCATTAATATATTTGATAATACGTTTGACAGCTTTAAGATGGGACTCACGAGGATCTGATTGATACCTAGCACAAATTCCAACACTAAAGGATAGATCTGGTCTGCTAGCTGTAAGGTAGAGGAGACTACCTATCATACTTCTATAGAGTTTTTGGTCTACCTTTTTACCAAGGGGGTCATTTGAGAGTTTAGTAGTAGATCCCATGGGATTGCAACTAGTCTTAGATTCTCCTAAACCAAACTTTTTCACTATTTCTAGAGCAAACTTGGATTGACTAAGAAAGATACCATGATCAGTCTGACTAACTTGTAATCCTAGAAAGAACTGTAAGGGTCCTACCAGACTCATTTCAAAAGTGGAGCTCATCAGTTGAGAAAATCCTTGAGCAAGTTCATCTGATGTGGACCCAAAAACAATGTCATCAACATATATCTGAGCAAGAAGAATATCTTTATCAACCTTTTTGATGAAGAGGGTCTTGTCCACGTTTCCACATTTATATTCATTTTCAAGTAAGTGACTTGTAAGCTTCTCATACCAGGCTCTAGGAGCTTGTTTTAGGCCATAGAGAGCTTTCTTCAATTTGAAAACACAGTCCGGGTGATGAGGATCCTCAAAACCTTGAGGTTGAGTAACATACACATCTTCCTCTATTTCTCCATTTAAGAAGGCACTCTTCACATCCATTTGAAATAGTTTAATTCTCATGCTACTAGCATAAGCCAATAGAATTCGAATAGACTCCGAACGAGCTACAGGAGCAAATGTTTCCTCAAAGTCAATTCCTTCAATTTGAGCATACCCCTTTAGCTACAAGTCTAGCTTGTTCCTTATCACATTTCCTGATTCATCCAGCTTGTTTTTGAAGATCCATTTAGTGCCAATTTGACTTTTGTCTTTAGGAAGAGGTACAAGATCCCATACTTCATTTTTCTTAAACTGGTTTAGTTCTTCTTGCATGGCATCAATCCATTCAGACTTGGTTTCTGCTTCAGAGAAGTTCTTAGGCTCAATTTGTGAAACAAAAGAGTAGTGAGCACACAGATTATGAACCTGTCTTCTTGTCATGACCCCACTTTTGATGTCTCCAATGATATTATCCAAGTTGTGATCTTTTAATAATTTTGTGGGCATAGTTGAAGTAGAGGGGATTTCATCTTCAATTTCAGTAGGAGTAATCTGTTCATTTAAGGTCTCATCTTCATCATCACGAAGAGCTTTCTTGATTTGATTAGACTCATCAATGACAACATGAGCCGATTCCATAACAGCCATGGATCTGAGGTTGAACACTCTATATGCCTTGCTTTTCTCAGAATACCCTAAGAAGATCCCTTCATCAGATTTAGAATCGAACTTTTCCAACTGCTCTCTATCTCTTAAAATATAGCACTTACTACCAAACACTTTTAAATAACCCAGATTAGGTTTTCTTCCAAAATAAAGCTCATACGGGGTTTTGTTAGTGTTCTTTGTCAAATAAACATGATTAATAAGATAGCAAGCAGTATTCACAGCTTCAGCCCATAAGTTGCGAGCAAGATTTTTCTCATTAAGTAAGGTTCTAGCCATTTCTTGGATAACTCTATTTCTTCTTTCAGCCACTCCATTTTGCTGAGGTGTTTTGGGAGCAGAGAATTGATGATTGATCCCATGGCTTTCACAAAAATCTGCAAATCTGTCATTTTCAAATTCTCCTCCATGATCACTTCTTATCTTCTTAATTGTGCAATCTTTCTCAACTTGAATTTTCTTGCAAATCCTTATAATATTATCTACTGCATCAGATTTTGCATGAAGAAAGGCTACCCATCCAAATCTAGAATAATCATCAACCATGACTAGGATAAACTTTCTCCCACCAATACTCTGCACAGGTGCAGGTCCAATAAGGTCCATATGAATAAGCTCAAGGGGACGAGTAGAGGATATATCTTTTAGTCCTTTAAAGCTTTTCTTGATTTGCTTACCCATTTGACAAGCTTTGCATAATTCAAATTTATAATCATCTAATTTGGGTATTCCTCTCACAATTTCTTTCTTGGATAAGATCTTCATCAGTTTGTAATTTATATGACCCATTCTTTGATGCCACAACTGATTTTCTTGATCCTTTGTCATTAAACACATGGATTCATTTTCACAAGATTCTTCTATGGTGTAGATGTTATCTTTAGTCCGTAATCCAGTGAGTAGAACTTTGTGAGATTTCTCATTCAGAACTTTGCAAGATTTGCTATTGAATATAACTTTGTTTCCTTTATCACATAACTGACTAATGCTCAAGAGATTATGCTTTAAACCATCCACAAGGAAAACATCTTTTAAGGTAGGCATTTGATCTCCTCCAACACAACCTTTTCCAATAATCTGAGCCTTCCGGTTATCTCCAAATGACACATTTCCTCCATCATAGTTCTCAAGAGAGATAAATCTAGAACGATCTCCAGTCATATGTTTGGAGCAACCACTATCCAAAAACCATCTAGAGTTTTCCTTAACTTTTAGAGCGGTTTGGACTAAGAAGTTCTTGACACTTTTCTCTTTTTCAATCCAAGTAGCCTTAATAAAAGTAGGGGTAGTGGTTTTGGGAATAAACCTAAGAAGGGCTCTAGAAGGATGATTTTTGAGACAGCCTAATCTTAAAGGGACAATTAGGAACTAGATGACCAATACGATTACAAAAATGACAAGTCCATCTAGAGGAAAAGAAGTCTTTATCTATAGGTTTGAGATGAGTCCTGGTAAAATGTTGAAAGTTATTCTTCTTGCTACCTGAGGAGAAACATTCAAAGCCTATACCATTCTTGTTGCCAAAAATTTTATTCATCCCTAACATTTGATAAAATTTGTCATTTCCCAAGGTAAATTTTTCAACAACTTGTTTTCCCTTTTTGAGTTTCATTTGAAGAGATTCTGATTCTTGACGACTAAAATCTAGCAGACTTTGTAATTTATGAATTTCTTTTTCAGCTATAGCTAGATTGTCATTAGAGATAGTCAACTTAGATTGAACAATTTTTATCTCATTATCTTTTAAGATTAATTGATCTTTTAAAATGTTTACATCATTCACAAGCCTTTTAGATTCAATTTTTAAAATTTTATTTTTCTTGGTTATGGCTTCACATAGTTCATATAGATCATCATAGGCTTGATGTATATCATTTTCATCATTTACTTCTTCTTCCCTTATAGTATCTTCTATTAAAACATTATGATCTTCATTTTCTTCAACAGAAGCTAATAGAAGCCAAGAAGTGGAGTTATCATTATCTTCATCATTTTGAAATTCATCATTGTCATTGCATTCATCTTCATCATCATCCCAAGTTATGTTTAAAACTTTCTTTCCTTTCTTATCTTTCTTTTCTGACTCTCTAGGGGAGGAACAATTTTGAGCGATGTGACCAAATCCTTTACAATTGTAACATTGCACATCCTTCTTGATAAAAGATCCCCTAGAGTTCCTTTGAAAATTTTCACTTCTAGATTCCTCAGAATTTCTGAAGTTCTTTCTGTTTTTAAAGAAATTTTTAAACTTCTTAGCGAGCAAGACTGTGTCTTCATCACTCTCACTCTCATTATCATTTTCTTTATGTTGAGAGCTAAGAGCTACACCTTTCTTCTTGCTGGGGACTTCAAAATCTAATTCATAAGTGAGAAGGTTTCCTCTAAGCTCTTCAATTTTGATATTGTCAACATTTTTACTCTCAGCTATGGCTACAATTTTGGGTTTGAACCTTTTGGGTAGAGATCTTAAGATTTTCCTTACAGCCTTGGATTCATCCATTTTTTCACCTAGACCTATGAGGGAATTAACAATCTCCATAAATTTTGTATAGAACTCGTCAAAGGTTTCTTCCTCTTGCATTCTGAGTTCTTCATACTTAGTAGTCAACATTTGAATTTTCGCTATTTTAACTTGATTAGTCCCCTCATGAGTGGTCTCTAAGGTATCCCAAACTTCCTTTGCTGTATTACAGTTTACTACCCTGTTGAACTCTTCTTGAGACAAGGCACAATACAAGGCATTTTTAGCTTTAGCATTCAGATTTGCCCTATCTTTATCTCCTTGAGTCCAGTCTTTCTTAGGCTTAGGATTGATAGATACAACATACCCTTCTGAGTCTTGTTCAGTGATAGTGGGCACATGGTACCCTTCTTCAATGATATTCCACACATCTAGACTTTGAGATTCTAAGAAGACTTGCATCCTAATCTTCCAATAACGGTAATGAGAACCATTAAACAAGGGTGGTCTATTAGTGGCATGACCTTCCCCTAATTGGGCTTGCATAATGATCACAACAATAAAAACTCACTCTAAGGATTAAAGACCTAGACAAGAGCAACTTGGCTCTGATACCAATTGAAAGTCCAAGATCGAATCCTAGAGGGGGGGGGGGGGGGGGGTGGTGAATAGGGTGAGCCAACAAGATACTAGACCAATTTTAACTCTTTTAAAATTAAGACACTAAAGCTTAGAGAAAGATTAATTATCTTGAGAAGGGGACCAATCTCTAAGTTAATCATCCATGAAAAGAAAACAAAAAATCATTCACCATAACATAAGCATTTATAGTGGTTCGGCCAACATGCCTACATCCACTCCCGGCATCCCTACCGGATTTCACTAGATCAATTAAGGTTTAGGATCACCTCAAACCTTACACATACACCACTTATGCTTTTCAAGGCTAAGCAATAACCTATACACAATGCTTTTCTTTAGGCTAAGCAATAACCTTTACAAGATGTTTCTCTCTTAAATAAAATGCCTATTGATGCATGGATAAGAGAACAATGAAGTACAATTTAAAACCTCTAAAAAGGTTGAATAGAAAGTGAAAACCTAATTTCTAGAAGCATACATATGAATGACAAAGACTATGAAAAAGGCATGAACTAGAAATCACTCTTTCTCTTTTAGAAAGTTAAAACTTTAAATGATGCAAAGTTGATAAACCTATTTATGAGAAAGAGTTGTAGACAAACACATAGTTTTTCAAGAAGATCAAACTTGAATGAAAGGATACAATCTTAAGTTTAGCAAGTTAGATTTGAAAAACAAAGATTCACAACTCATGTGAATGACAAACCATATATTGATTTCATGAAGCTAAAAGATTGCAAAGATCAAAGCATGTTATGAAACTCAACATTGCAAGAAGAAAGACAACTATGTGAACATGCTTGAAAAGAAAACAAGGATTCAAAAAACAAAGCATGTAATTAAATCTTGAGAAAAAGAAGGCACACCCATTTGAAGATCAAAGGTTGAATCCATGGATTAGCCTCCTAATCCCTTCTCTAATCCTCTTAAAAGTTGTCCTTCCTTGTCCTTGAAGATTCCTCAAAAGTTCAACCTTTTTTCCAAAACAAAAAGCCACTTTTTATAGGAAAAAAGTTGCCAACGGCTAGTGCCCGGTCGACCTGGTACACTGCCCGGTCGACCGGGTGCTCAACGGTCAAAAAACTTTCCGTTGGAGAGAGTAACGGCTACATGACCCGGTCGACCCGCAGTGTGCCCGGTCGACCGGGTCCCTTAGCCCGGTCGACCGGCCACACTGGCAGGTCGACCTGGAGACAACCCTTTAAACAGAATTTTTAAGGAAGATGAAAATGAGAGGGCTTCTTCCAAGGGACTTTGAGGCACATTGAACAAGCTTTGGAAAATGACTTAAAAAGAATAAAAAAAGAATTTTAAAGCCATGATAATTTCAAACCAAAATATGGATTTAAGGAGAAAGCAATTGGAAAGCTTGAAATGATTTTTGAACTTAATGAAGAACACTTTGAGATTTTAAAAACTTGAAATAAAAGCTTCATGAACTTTAAGAAAATTAAGATTAGAAAACCATGCATATCAATGAATAAAGACAAAGATTATGAAAGAGAAATATGTATGAAGATCCTAAGATGAAGAACATGAATGAATGAGAGGACAAGCCATGAAAATGAATGCATCCTATCAAATTGCAACAAAATAAAGACTCTAACAATCTCCCCCTTTGCAATTTGATGGCAAAACTAGAAGCTTGAACTCTCTCTCTATCTCCTCCGAACCTTGACCAACGACTTCTTTGGATATTTAAGGAGCTTTGGATGAGCGGGAGCATTTGGATATTAAGGAGCTTTGGATTTTCCTTGCGAGAGCATTTGGATATTAAGGAGCTTTGGATTTTCCTTGCGAGAGCAAAACGAAGGTGAAGCTTCTCCCCCTCAACTAGATAAACCTTGAATCGTCTCCCCCTCAATTGGAGACCACATGATATTTCTTTCTCCCCCTTTGACATCTAATTGCAAAGGAGCCTGCCCATCAACGAGAAAACACACAACATTGTTAGTAGCACCTGTTTATAAGAGATATAGTAAAAATAAAGTGTAGTAACAGGTGATTAGCCAACAAATATTTAGAATTCAGGGCAAGGGCCAATGCCCAATTGATGTCTTAATTTTATGAACCGATCATTTCCAAGGGGTTTAGTAAATAAGTCAGCCAATTGGGAATCTGTTGGAACAAAGATTAACTCAATAGTGCCTTGATCAGCATGATCGCGCAAGAAATGATAGCGAATGTCAATATGTTTAGTGCGAAAATGCTGAACCGGATTTTTAGAAATACTAATGGCACTAGAGTTGTCGCACATGATAGGCATACATTGTTGTGGAATATTATAATCTAACAGAGTTTGTTTCATCCACAACAGTTGAGCACAACAGCTACCTGCTGCAATATATTCAGCTTCAACAGTAGACAAGTGTCACGCCCCCAAACCCGGATCCCGACCTCGGGGGCGGGAGAGTTTGGGGAGGTGAGGGATGATTATATTTCTCCCAAGATCCGCGTGTGTGAGGATCCAAAATCACTACACTGTCTGAATATTTTTGCGGAAGCTTTTGTGGCAATGCGACCCGGAGTCCGTGGACATCATCGGATTCCGCGTCGCATACAACCCCTAGCATAAAGCCATCATTTTATGAACCATATCAGACTGGAATAAACCAACATAAATAAAATACAGAGCAGACAGTAACAGGATATTACATTTCCAATATGTTCAAGTTACAAGTATCAATGTGCATTAATTACAATCCCAAGAAAGGCTAATAAAAGCCGAACAATACATACTAATATCCACTACCCACATGAGACGTAACTCCGATGTCAAGCACAATGTCTACAGGACAATAAGCCGACAAGACAACCTGCAACTCATGGCTCCACAGCCAACAACTCACAGCTCGGGGCGGGGAAACTGAACCTGAGTACCTAAGATAGTGGGTCAAACACGACGGTTTGGCAACAGGTGAACGACATATAACAATTTAGAAAAAATACCTTAAAAATCATTTAAAACCTGTCAAAACAATAGTTTCATAAAACGAGATAATCATTTATTCTCAAATACGTATGCAATATAAAACATTAAGGTATCCAAGGAAACGGGAAACGAGCAAGATGGCAACCACACATAGCTAAAGTCTCTATCACCGAAGTGACGTGAGCATATCGGGATGTTGTCTCAGTCACCCGAAGTGAGGAGATGCAACACATAAGTAACATATACATAATATAATACAATACGGGACATGACCACGGTAGCGAACCGGGCTCGGGAACCACAGAGCAATCTGCGGCATCGGGACAAGACCACGGTAATAACCCGGTAGCGGGATCCAAACTGCAGCTCGGCGGGACGGGAAAGGGTCTCCAAGTCGGTAGATCCAACCGGCAAGGAAAGCCAAGCTTAGTGGTGCCGACTCATAGGTCAAATCATGTAAAACAAGTCATGTAACAAATCATATTGCAATGCACTTAAAATAAATGGCGGGAAGGGTGTTCGAAAACACTAAATTTCATTTCCAAACGGGAAGTGCATATCGGGCCTGCTAGCAAAAACTCTAGTTTCAAAATTCAATGTTTCGGGAATGATAAATCACATTTCTTGAAATTAGGGATAAAGTATCGGGCTTTGATATTAATCAAGTGAATAAGGGACCGCGTATGTCGATTGTAATGACCACTTGTACTACTCCTTGAGTTTAGAGACATTCCGGGCTCTTTATGCACCCTAGGGATTCAAACCCTAATCGAGTTTTAAATAAACAACCTAATAGATTAACCAACTTTGTTTCAAACGAATTTAGAGAAAACATAACTGTTCTCTATAGTTTGAATCAAATAAAAATGACGGGCTCAAATTCTCAATTCCCGATACTTAATAAGTCCTTGGAAATTTTCATACTCGGAAGACGGGCTGTCAAAACTAGGCTCAAAACTAGCCTATAAACAGGCCAAGAAACAATGCAGGAAATGACCCGACCCTGACTGTCAAACCCCAACCCAGGATTAACCCAATAGTGTTTGCTTAGTGTGTGCTTAGTCTGATTGGGTTTAGTTATCGTGGTTAGAATGTGATTAGTTTTAGTCATGGTTTATAGCTTTGGGGAGTTCGAGGAACGTTTAGTGTTTATAGGCTCACTGAGGAAGGCCTGGGTGTACGTGCAAGCGTGGGAAGATTGTGTTTGGTTTTGTGTGAATCGTGATTTTCATCTCATTTGATTGGTTTTATGATTATGTGCAACTTTCGTGTTTAGCTCAATTGTGTTTGAAGCCCAGAAACTCAAGTTTTGGCCAAAATGGTAAAATAGCCTTTTCACACTCAAATCTGGACACGAATTTTCGAGATCCCAAAACTATGTCAAAAATATACTTTTTGGAAACTAGATATTTCAAGGATCGTTTTATCCTTCTTCGTCGACTTCATTTTGAGGGCCCATAAGACTATGTTTTGACTCATTCAAGTTTAGCACCAAAATGCGGAACCCACTTGCAATCACTTAAGTCCTTTCCCTTTCCCTTTCCCCATCTCCACAATAGAATCTCTGCAACTTCCTTGCCCTAGGTTTGAGAAAACCCTCTTTTTTCTCTCTCCTTCTCTTCATGATTGCTTGAGCTAGGAGACTCCAAATGAAATTCTAAGACCATCACCTTCTTCCTCTCAAGCCAAGCTTCCTATTGGTACCATTTTCTTGAAGTTTCTTGTTGGAAGAGATCTTCATTTCTCTCTTTGCATTTCGTTTGGGCACCTTTAGGTAAGGGCAACAACCCATCTCTTCAATAGAGTTCTTTCTATTCCTAAAGAGCATGTTTCTCTAACCCTTAGCACCTATTTTCTAAAATGGGTTGCTTGGTTTGTTTTTGGGTGAGTTTTGAATGGAATTTCATGAGATTTGTAGTTCTTTGCTTGACCTTTGGTTTTGAGTGCTGAAGAAAGAACTTTGTTCATTTGGCTAAGGCAAGTGATCTATTAAGTGGTTGTGAATTTTGTGTTCATGGATATGGCTATGTGATATCTCAGTACTTGCTTTCTAGGTTTTCAAGTTTATGTCTATTTTAGAGAATGCAAGCATGCTTAATAGCTTGTGTTCACAGCCCCGCCCATTGATTGGTGATTTTTGATTAAGTTTGGGTTTGGAATAGTTTTTGATCCTAGTTTTGGGCTTTTGAATGCTTTGGTAGCTTGTGGGGCCCTTTGGGGGTTCCCTTTTTTGGCGTTGCATTTTCTTGATGGATTTTCCCGATTTGTTGTGTATGGTGTTTTGGCCGTTGCATTCACCTTGTGGATTCTTACAACTTTCATGTTGATCCCGTGTCCATTCGAGGCCCCGAAACCCGAATTCTTGGCCTTGAGGGTAAAACAGTCATTGCACACCAAATCTGTACCCAAAACTTGATATTCCCGAAACCCGCGAAACATAGACTTTTTTAGAAACTAGATATTTCGACGATCATTTCTTCCTTCTTCGTCGAATTCATCCGAGGTACCGAAAGAGATGATATCAGCCACCCAAGTTCATTAAGTTGTGGGACCCAACCTCCCCTTTGTTAACAAAGAGGAACTCACCCTCCATTGCATTCCATTCTCCATGTTCCAGCCCATTTGAGTCTAGGGCTTTTTCTAGCAAGTTTCTCTCCTTCTTCTTGCTTCTTCATCTCTAATCCTCACCAATCTTGCACCAAACTCAAAGTGGAGACCACCAATCTCTTCCTCTCCTTGCAAGCTTCACCTTGATACTATTCTTGGAGAAATCTCCCCATATTGAGACCTTCCTTGAACTAGTTCTTCTCACTTGAAGGTCATCCAAGTAAGTGATCCCTCTCATCTTCTAGATTTATAATCTTCTAGCCTTAGGGAAGCTACATTTGCATTATTGAAAGGTTTCTTTGTCATTTCATTGTTTGACCCATGTAAGGGTTTATTTGGGGATTTTGCCTTGTAGCTTGGACCATTTTCTTGGAGGACTTGTTAGAGCTTAATATCATTAATTGAAGACTTGAGGCAAGTGAATGTTGGATGTTTTTAAGTTTCAAATGGTTTGGTAGCATTTATGGATTTTTATGCTTTCATTGATTTCCTTTATTGATTTTCCATGGTTGCAATAAATGATCTTTATACCTCTTGATAGCCTCATTTAATGTCTTGGAAGCATGTAATCAAGTCATCTTGTTCATAGTTTTCCTTGGTTAATCACGTGTTGGAAGGAAAGGAAAAAAAACAGAGAAAAAAACCAAGTTCCCGGAACTGCTGCACACCCAGGTCCGATCGATCGGACGTGCAGACCGATCGATCGGACTGTCTTTAAACTGTAAGGGTTTTTGGGCCGATCGATCGGGCCCTGTGTAGAAATTTCGGCCGATCGATCGGACCCTGTTCAGAAAATTTTGGCCGATCGATCGGACCGATCGATCGGAGACTCAGATTGAGTCCAGTGGGTTTTGAGATTTTTTATATATTTTTTTTTCTTTTCTTGGTTTTAGGTGGGACCTTGGCTACCCTCTTTGGACTCATTTGACCATGCGTGAGGACGTCTTGAGCCGATGCTCCTCACGGTTGGTGGGGTGACATCGATGTTCACTTCATTTCAATCTTGAACGGGACGGAATGACGCGATATCTCCTTTATATCTAAATACAAGACTTTTTCCTTGGTTATCGCGAATTCTATTCCTTTCGATGACTGAGTAGGTTGCTCGATGTCTCCGAATTAACATCATACTTAGGATGGACCATTTATAGTCTTGATTTCCTTATCATAACATCTAGTTATAACCATAAGCTCATTTTAAGTTTTGAAAAGCGTAAAAGTGCATAAGGAGCCCGGAATGTCTTCAAACTCAAGGAGTACCAATTCATATCTATGATCGACATACGGGACCCCTATTCACTCAAATAGATCTTAAAATCATTGTCTCTTTCCTGATTTAGCATAGTTCATAATATTTCTCTATTTCCAAGCCTTGCATTACATGAATGGTTTTCCCGAAAGTATTATTGTACACTTGAAACAGTTACTTGACCTGAAGTGCATTGCACCACATGATATGTCAGTGTGCTCTTGAGCACCCCCGTCTTGCCCGTTTGATTATGTATTCGTACTTGATTTGCTTGCATTGTCTCGATTGTATTTGACCTATGAGTCGGCACCACTAAGCTTGGATAACCCTGTTGGTCTGATCAACCGACTTGGAGATCCCCCTCTTGTCCCGCCAGCTGCAGTTTGGATCCCGCTACCCGGTCATTACCGTGGTCTTGTCCCGATGCCGCAGATTGCTACTGTGGTCCCCGATGCCCGGCTCGCTACCGTGGTCATGTATAGTATTGTATATGTATATGTATCTATATGAGATCCCCTGTTTCTCCTCACCTCGAGTGACTGAGATCAGGGCCTAGTTATTGCTCTATCGCTTTAGTGATAGAGGACTTAGCTTCTTGTGGTTGCCACCTTGTTATTCCCGATTCCTTGGTTACCTCATATGTCTTATCTTGTTTACTTGTTTTACAGCAAATGATTTATCTGTTTTATTAGAGTTCTTGTTTAAACAGATTTCTATGCTTTTTCAAGGTATTTCATCTATTGTATATTGTTGTATCTTTTCATTCTCTTGCCAGACCGTCGTGTCTGATCCTTTGCTTTGGTACTCAGGTCCCGTTGCCGGCTTCCTTGAGGAGGAGCCAGAGGAGGTGGTAGGTGAGCCGCAGCCTCTAGTCGAGTGGCGTGCTGACGATGTCATGTAGACATCTGACTGCTTGGAGATGCGTAACATTTTGAGGGGAACTCCTTGACCATTCTTTGGGGTTATTCTTTTGTTATATTGGCCTTTGTTGGCCTCTATTTTTGGGATTGTAATTAACTGATATTTTGTTTAACTTTAACAACTTGGGAAACTTGCTATATATATCATTGCTCATTCTGATACAGTATTTATACTTGTGGTTATTGTCTTCATGACTAATGATAGTTGGACTATTTGATTTGCTACACGCTTCCGCACGAAAAAGAAATGTTAATTGATGATTGTGATATCCTCACCGCGGACACCTGTGGGAAATTAAAATAAAAATGTATATGTTGTTGGTTCATGACACACTAATGTCCCGATCCCGGATCAGTCCTTCGGGGCCCGGTCCGGGTCGCGACACCCGCCCAACTCAGCATGAAATTGTCCGCTTTGGCCCACGTGCACGCGCGAGGACTTCCCAGGAGGTCACCCATCCTAGCACTGCTCCCGCCCGAGCACGCTTAACTTCGGAGTTCTTACGGTTTCCGGGGCCGCACGGTTTTAAAAGGCCTCATGCTAAGTTAATATGGGGTTTGACTTATAAGCCCAAGGTCAGGACATGGATATTTCCAATGTGGGCTAACGGAGACTCACTGTTTGAAGCCCGTGGTTGACACGCTACGCCCCGTGGTTAAGGGTGCGCCCGGACCAAGCTCTCACACTGACCAGGCCCAGCTCGAGCGGGCCCAGTTCGCTCGAGCGTGCTGTGGCAGAAGCCAGGCTCGCTCGAGCGGGCCCAGGCTCGCTCGAGCGGGCTGGGCCTCTGTCCAGCCGGTGGACAGTCAGCTTTGCTGACTGTCTCTCTCCTGCAGAAGGAAAGCTGACTGTCTCTCTCCTGCAGAATTTTCCTTCTTCTCACATTCAACACTCTTCCTTCTTTCTTGTATTCAAAACTCATTCAAAAACTGAATTCCAAATTCCTCCAAACACCCTCTTTCAACCACCATCATTATCACATCATCCCAATTCATATATCATATATCAAAGACAAGCAAGAAAACAGAATTTCAGAATTCAATTAGGTAAATACAGAATTTATCATTTCTAAACAAAACTGAAATCTCAAGCAACAAAATACAACTTGAGATGAGTCAACATTAAACCATTTTCCTGCACCAAAATCACACATAACTACCCACTTCAAAGCTTCAAAATTCAAATCAAAAGAACTCTTAGAAAAGATGAATTTCTACACTATGTATACACAATCCAATTATTCACTTGCCTTAGGTCTTTAATCAAAGGAAAACAAGCTCTTATGCACCCTTGCAAGTCAAGAACACAAGCTCTACAAAAACAACCCCCAAAAACAAACCCTAAAATGGGTCAAAACAATGAAGGAGAAGAGAAAGCTTTCAATAATGAAAATGTAGCTTCTCTAAGGCTAGAAGAACACTAATCTAGAAGATTAGGAAAAGATCTTACCAATGGATGCTCCAAATGAACAAGACAAGCTAGAAGAAGATCTTGTGGAGATGGGATTTCTTTAAAAATGGTACTAATAGGAAGCTCTTGAAGTTGTGAAGAAGATGATGGAGTCCTATTAGATGTTGGTGCAAGATTTGGTTGTCTCTTGATGATGGAAGAGCAAGAAGAAGAAGAAAAGAGGCAACCAAAAACCCTAGGCTCAGTTGTGCTGGAAAAATAGAGAAGGGAAAGAAGAGATGGGTTCTCTTATAATCAATAAAATGGGCTCCACCACTTAAGAACTTCGAAAGGCTGAAATAGTGGTTTTCGGGACTTCGGATGAAATCGACGAAGAAGGAAGAAATGATCGTCCAAATATCTAGTTTCCAAAAAGTATATGTTTCACGGGTTTCGGGAATAACAATAATCCGGTACAGATTTAGTGTGAAAAGACTGTTTTGCCCTTGAAGCTAGAAAAGTCAAGTTTCGGGGTTCGGGACGGGAACGGGATCAACATGAAAGTTGAAGGTATTAACAAAACAAGTAAATCGGGATAAAATACAAGTCGAGAAAACCAAGATAAAACCTCAAGTACACGTAAAGCCATAAACAGGGAACCCCCAAAGGGCCCCACACTAAAATCAAGACACTCAAAATATCCCAAAGCTATAACAAAGCTATTTTAATCCCAATTAAACCGAAAACCACAAAACACACTTAGAGCTAAACACAGCTCAAAAACACTAATCTGGGCCTCTCGGGTCGGGGTCTCACAACAAGGATACAGAATTTTGCTTTTTGCTATGCCAAGCTACTAAGCAGTTCCCTATGAAATAGCAGCAACCACTAGTGCTCTTCCTATCATCTATTGATCCTACCCAATCTGCATCACTGTATCCAATCAATTGTAATGAGGAGTCACAAGGATACCAGATGCCATAATGAGATGTCCCATTAATATATTTGATAATACGTTTGACAGCTTTAAGATGGGACTCACGAGGATCTGATTGATACCTAGCACAAATTCCAACACTAAAGGATAGATCTGGTCTGCTAGCTGTAAGGTAGAGGAGACTACCTATCATACTTCTATAGAGTTTTTGGTCTACCTTTTTACCAAGGGGGTCATTTGAGAGTTTAGTAGTAGATCCCATGGGATTGCAACTAGTCTTAGATTCTCCTAAACCAAACTTTTTCACTATTTCTAGAGCAAACTTGGATTGACTAAGAAAGATACCATGATCAGTCTGACTAACTTGTAATCCTAGAAAGAACTGTAAGGGTCCTACCAGACTCATTTCAAAAGTGGAGCTCATCAGTTGAGAAAATCCTTGAGCAAGTTCATCTGATGTGGACCCAAAAACAATGTCATCAACATATATCTGAGCAAGAAGAATATCTTTATCAACCTTTTTGATGAAGAGGGTCTTGTCCACGTTTCCACATTTATATTCATTTTCAAGTAAGTGACTTGTAAGCTTCTCATACCAGGCTCTAGGAGCTTGTTTTAGGCCATAAAGAGCTTTCTTCAATTTGAAAACACAGTCCGGGTGATGAGGATCCTCAAAACCTTGAGGTTGAGTAACATACACATCTTCCTCTATTTCTCCATTTAAGAAGGCACTCTTCACATCCATTTGAAATAGTTTAATTCTCATGCTACTAGCATAAGCCAATAGAATTCGAATAGACTCCGAACGAGCTACAGGAGCAAATGTTTCCTCAAAGTCAATTCCTTCAATTTGAGCATACCCTTTAGCTACAAGTCTAGCTTGTTCCTTATCACATTTCCTGATTCATCCAGCTTGTTTTTGAAGATCCATTTAGTGCCAATTTGACTTTTGTCTTTAGGAAGAGGTACAAGATCCCATACTTCATTTTTCTTAAACTGGTTTAGTTCTTCTTGCATGGCATCAATCCATTCAGACTTGGTTTCTGCTTCAGAGAAGTTCTTAGGCTCAATTTGTGAAACAAAAGAGTAGTGAGCACACAGATTATGAACCTGTCTTCTTGTCATGACCCCACTTTTGATGTCTCCAATGATATTATCCAAGTTGTGATCTTTTAATAATTTTGTGGGCATAGTTGAAGTAGAGGGGATTTCATCTTCAATTTCAGTAGGAGTAATCTGTTCATTTAAGGTCTCATCTTCATCATCACGAAGAGCTTTCTTGATTTGATTAGACTCATCAATGACAACATGAGCCGATTCCATAACAGTCATGGATCTGAGGTTGAACACTCTATATGCCTTGCTTTTCTCAGAATACCCTAAGAAGATCCCTTCATCAGATTTAGAATCGAACTTTTTCAACTGCTCTCTATCTCTTAAAATATAGCACTTACTACCAAACACTTTTAAATAACCCAGATTAGGTTTTCTTCCAAAATAAAGCTCATACGGGGTTTTGTTAGTGTTCTTTGTCAAATAAACATGATTAATAAGATAGCAAGCAGTATTCACAGCTTCAGCCCATAAGTTGCGAGCAAGATTTTTCTCATTAAGTAAGGTTCTAGCCATTTCTTGGATAACTCTATTTCTTCTTTCAGCCACTCCATTTTGCTGAGGTGTTTTGGGAGCAGAGAATTGATGATTGATCCCATGGCTTTCACAAAAATCTGCAAATCTGTCATTTTCAAATTCTCCTCCATGATCACTTCTTATCTTCTTAATTGTGCAATCTTTCTCAACTTGAATTTTCTTGCAAATCCTTATAATATTATCTACTGCATCAGATTTTGCATGAAGAAAGGCTACCCATCCAAATCTAGAATAATCATCAACCATGACTAGGATAAACTTTCTCCCACCAATACTCTGCACAGGTGCAGGTCCAATAAGGTCCATATGAATAAGCTCAAGGGGACGAGTAGAGGATATATCTTTTAGTCCTTTAAAGCTTTTCTTGATTTGCTTACCCATTTGACAAGCTTTGCATAATTCAAATTTATAATCATCTAATTTGGGTATTCCTCTCACAATTTCTTTCTTGGATAAGATCTTCATCAGTTTGTAATTTATATGACCCATTCTTTGATGCCACAACTGATTTTCTTGATCCTTTGTCATTAAACACATGGATTCATTTTCACAAGATTCTTCTATGGTGTAGATGTTATCTTTAGTCCGTAATCCAGTGAGTAGAACTTTGTGAGATTTCTCATTCAGAACTTTGCAAGATTTGCTATTGAATATAACTTTGTTTCCTTTATCACATAACTGACTAATGCTCAAGAGATTATGCTTTAAACCATCCACAAGGAAAACATCTTTTAAGGTAGGCATTTGATCTCCTCCAACACAACCTTTTCCAATAATCTGAGCCTTCCGGTTATCTCCAAATGACACATTTCCTCCATCATAGTTCTCAAGAGAGATAAATCTAGAACGATCTCCAGTCATATGTTTGGAGCAACCACTATCCAAAAACCATCTAGAGTTTTCCTTAACTTTTAGAGCGGTTTGGACTAAGAAGTTCTTGACACTTTTCTCTTTTTCAATCCAAGTAGCCTTAATAAAAGTAGGGGTAGTGGTTTTGGGAATAAACCTAAGAAGGGCTCTAGAAGGATGATTTTGAGACAGCCTAATCTTAAAGGGACAATTAGGAACTAGATGACCAATACGATTACAAAAATGACAAGTCCATCTAGAGGAAAAGAAGTCTTTATCTATAGGTTTGAGATGAGTCCTGGTAAAATGTTGAAAGTTATTCTTCTTGCTACCTGAGGAGAAACATTCAAAGCCTATACCATTCTTGTTGCCAAAAATTTTATTCATCCCTAACATTTGATAAAATTTGTCATTTCCCAAGGTAAATTTTTCAACAACTTGTTTTCCCTTTTTGAGTTTCATTTGAAGAGATTCTGATTCTTGACGACTAAAATCTAGCAGACTTTGTAATTTATGAATTTCTTTTTCAGCTATAGCTAGATTGTCATTAGAGATAGTCAACTTAGATTGAACAATTTTTATCTCATTATCTTTTAAGATTAATTGATCTTTTAAAATGTTTACATCATTCACAAGCCTTTTAGATTCAATTTTTAAAATTTTATTTTTCTTGGTTATGGCTTCACATAGTTCATATAGATCATCATAGGCTTGATGTATATCATTTTCATCATTTACTTCTTCTTCCCTTATAGTATCTTCTATTAAAACATTATGATCTTCATTTTCTTCAACAGAAGCTAATAGAAGCCAAGAAGTGGAGTTATCATTATCTTCATCATTTTGAAATTCATCATTGTCATTGCATTCATCTTCATCATCATCCCAAGTTATGTTTAAAACTTTCTTTCCTTTCTTATCTTTCTTTTCTGACTCTCTAGGGGAGGAACAATTTTGAGCGATGTGACCAAATCCTTTACAATTGTAACATTGCACATCCTTCTTGATAAAAGATCCCCTAGAGTTCCTTTGAAAATTTTCACTTCTAGATTCCTCAGAATTTCTGAAGTTCTTTCTGTTTTTAAAGAAATTTTTAAACTTCTTAGCGAGCAAGACTGTGTCTTCATCACTCTCACTCTCATTATCATTTTCTTTATGTTGAGAGCTAAGAGCTACACCTTTCTTCTTGCTGGGGACTTCAAAATCTAATTCATAAGTGAGAAGGTTTCCTCTAAGCTCTTCAATTTTGATATTGTCAACATTTTTACTCTCAGCTATGGCTACAATTTTGGGTTTGAACCTTTTGGGTAGAGATCTTAAGATTTTCCTTACAGCCTTGGATTCATCCATTTTTTCACCTAGACCTATGAGGGAATTAACAATCTCCATAAATTTTGTATAGAACTCGTCAAAGGTTTCTTCCTCTTGCATTCTGAGTTCTTCATACTTAGTAGTCAACATTTGAATTTTAGCTATTTTAACTTGATTAGTCCCCTCATGAGTGGTCTCTAAGGTATCCCAAACTTCCTTTGCTGTATTACAGTTTACTACCCTGTTGAACTCTTCTTGAGACAAGGCACAATACAAGGCATTTTTAGCTTTAGCATTCAGATTTGCCCTATCTTTATCTCCTTGAGTCCAGTCTTTCTTAGGCTTAGGATTGATAGATACAACATACCCTTCTGAGTCTTGTTCAGTGATAGTGGGCACATGGTACCCTTCTTCAATGATATTCCACACATCTAGACTTTGAGATTCTAAGAAGACTTGCATCCTAATCTTCCAATAACGGTAATGAGAACCATTAAACAAGGGTGGTCTATTAGTGGCATGACCTTCCCCTAATTGGGCTTGCATAATGATCACAACAATAAAAACTCACTCTAAGGATTAAAGACCTAGACAAGAGCAACTTGGCTCTGATACCAATTGAAAGTCCAAGATCGAATCCTAGAGGGGGGGGGGGGGGGGGGTGAATAGGGTGAGCCAACAAGATACTAGACCAATTTTAACTCTTTTAAAATTAAGACACTAAAGCTTAGAGAAAGATTAATTATCTTGAGAAGGGGAGCAATCTCTAAGTTAATCATCCATGAAAAGAAAACAAAAAATCATTCACCATAACATAAGCATTTATAGTGGTTCGGCCAACATGCCTACATCCACTCCCGGCATCCCTACCGGATTTCACTAGATCAATTAAGGTTTAGGATCACCTCAAACCTTACACATACACCACTTATGCTTTTCAAGGCTAAGCAATAACCTATACACAATGCTTTTCTTTAGGCTAAGCAATAACCTTTACAAGATGTTTCTCTCTTAAATAAAATGCCTATTGATGCATGGATAAGAGAACAATGAAGTACAATTTAAAACCTCTAAAAAGGTTGAATAGAAAGTGAAAACCTAATTTCTAGAAGCATACATATGAATGACAAAGACTATGAAAAAGGCATGAACTAGAAATCACTCTTTCTCTTTTAGAAAGTTAAAACTTTAAATGATGCAAAGTTGATAAACCTATTTATGAGAAAGAGTTGTAGACAAACACATAGTTTTTCAAGAAGATCAAACTTGAATGAAAGGATACAATCTTAAGTTTAGCAAGTTAGATTTGAAAAACAAAGATTCACAACTCATGTGAATGACAAACCATATATTGATTTCATGAAGCTAAAAGATTGCAAAGATCAAAGCATGTTATGAAACTCAACATTGCAAGAAGAAAGACAACTATGTGAACATGCTTGAAAAGAAAACAAGGATTCAAAAAACAAAGCATGTAATTAAATCTTGAGAAAAAGAAGGCACACCCATTTGAAGATCAAAGGTTGAATCCATGGATTAGCTCCTAATCCCTTCTCTAATCCTCTTAAAAGTTGTCCTTCCTTGTCCTTGAAGATTCCTCAAAAGTTCAACCTTTTTTCCAAAACAAAAAGCCACTTTTTATAGGAAAAAAGTTGCCAACGGCTAGTGCCCGGTCGACCTGGTACACTGCCCGGTCGACCGGGTGCTCAACGGTCAAAAAACTTTCCGTTGGAGAGAGTAACGGCTACATGACCCCGGTCGACCCGCAGTGTGCCCGGTCGACCGGGTCCCTTAGCCCGGTCGACCGGCCACACTGGCAGGTCGACCTGGAGACAACCCTTTAAACAGAATTTTTAAGGAAGATGAAAATGAGAGGGCTTCTTCCAAGGGACTTTGAGGCACATTGAACAAGCTTTGGAAAATGACTTAAAAAGAATAAAAAAAGAATTTTAAAGCCATGATAATTTCAAACCAAAATATGGATTTAAGGAGAAAGCAATTGGAAAGCTTGAAATGATTTTTGAACTTAATGAAGAACACTTTGAGATTTTAAAAACTTGAAATAAAAGCTTCATGAACTTTAAGAAAATTAAGATTAGAAAACCATGCATATCAATGAATAAAGACAAAGATTATGAAAGAGAAATATGCATGAAGATCCTAAGATGAAGAACATGAATGAATGAGAGGACAAGCCATGAAAATGAATGCATCCTATCAAATTGCAACAAAATAAAGACTCTAACACTGTCAACCATCTATCAAGCCTAGCACCACAAGCAATAAAACAAAGTATTATAAATGCAAGACTAAGAGTCATCCACTTCCAATGTGGGACTCCTATAAAATAAAGAGTGGATATGCTTTAATGCACAAGAATGGAAATAATCCCCCATGCATTAAAGCACATAAACAAAATTAGATGTTGCAAGACAGTCTGATGAAATTATGCATAAATGTTGGTGGACAGAGTCTTGAACCTTCACTAAGTGTAGAAACTCTGAAAATATCAAAACTCTATGGTGAACTAAGATCCTGAACCAAGTGTTAATCAGGTAGATCGTACGCATTACACACATAATATTAGGGCAATTGGGATTCCTATAAAATCGTGCACAATAATGGGCTTGTGCTATCTCGGTATTCATGAGTGCTTTATAGAGTAGTTTTACCTCCCATAGAAAGCGGCCTGACTTCCACACCTATATAGGTGTACTCTATCAAGTGTCCTCTTGTTCAACACCCTGCTTATAAAAGGACATAGAGTTTTACCGACTATTAAACATGAAATGAACACTTCACATCATAGAAATTTGAGTACGTGTGGGGTTTTGAAGTGTTCTCACAGTGTCACCCAAATATAACTTTATTTTCCCATTGAACCCGTCCCATGGGATCTTTAATCAAACGGGTTAGGTGTCTATTATTGGTGTTCGTTAGTGCCACAATTTCGTGAGCATTGTGTTTGTGTTGTCAATTCCGTGCCAATATGACCAAGAAGATCTTGCTTCTCAAAGTGCCTCAAGGAAGATCAATTTCAAGGGGTTTGTCAAGCTTTTGGAAGGACCAGATTCGTCAAAGAAAGACTCCACGTGTGTTTGCCAATTCGGGATCCGGCCGCGGAATCGGACAAGCACGATGTGTAATAAAATACAAGACTAATTTACAGATAGTCCACATGTTTAAGGACCCCCGGACAGTGGATCAGACTGAAAGGGCAGTCCAAGATCTGTGGTGTTCACTTGAGTTCATGAATGCACAAAACACGTGAAACACGATTCAAACACGTCGGAATAAAATGGGAAATCACTTATCAAAACAAGACAAGGCACGGCTAGCAAAATGCATAATGTATATGCACACAACTTGAGAAGTGATCCCCATTTGATACTTGAAACAAATCTTCGAACGAGCTTAAAACTTGAATTCAAAGCGAGTATGTCGCGACCCCGGACCGAGTGCCCGCGCCCCGTCGCGACTGTGCAGTTGGTGTAGATGATTGTAAGATGATTAAACCTCCCACAGGTTCCCGCGGTGAGGGTTCCGAAAAACACAAGGAACAACCAACTCACACGATCAAGTATGCGGAAGCGCGTGGCAAATCACATCTTCAATAAATCATGACAGGATATGAACATAAAGGTCATCAAGACTAAAATATCAAGATGGAGGCATAACAAGGCATTCCCATAATAGTTCAAGTTATAAAGTTAACAAGGTGTGTTAAGTTGTTACAATCCCAAAATAAGAGGCCAACAAAGGCCAATACAATACCAAAAGTATTTAAAACCCAAAAAGTGATACATCGGAACTCATGACCCGTCCCAACGTCTAGATGACGTCGTCGAGTTGCCACTCGCGAGCTAAGGTAGGCTCAACAGCCTCCTCCTGGCACTCCTCCTCAAAGGGATAACCTCCTGCACTTGAGCACCAGACTACAAGCATCAAACACGACGGTTTGGCAAGAAATCAATGTAGGCTAGAGCATGAATAAGCAAGTTTAATCGAAAACATATAAAATAATTTATTAAACCAAGAATGAATACTTGACTGAAGAACATTTCAGAATTTATGACAAACTAGCATGCATACATAATATATATCATGAATCGTAAATCCACAAAGAGCCCATCCTTTCTCTATCATTTATAATGAAAAGAGTAAGTACGCACGACAAGCACGACTATACATAATATAACACGACACGATTCCCACAAATACGTGATTCCGGCCGCGGAACCGAATACGCACGATGTGTAGTAAATACACGACTAATCTGCAGTTAGTTCACATGTTTAAGGACCCCCAGACAGTGGATCAGACTGAAAGGGCAATCCAAGCTCTGTGATGTTCACTTGAGTTCATGAATGCATAAAACACGCGATACAAACACGTCTGAATAAAAGGGGAAATCACTTGTCAAAACAAGACACAGCATGGCTAGCAAAACGCATAATATATATGCTCACAACTTAAGAAATGATCCCCATTTAATACTTGAAACAAATCTTCGATACGAGCTTAAAAACTTGACTTCAAAGTGAGTACACAATATAACTTGCGGTATTAAATCAACGTTCAAAACACGATAATTTCATAAAGTACATGCTTAGGCTATTCATTGACCCTTGTGTGATTGGAACTTCATTATTAAAATATAAGAATTGGTGTCCCCGAAGTTAGTACATATCATGGATTTCCAATCACACAATGTCAAGTTAAAGTCCTTAATATGGCCTAGTTTTCAAATTTTAAAAGAATATGTGAATGGGTAAAAATCCTCCCAAAGAAGGAAATTCAGTTGGCCCGATCGACCTGGCCCTTGGCCGGTCGACCGCGTACACAGCGATCCCGGTCGACCGGCTAAGGCCCGGTCGACCTGCAGTTGTAACTTTAAATGGTGTACAGTATTTTGGAACCTGACCCTGTGTCGCCGTTCGACCGCGCCCCCTGGCCGGTCGACCGCGTGAACTGCGGAAATAGTAATTCCCGTAGTGCAGCAGGTCATCCAACTGGGACCAAACCCAGTGTGCCCGGTCGAGACTGCGTAAACTGCGGATGGTGCATCCATTTCTTCCTTCTTTTTCTGCAGTTCAGTGGTCCATCCATTTCTTCCTTCTTTTTCTACATTCTTTCCAACCTGATTAGTAAATTTGATACATGAATATAACAAGCTATCAAGGCTCACAATGGTGCATTTATTTCAAACTTAATCAAGCCATTAACATAAAAACCCATTTCATAATCCTTCAATCCCATTCTTATCATAACAAATCCAAACTTCAACAAAAGCAAGGCTTAATTAAAGATGATGAAATCTGAAAGTTTGGAAAGCTATTTGGCATGCTTGCATTTTCTAAAGTAAGATCACAACATGAAAAATCTAGTAAAATAAAGCATTAATACCAAATGACAAATCCATGAACACACATGCACAAACAACCTAAAGAGATTACTTGCCTTGACCAAGTGCTAACAAAACTCTTCTTCAAGCACTCCTACCCAAGAGCCAAGCCAAGAACTACAAAAACCCCATGAAACCCATTCAAAAACTCACCCAAAAAAGCAACCAAGCAACCCATTTCGAAATGGGTGTTACAAGTTAGAAAAACATGATCATTAGGAGTCAAAAGAACTCCATTGAAGAGATGGATAGAAACTCTTACCTAGAGGTGCCCAAACAAGAAGCAAGGAAGGAAATGGAGATCTTTCCCAACAAGAAACTTCAAGAAAATGGTATCAATGGAAAGCTTGGGTTGAGAGGAAGAAGATGATGGTCTTGGAAGCTCTTGTGGAGATCTCTAGCTCATGCATTCAAGAGGAGAAGATGAAGAGAAAAAAAAGGGTTTTTCAGCCCTAGGTCAAGAAAGTGTAGAGATTTGTGAAATGGGGAAGGAGAGAAGGTAAAGTTGCTTAAGTGCTTGCAAGTGGGTCCCTTAAGTGCTAATCTTGCATGAGTAAAAACATGGTCTTGTGCGCCTCAAATGAAGTCGACGAAGAAGGATAAAACGATCCTTGAAATATCTAGTTTCCAAAAAGTATATTTTTGACACGTTTTTGGGATCTCGAAAATTGTGTCCAGATTTGAGTGTGAAAAGGCTATTTTACCCTTTTTGGCCAAAATTTGAGTTTCTGGGCTACAAACACAGACGGGCTAAACACGAAAGTTGTACATAATCATAAAACCGTTCAAATGAAATGAAAATCACGATTAACACAAAACCAAACACGATCTTCCCACGCTTGCACGTACACCCAGGCCTCCCTGAGTGTGCCTAATTAACACTAAACGTTCTCGAAAATCCCCAAAGCTATAATCAGGACTAAAACTAATCATACTCTAACCCACGGTAACTAAACCCGATTAAGACTAAGCACACACTAAGAAAACACTATTGGGTTAATTCTGGGTTGGGGTTTGACAGAGTACACAATGTTACGTGTTGTATTAAACCAAAGTTCAAAACACAATAATTTCATCAAGTATATGCTAAGGCCTTTCATTGACTCTTGTGTATTTGGGACTCCATTGCTAAAATAAGAAGATTGGTGTCCCCGAAGTTGAGTCACATCTTAGAGTTCCATTTACACAATGTCAGGTTAAAGTCCATAACATAGCCTAGTTTTCAATCTTTAAAAAGTATGCAGATGGGGTAAAATTCCAAAACTGGGATTTGACAGGTCACTCGAGCGGTCTGGATAGTTTGCTCGAGCGAGACAGTTCACTTGAGCGAACCATCAGGTGGCTCGGGCGACCAAGGTTCTGTCTTGAAACTGACCAGACAGTAGATAGTTCGCTCGAGCGAACCAATGGTCGCTCGAGCGGACAACTATCTGTCTGCGCTCGGACCAGGCAATGGCCTGGTCGCTCGAGCGAACCCAGAGGTCGCTCGAGCGAACAGGCTTCTGCCCGTGCTCGCTAAGTGCAGAATTGCACTTCTCATAGATGATTTCTAAACCATTTCTTCCCTCCATCTTACACTTATACCTCCTGAAATACCCTGAGCCTCCATGCTCACAAAGGGGTCAAATTTACATTTCAATACCATTCATTCCATAATCATAAACATTAAAATCCCATTCTTATCAAAACAAGTTAAAATTTCTAAAGGGGTAAGGCTTACATACAAATAGAAAATCTGAAAGCTTGGAAAGTTACTTAACACCATTACATATACTTGAGTAAAAATCACAAATAGAAGTCTAACAAAACATAACATTAGTATTCAATGACAAACCATATGGAAACTTCAAGAGAAATAAGGAAATCCATAAACATACATGCACAATCAACCTATAGAGATTACTTGCCTTTTCCCAAATGCTAACACAATCTCCATCAAGCACTCCTACTCAAGAGCTAAGCCAAGAACTACAAAAACTCATGAAAAACATTCAAAAACTCACCCAAAAATACAAACAAGAAACTCATTTCGAAATGGGTGTTGAAAGTTAGAAAAACAAGATCCTTAAGAGTCAAAAGAACTCCATTGAAGAGGTGAGTTGGAGCTCTTACCTAGAGGTGCCCAAACAAGAAGCAAGGAGGGAAATGGAGAGCTTGTCCAACTAGAAATCCAAAGAAAATAGCATCAATGGAAAGCTTGGGATGAGAGGAAGAAGATGATAGTCTTGGAATTTCTTTTGGAGGTCTCTAGCTCATGCATTTAAGAGGAGAAAGTGAAGAGGAAAAAGGGTTTTAGCCGTAGGTCAAGAAATTGCAGAGATTTGGTAATGGAGAGGAAGAGAAGGGAAAGTAGCTTAAGTACTTAGTAGTGAGACTCCTTAAGTGCTAATTCTTGCATGTGTGAAAACATGATCTTGCTGGCCTCAAATGAAGTTGGCGAAGAAGGATAAAACGATCCTTGAAATATCTAGTTTCCGAAAAGTATATTTTTGACACGGTTTTGAGATTTCGAAAAGTGTGTCCAGATTTGGGTATGAAAAGACAGTTTTACCCTTTGGCCAAAAACTTGAGTTTTTGGGCTTCAAACGCAGATGGGCTAAACACAAAAGTTATAAATGTTAGGAATTTTGTGTATTGCAATTTGATGGATGCATTATCATTTTAATCATCATTTGAATTTTTCACACATGCATTGATTTAGAAAAACTTGAAATCTTGATTTACCATGCATTGTTTTAAATCTTGTAAATCATATGTTTCATGCATGTTTTGATTGGATGCATTTTAATTTGAAAAAGGAGTTTTATGAATCAAGCTAGCCTATGTTTTAAATCTTTCAAATCTTTTTAGGCTTTTATGTTTCTTGTTTTTAAAACTCTTAGAATGATTTAAAACATGTTTCCAAGCTTGATTCAATGGCCCAAAGCTTCCCACAAGAAATCTCTTAGAAATATGTAATTTGTGAGGAAAAAGGTCCCAGACCCGGTCAACCCGCAGTGTGCGCGGTCGACCGAGCCTATGGACCCGGTCGACCGGGAAAGAGCCGTTGGGCTCTCTTTCAAACGGTCAGATTTTTGACCGTTGAAGGCCAGGTCGACCCGGGAAGGGCCAGGTCGACCGGGGACACGTTAGAAGTCACTTTTTGACTATAAATTGAGGTTCATTCCCATGAGAAAGTAGTTGAACATTTTATTCTTCTTTGAGGTGTTTGGAGACAAAAGAAAGGGGATGAACTAAGAGAGATCAAGGGGTCATTAGTAAAGCTAAAGCTTGGATTAATGAAGTTAAATCTCTAAGTAAGCTTTACTTTTATTTATCATATGTTTCATGCCTTGTTTAAATTATTGGTAAATTAATTTTAGCATGTTAACTATGATGTGTTGAATCCATCACTTCTCTTAATCTTTGATTTAAGTTGGATTGGATTCTTCACCCTTGATTTCAAACCAAGTTTGTTTTAAAACTTTATAAAACATGTTTTGTCAAAACCTTTGATTTCTTTTGTAACATGTTTCATTTACTTGGTTGAATCAAATTGTTGTTTTCATTCATTTAAGTTAAACTTTTGTTTTTGAAAACAACATTGCACATGCATCACATGTTTAGTCTTAAATAGTTTCATACAACTTGTGAACCTTTGATTTTTATATCATCAACAAGTTAGTATTTTATACATGTGATTTGCATTTCACTTCAATCAAATCTTTGTGTGCTTTCAATTTTAAAATGCATTAAGCATACATTAATTGAGCTTTCATTTTAAACTTGATTGAAGTTTTCACACACACACTTCATGAGCATTCATCTTAGCATTTCATAGAGTGTTGTGTGAGTTGAATTAAACTTTCTTATCCGCCTATTTTAGAGGCAATTAAATTGAGCTTTAATTGTAATCTCTTAAAGTGTTTGTGTAGACACTTCCTTGAGAGAAATCTTTTTATTGTAAAGGTTATTGCTTAGCCTAAGAAAAGCATTGTGTAAAGGTTATTGCTTAGCATAGAAAAGCACATTGATAGGTTGTTGTTTAGCCTAGAAAAACATCGTTGTAGAGGTTATTGCTTAGCCTTTTTCAAAAGCATAAATAGTGGAAATCCGGTGGGGTGTTGGGACACAAACCGGTAGTGGATGTAGGCATTGAGGCCGAACCACTATAAATCTTTGTGTGAGGTTGTATGCTTGTGGTGATTTCTCTTGTTAGCTTCCGCATCTTGTTTGGTAAATCATCATATGTGACTAGTTACTTTTTAATAAAGTTAAAATTGGCCTTGATTAGTCATTAAGTGTAGATCACCCTATTCACCCCCCCTCTAGGGTTAGGATCCCGGACTTTCAATAAATAATCATAAAACTATTCAAATGAAATGAAATTCACGATTAACACAAAACTCAACATGATCTACCCATGCTTGCACGTGCACCCATGCCTTCCTGAGTGTGTCTAGTTAATATTAAACGTTCTCAAAACTCCCCAAAGCTATGTTCAGAACTAAGACTAATGGAGTTCTAACCCACGGTAACTAAACCCGCTTAGGACTAAGCACACACTAAGAAAACACTATCGAGTTAATCCTGGGTTGGGGTTTGACGTCCTCCACCCCTTAGGATATTTGGTCCGCCAAATAAATTAAACTTTTACCTCTGGTAACAAGTGTGGGTATTTTCTCTGAATTTGATCTCTCAATTCCCAGGTGGCTTCTTCTGGTTCATGATTTTCCCAGAGTACCTTGACCCAATGAATTGTCCGATTTCTCAGTTCTTGCTCCATGGTATCAATGATCTTGGTCGGGTTTTTCCACATACGAAGCATCTTCTTGAATCTCCAAAGGCTCGTGCTGTAGGATATGAGAAGGACTAGAAACATACTTCTTGAGCATGGAAACATGAAACACGTTGTGCACCCCGGAGAGTTCCGGCGGTAACGCAAGCCTATAAGCAACGTCCCCAATTTTGCTCAAAATCTCTTACGGACCAATAAATCTCCTTGACAATTTGCCCTTCTGTCTGAACCTCAGAGTCCCTCTGACGGGTGAAACCTTTAAGAACACTTTGTCACCCACTTGAAATTGCAATTCTCTTCGGCGAGTGTCAGCATAACTCTTCTGTCTGCTTCAGGCGACCTTCAAGCGTTCCTGAATCAATTTGACCTTGTCACTAGTTTCTCCAACTACAGTCGGTCCGTGAAAGCTACGTACACCGACTTCCTCCCAGCAAACTGGAGTTCTACATCTTCTGCCATAGAGTGCCTCGAAAGGTGCCATACCAATGCTGAAATGGTAGCTATTATTATAAGCAAACTCACAAAGTAGTAAGTACTCATCCCATTGAACTTTGAAATCTAGCACACATGCACGCAACATGTCTTCGAGAGTCTGTATCGTCCGTTCTGACTGACCATCTGTCTGAGGATGATACGCTGTACTGAATTGGAGTTTGGTACCCATGGACTCAAGAAGAGTTTTTCAAAACCTCGAAACAAATCTGCTATCTCTATCCGAAGTGATGGAGACTGGTTGACTATGCTTACTCATAATCTCATCAATAAATAATTTTGCAAGTGGCTCCATGTGCATCGTATTCCCTGTCTTCATTGGGATAAAGTGGGCAGAGTTGGTAAGACGATCCACAATAATCCATATTACATTATTCCCCTTCTTAGTATTTGGCAAACCGGAGACGAAATCCATGGTGATAAGTTCCCATTTCCATTCCAGAATCTCTAACGGTTGTAGCAAACCTGGGGGTTTATGATGTTCTGCTTTAATCAATTGGCAAGTTAAGCAACGAGATACAAAAGCTGCTATCTCTCTCTTTATGTTGTTCCACCAAAATCTATTCTTCAAATTCTGATACATCTTCGTGCTACTCGGGTGCATGGAGTATCTTGTGTTGTAGGCTTCAGTCATTATTTCTTCCTTCAGATCATCCACATTCGGTACACACAACCGATTACAAAAATACAATACTCCATTCACCATCTTGAATTTTGGACGTTCTGCGATATGGTCCACAATCCTTGCTAAATCTGGGTCTTGCAACTAACTGTCCTTGATCTTCTGGATAAAAGTAGGTTCAGACACTGTCATATTTGCTAACACACACCCAACTCTAGGTTCTGCACTTTTACACCTAACTATTCAAACTGCTGAATGACACTGGCTCCTCTCAAGCTTGCCATGGCCTCTGACTTTCTGCTCAATGCATCAGCTACAACATTCACTTTGCTTGGATGATACCTGATTGGAAAATCATAGTCTTTGATGTATTCCATCCACCTCCTTTGTCTCATATTCAAATCCTTCTGCGAGAACAAATATTGCAAACTCCTATGGTCAGAATGGACTTCGAATTTCTCTCCATAGAGATAGTGTCTCCACATCTTCAAAGCAAATACCACTGCTGCCAATTTCAAGTCATGAGTTGCATAGTTCTTTTCATGATCCTTCAACTGCCTTGAGCCATAAGCATGGTTTTCAGGTGGATTCATCTTCTCTTTGAGACTTTTCTCCATTGTTAGAGCTTCTAGAGGTAAGCAATGGTTTCCATCTTCCAACCATGGCCTTTTGGAGCCTATTAGATCTCCATTATTTATGCATGCAAGGCTTCCTATGGAGGAACCCTTTCTCTTTCAAAAATTTATTGATTTTGAGCTCTTTTTATGGGGCTTCTTGTAGATTGGAGTTCAGCTGTACAGAGGAATGTTGGGGGATCACCTTTGAGATCATTTTGAGCCAAGGCAAGTGAATGAATGAAATATGAATGTGCATGTGTCGATTTATGGATTTTCTTCTTGATTTCTTATTTTTGAACTAACTATGTTTAATCTTGTTTTGTCTTGAAGTTTAGCTTACTAAACATGTGTTTTAATGGTTATATATTTTGATGCATGTCATTGAATTTAGTTTTGTCATTGGTTTTCATTTAAATTGGTATTTTATTCTTGGATTGTTGGAAATTGTGGAGTGAATGAAGGAGATTTGGTTGATTGGAGTTGAAGTAATGATATTGAAGTGTTGAATGATGAAACGTTTTGGAGGAAGTAGGGGGCTGAAAACAGTTCAAAAATGATCTGGCCACTGACTGGGCGGTCAGCAACCGCCCGCAAAGGGGCGGTCACCATATCTATAAGGGAGCAAAACTGTTTTCTAAATGGGTGGTCACCGGACCAGGTTGGCTAGCCGCCTACCGACCGACAAGTGATCGACCTCCCAGCACCTTTTGGGAATTGAGAAAGATTAGAGGGGTTTCTATTCCAATCACTTGTGGACCCTTCTTGGTCGATGTGTATACCTTATATCCTTAATGTCGTTTAAAAATTGGGCATCATCTAAACGAATGATCGACATGGGATTTCAAAGTATATATGATTCGACGGTTACGGTCTCAAGGTCTTGATGTAGAATTGTGATTTATAAACAAAACTCTCGTTTTGTGATTCATATCGTCTTGAAAAGAATGATTCTAAGGTTCTGATTTAAAACCCATTTGGGAATCATTGAGTGAATAGTGTTTTTATACACATCGTGTCGGACTACTATTTCATGAACTTTCGTGAACGAGTGTGCTTGTACTTGAATATAGAGTGGTAGTTCCTGAATTTTGGAAGCATCAAACATTGTTTTGAAAGCGTCTTCATTTTCGTGTCGGCTCCACTCAGCTTGGACGACTATTGTCGGTTTGATCCGCCGCCTTGGGCCCTTAAATCTTGTCCAACATTAGTTTGGAGAATACGTACGTACTTTCTTGTTTAGCCCGTTCTGCGGCGGGACTCGTGTGTGGTTCTCAGTTTTACTGGGTTACTACAATTTATGATAGTGTCTCCCTTCACCTCGTGTGACGGAGAATTTATGTTGTGAGTGCTCTCGTCACTTCGTGTGATAGAGAATATAGCTACATGTTGTTGCCAAGGTATTGTTTTGAATGGTCATTTTGATTTATCGTGGGATCTTATAAATGCTATTGTCATTGATTTACTTTATTTTATTCAGCTTTTCTTTATCGTACATGCTGTTTTACAAATTTTCAAACTACTGTATTATAGCATGATTGTATTTTATTCTTTTGCGTGCCAGACTGTAGTGTCTGACCCTTTCGTTTTGGTGCTCAGATCTAGGTTTCATTACCCTTGAGGAGGAGCATGAGGAGGCGGCTGTAGAGCATGAATGGCAACCCAACAATGTCATCTAGACGTCGGGTTTGGACATGAGATGCGAAATACTTTTGGGGAACTTGTTATTAGCCTTTGTTGGCTATCTTTTGGGAATGTAAATACTTAACTTTACGCTTTGTGTGTTTGCACAACTTGAACTAATGGGTATGCTAGTTATGTTTCTCCCTCTGACATGAGTTCTTTTATACTCTATCTTATGTGTGACGTTACTTGTGTGTTTGCCACGCTCTTCCGCAAATAAATCTTTATGTGTGATAGTGAGATGGTTCAAAATATGCGTGGAATCCTCACCGCAGGAACCTCTGGGAAGCGTCGTGGCACCGGATTAGGGCCTCGGCCCCGGTTCAAGGTCGTGACATCACTCTTCTTCAAACTTCTATAATATGTGTATAATGTGGTAGTCGTTCAGATTTGTGTGACTAAATCACTCTAAAATTGTGTGAGGGTGAGTAGATTTGTGTGATTGAACCTCGGTAAGAAAATTGATGTAGAATCAGTATTTGTATAGTTTGATTCTTCATAGTGGAACCAAGGAACTGCGTGACCCTTGAGAGTGGATGTAGGTCTATGTGACCGAACCACTATAAATTCCCCGTGTCTATTTCTCTATTTCTATCTCAAGTGCATGATTTACATATCTATATGTTGTGGAGATTGATACGTATGATATTTCATCATTGAGTTTAATTGACACACACACACACTTGTGCTTATCAACATAAAACTAATTGTGTCGTATCTTTAATTGTTTAAGCACTCTCATGTTGAACACATATTCCGCATAAGTTATACTCTTATTTGTGTTTATTTTGTTCATTGTTCTGGTTGGGATTAAAATTGGACTAAGAAGATTAAAATTGGCAAAAGAATTCCATTAGTCCTATTCACCCCCCCCCCTCTTGGACTTATTCATTGGCCCTAGCTTACACTTTCAGTTGGTATCAGAGCGTAGGTTACTCCCCAAAGGCTTAACAACCCGGAGTAGATCTTCTCATAGTGCCAATGTCTAACCAAGAAGGTAGTGCAGTAAACAGACCCCCATTGTTTGATGGTACAAACTATGCCTTTTGGAAAGCCTGAATGATTGTTTTTTTTATCAAATCCCTTGGTGGACCTGTATGGGATGCTGTAGAGGATGGATGGACTCCTCCTACAGTCACAGCTACAGATGGAACTGTCTAGCCTCTTGCAAAGGCCAGATGGACAGTTGATCAAAAGGCAATGTGAGATAGTGATGTAAAGGCATTGAATGCCATAACTTGTGCCATGACTGCTAAGGAGTACAAAAAGATTATGACATGTGCCACAGCAAAACAAGCTTGGGAGCTTTTAGAAACAAATTATGAAGGAAGAACCATTGTTAAAAGAGCCAAGCTTCAAATGTTGACTTCCCAATTCGAATCTCTAAGAATGAGGGAAGATGAAGTGTTTAAAGAGTTTCAAACAAAGTTAATAGTTATTGTGAATGAGATGTGGCTACTTGGTGAACAAATTCCGGAAGGCAAAGTATGTAGCAAAATCCTTAGGTCTCTACCTGACGGATTTCACCCCAAAGTGACCTCTATAGAAGAATACAATGACCCAGAAACTACAAAAGTATAAGAATTATCTGTTAAAATTAGAACTTTTTGTTGGGATTTGTGTATGCCCTAAAGCCCACTGACAGCACTCACATCTCTGTTACTGGATATTTACTGGTTATTTATTAGAATTATTCTTTTTCTCTTACTGCATGTATATATGTATGTTTGTGTAAGGTCCATTGTTTCTAGTAAATGACTTGGGTGTGTAGTGGCTACACACAGACAGGTCTGAGTCATGGACACTTGAAACAATAAACGGGTTCATAACTGAGAGATGGAGTTGGGCACTTCATCTTGGTATAAGTTATAGTGAGATACTCTCCTGTATTCAGGGTGACTTACCTTAGTCACGGGAGGCTTTTTCGGATTTATCTCATTAGTGCATATGTCATGCATTGAACAGGACCATTGTAGGTGTGATCTCTAAAATAGTACTATCACTGAGAGAGATCAAGTCACTTTATGCTACTGAGTGACCAGTGCTCTTAATCTTGAGCATATGTGGATGAACTGACGAAGTCGAGTTCTTGTGCTTTAATTCACTATGGGTGAGATCCTATTCATGGGTGACAGCTTTGTGTTTTGGGTACTCGGGCTTGATTAGTTGGGACGTGCAGATGCAATAAAGAATCTATGCCATCTTGTGATGGAGTGATCGCCCTTAGAATTATCCAATTAATCATCAAAATCTAAGATCTTAGTATATGGATGTTCCATATGGATATTGAACTTGTGGGTCGCTCCCTGGACCAAGAGAATGATATCCGGATGATGATTAAGTCAAGGATATGAAGTTCTAAGGTTGAAATATAATCAAGAAGGTTGATAGTACATCGGATAACCTGACTTGATTATGGATGTTACATAGAGGGGCATTTCGGTCATTTCACTTAGTAGGTCGAAGACGAATGTCATTTCCTGGCGAGCTTAATTCATATTTATCGTATTTAATATTTGTCTTTGCAGTACAACCATAACTCTTTAGTGGAATGAGTTAGGGTTAAAATGATCTTAATGTTGCTATGGGGTTAGCATGGACATTTTGGTCATTTTGGGAGCCAAGGGCAAATATGTCTTTTGGTCCCTTCTCTAGCCACTTTCCTATATTGGCATGGTTTCCTAATTTGTTTAGATGATATGTGGTTGAATTATTTTTGTGGAAAAATATTTTTTAGTTTAAATTCAAATAGGCCTTTGATGGCATACATGAATTTAACTCTAACTTATTTATTGACTTGTGGGCCATGGTGTGTTTTTCTTTCTTGTGGGCCAGCCATAAAGGGGGTCCCTTGTATGAGGTTTCCAATCTTTAGTAAGTTTCTTTACTTGGAAGGTTGGACTCCTCATTGGGTAAGGATTCCTATAGTAAAAGCTTCCTAATTGTTTTAGAAACTAAAAATTAGAAAGTGTTGCACACCTAAGGTAACTTGTTGCTATTTTTGTGGGATGGACCTCTTAGTTTCCTATTTCTA
This sequence comes from Camphora micrantha, assembly GCA_003546025.1. Classification (NCBI taxonomy): domain Eukaryota; kingdom Viridiplantae; phylum Streptophyta; class Magnoliopsida; order Laurales; family Lauraceae; genus Camphora; species Camphora micrantha. The sequence continues at coordinate 16,404,887 of QPKB01000009.1, read as the reverse complement.
ATTGGAGAGAACTTAGAGAGCAATAAGCCATCCATATTTATCCCCTTTTGGGCATGCAAGAGGGGAGAGGGAAAATCAAGAGGTAGAGAGGAACCCTAGGTGTGCAACAAGAGAGAAGAAAACCCATGGCTGCCCACACTTTTGCAAGATGCCCTTGCCTTCTTCTTTCTTCTTTTGAAGAGAGAAAATCAGGTCTTTCTTTCCACAAATTATAGTTCAGAAAAACCTCTTAAGGATTCCATAGTTTGATCCCACCATCATAGCCAATCTGATTGGGTTGTGGAATAGAGGAGAAGATCAAGGGGAAGGTTACTGCAGAAAATTTCAGTAATCTGTCTTGCTGATTGCAGGCTTGTAATCAGTCTTTTGGATCTTTAGCTTCAGATTTTGAAGTCTTCAAATCATCAAGGTATTAGTCCTCTCTCATCTCCTTTTAATTATACACTTGTTGATCATGATTTCATGGCGTTATTATGAGAATATTAAGGCTGATTTGCGCTGCCCAAAAACAGATTTCTGCAATCTATTTTGCTGATTTAAAAACAGCCATGGACGTCCCTTTCAAGGGATTTCAGATCTATATTGCATAAACTTTCACTTTTGAGATGAAGTTGAATAATACATCTAATAAATCCAAAGATAAGAAATCAACTACTTTAAAGACTTCTCAAAGTGATAATGAAGACGTTGCTTTACTTGCTAAGAGATTTCTAAGAAAATTTAAGAAGAAGAATTGAAATTTTAAATCTTTTGATAAAGATAAAAACAAAGTCAGCTCTTCCTCTAAGAGTCAACATAGAAATGTGAAATGCTATAACTGTCAAAAGTTTGGGCATATGTCATCTGAGTGTCAAATGGAAAGAAAGAAAAAGACACTTGTGGCAACATGGGATGACTCATCTGAATCAGAATCAAAATCAGGTGAATCACACCAAGATGAGACAGAAAACTACACCATTTTGATGGCTAGAAGTCTCTGCGATCCATCAGTTGAGATGGCTAAAAATTCTGAAAAATTTGATATTGATGAATCTGAGAATGGATCTTGATCTAACCCCAAGTATATGGTGCAATTGTAGTAATAATCTGGTGAGTTAGGTCGATCTACATGGAGCAATGCCTTTTGAAAGTCTTTCCAACTTCGACCTATTCTAAATAAATATGGAATCTGGCCTAAATGGAAACTAATTAAATTACATCAACTTTCCAAAAATAAAAACACTAATCTAAATAAAGAAACCTAATCTAGATAATACTAATTAAACTAAAACCTACAAAAGAATACACAAATCAAATAACCAATTTAATATAAAATAAATCAAAACGAAATTTCCTAAATTAAATCCTAATTACCAAAATTACTTTTTATGCAAATATGAATGATCTATAATGCCCTAAATGATAACAATGCAATTTTATGGAAGTTTCTAAAAATTTGATTCATGCTGTAAAAATTTCAAAGTATGAAAACTCTTCCACAGGCCCAATTTTGTTGGACTGTACGACTAGTCTAAGATGATGTCAAACCCCAACCCAGGATTAACCCTATAGTGTTTGCTTAGTGTGTGCTTAGTCTTGATTGGGTTTAGTTATCGTGGGTTAGAGTGTGATTAGTTTTTAGTCATGGTTTTTAGTTTTGGGGAGTTCGAGAACGTTTAGTGTTAACTAGGCACACTCAGGAAGGCCTGGGTGTACGTGCAAGCGTGGGAAGATTGTGTTTGATTTTGTGTTAATCGTGATTTTCATTTCATTGGATTGGTTTTATGATTATGTGCAACTTTCGTGTTTAGCCCATTTGTGTTTGTAGCCCAGAAACTCAAGTTTTGGACCAAAAGGGTAAAATAGCCTTTCACGCTCAAATCTGGACACGATTTTCGAGATCCCAAAACCATGTCAAAAATATATTTTTTGGAAACTAGATATTTCGAGGATCGTTTTATCCTTCTTCGTCGACTTCGTTTGAGGCCCACAAGACCATGTTTTGACTCATGCAAGATTGGCACTAAGAGGGACCCACTTGTCTAGCACTTAAGCCTTTTTCCCCTCTTTCTTTCCCCATTCCACAAAAATCCTGCAATTTTTTCTTGACCTAGGGCTGAAAACATTCTTTTTCCCCTCTTCTTCTCTTCTTGAATGCTTGAACTATGAGTCTCCAAATGAAATTCTAAAACCATCATCTTCTTCCTCTCAAGACAAGCTTTCCATTGATACCATTTTCTTGAAGTCTCTTGGTGGGAAAGATCTCCATTTCCTTCTTCACATCTTGTTTGGGTACCTCTAGGTAAGAGCTTTCAACCACCTCTTTAATAGAGTTCTTTCTACTCCTAAAGATCATGTTTTTCTAACTTGTAGCAACCATTTCGAAATGGGTTGCTTGGTTGCAATTTTGGGTGAGTTTCTGAATGGATTTCATGGGATTTTGTAGTTCTTGGCTTGGACTTTTGGTTAGGAGTGCTTGAAGAAGAGTCTTGTTTTCATTTGGCTAAGGCAAGTAATCTATTTAGGTTGTTTATGCATGTGGATTTATGGGTTTGTTATTTGGTATTAATGCCTTGCTTTATTAGGTTTTCTTGTTGTGATCTTACTTTGGAAAATGCAAGCATGCCTAATAGCTTTCCAAACTTTCAGATTTCATTATTTTTAATTAAGTCTTGCTTTTGTTGAAGTTTGGATTTGTTTTGATAAGAAAGGGTTTCAAGGATTATGAAATGGGTTTCTAAGTTAATGACTTGTTTAAGTATGAAATATATGCCCAATGTGAGCCTTGCTAGCTTGCTACATTCATGTATTTAATTTGCTAATTAGGTTGGAAAGATTGTAGAAAAGAAAGGAAGGAAAAGATGGACCAGTGCACTGCAGAAATCAGAACTGGGTTCTGATTTCCGCAGTTCACGCGGTCGACCGGCCAAGGGGCGTGGTCGACCGGGCACACTGGGATTGGTCCCAGTTGGATGACCTGCTGCACTGCGGGAATGACTGTTTCCCCTAGTTCACGCGGTCGACCGGCCAGGGGGCGCGGTCGACCGGCGACACAGGGTCAGGTTTTCTGGAACCTGACCAAAACACTGTTCATTGAATTAAAGTTACAACTCTGAGTCGACCGGGACTTGGCCGGTCGACCGGGCTCACTGTGTACGCGGTCGACCGGCCAAGGGCCAGGTCGACCGGGCACACTGGAATTTCCCCTGTTTAAGATGAGTTTTGCCCATTTGCATTTTTTTTTAAAATCTGAAAACTAGGCTATATTAAGGACTTTAAGTAGACATTGTGTGAATGGAACTCCATGCTATGTACTAACTTCGGGGACACCAATCCTTGTATTTTAAATATAGAGTTCCAATCACCCAAGGGTCAATGAATAGCCTAAGTATAAACTTGATAAAATTATCGTGTTTTGAACGTTGGTTTAATACCGCAAGCCATATCGTGTACTCGTTTTGAAGTCAAGTATTTAAGCTCGTTCTAAGATGTGTTCATGTATAAAATGGGGATCACTTATAAGTTGTGAGCATATATATTATGCATTTTGCTAGTCGTGCCTTGTCTTGTTGTGACAAGTGATTTCCCCTTCTATTTTCGATATGTTTGAATTGTGTTTCGCGTGTTTTGTGCATTCATGAACTCAAGTGAACACCACAGAGCTTGGACTGCCCTTTCAGTCTGATCCACTGTCTGGGGGTCCTTAAACATGTGAACTAACTGCAGATTAGTCGTGTATTTATTACACATCGTGTGTGTCCGGTTCCGCGGCCGAAATCCCGTATTTGTGGGAATCGTGTCGTGTTATACTATGTATATTCGTGCTTGTCGTGCGTGCTTACTCTTTTCATTATAAATGATAGAGAAAGGATGGGCTCTTTGTGGATTTACGATTCTTGATATATATATGTTATGCATTCATGTTAGTTTGTCTTTGATTTAGAAAAGTGTTTCGTAAGTATTTGTTTACGTTCAGCAAAGTATTTCTTTATGTTCTCGATTAAACATTGTTTTACATGCTTTCACTTAAAATGATTTCTTGCCAAACCGTGGTGTTTGATGCTTGTATTTTGGTGAACAGGTGCAGGAGGCCATCCCTTTGAGGAGGAGTGCCAGGAGGAGGCTGTTAAACCTACCCTAGTTCATGAGTGGCAACCCGACGACGTCATCTAGACGTCGGGACGGGTTATGAGAATGGATGGATTACATTTTGGGTTTTGTATATACTCTTGGAATTGTATTGGCCTTTGTTGGCCTCTTATTTTGGGAAGTGTAATAACTTAATATACTTTGTTAACTTTACAACTTGAATTATTATGGGAATGCCTTGTTATGTCTTCATTTTGATATTTATGTCTCGATGAAATATATGTTCATATTATGACATGATCTAATGAGATGTGATTTGCCACGCGCTTCCGCATACTTGATCGTGTGAGTTGGTCGTTCCTTGTGTTTGTTTTTGGAACCCTCACCGCGGAAACCTGTGGGAGGTTTAATCATCTTTCAAATAACCTCACTCATCAACACCATTAAGCCGCGGCCTCGGTCCGGGGTCGCGACAGATGATATGAGCTTAACTCTAATGGTTGGAATCAATATTCTGATGATGTATGAACGCACACAAAAAAAAAAAAAAGAAGAATGAAAAAAGAACTTAAAACGAAAAAGATATGATCACCTAAAGATGCCTACTTGAACTGTTTTGCTGCTGAAATCTGAACACAGGCTTCCCAACTACCCATGTTTGAGCCTCTGGTTGACATGGTTCCCGAGGTTATTTTTGGCTGAAATTCTGGGGTTTCAAAGTCCAATTACCATACTTTAAATATTCTATTTTTCAAACCAAAACATTCACATTTACCTTATTTTGTAAATTGCACACTTTTGTAATACAGTTGGGTCAATTCTGCTGAAACTGTGCGGAATTTTTCACTATTCACATACCAGGTCCGAATTTAGTCTTATAAATCAGTTGATAATCTTGTGATTTCAGTTACAAAAGCCTGTTCTAATGTAATTTCTAAATATGAAGTATGCACAAAGACACTTTCCAACCATAGATTATGCAAGTAATAAAAATAGAAAGTTTCCACTAAACATGGAATGATGCAAGTTGTTGTTTTGTTTTTTCAATCTAGAATTTGTAAATAAAAAAATAATCAGAATATTAGCTTAAAATAGGAATAAAAGGGGTGGAAAAATAAAAAGCGGAAAAGATGTGTCAAAAAATCTAGAAACTAGACGATCCTACAAGTATTGACAATGCGATAATGATGTCCTCTCTTCTCAGAGTAGGAAAAATTTATGCAAGTGATTACTTGATGTCTCTCGACTTTTAATATGTTTATTTTATTTTCAAATCCTTCGGTCTAATCATGTGAAATATTGTCTCCAATCAAAACACATAAAAGAATTAGAAATACGAAATTAAATCACTTACACAAAGAATACGCATAATCAATCCAAGTAGTGTCTTTATTCCTTGATCTTTGAGTACAAAAAAATATTAAGATTCTTATCTCTTCATCATTCTCTCAACATGATCTCTTAACCTATGTCTAAAGAATTAGAATGGAGAAGAAGAAGAAGGGGACTAGAGAGAGAGAGGGTGGATGGGAGTGGAGTGGATTGGAATGGAGAGAGAAAGCCTCCAAGATTCTACACAAGAGTCATTGGACGTCCAGCCACTTTGTTGGCTTCCTTTTTTATAATTTTTTGATGTTTCCTTGTTTTGTAAGATTCCTCTTCCATTTTGACTTGAACTCCAAGCAATCCTCCTATCTCGACAACTTTTCTTACTAATGATAAAGTCTTGTGGTCCCATTCTTTCCATCTTTGGACTCCTCAAAAGATCTTTAAAATTGTACATGAGAAGGATTCCAAAAAAATTTAGATTGTGTGCGAACTTTGTTCTCCCATATGTGGGACGTCCAAGGCTTGTGGACCCCACTAGTGGATGTCCAATATTTGGTTGGATTCCCTTCTTTCTTGCTTCTTGATTTTATTTCCTTCTTGGATTAGGTTTCTTCTTCTTTCTTTAATTGATTTCTTGGCTTCTTAGCTTGTAACTTCCCATACTTAGACTCGAAATTTGAAATTCAAATTTCTCTTTTAAATTTGGAACCATGATGGGCCCACCATGGGGCATGCTTCCCTAGAATTCAGTCATGCTTGGACGTGCAACCCATCTCGCAATCTTTATTTGAAATTTTTTTTTTCATTCCTTTCTTTCTTCAATTCTTGAATTTCTCTTCTTTTTCTTCATCATGTGGGCCCATAAAATATGAATTCTCATGCTAACAAACTGGGGCTCCTTCTTGGGCGTGTAGAGTGGTCCCTACTTAATTGCTTTTCAATGCGGGTCCCATTTCTTATTTTCTCCTACAAATTGAAAGAAATAAATTTTGACATTAATTATACGTAAGAAAATAATTATGAACCATGCATGGTACCCTACATGCCTAGTGATGCACCAAGATGACCAACTTTCCAAAAATAGCACATGGTGCCAAAAATAGCGAGATTTGCATTGATGAAACCAAAAACCTAATCTTGGGGTGATAAATGTGATGAGAAAATCTTAATTTCACAAAAGTCATGCAATTCAATGAATTTTAACCTATTTTGACCATGTTTCCAAAAATAACCCCAAATACATGTAATAATGAAATTAAGTGCAAAATTTATGCAATTAAACCTAATTAAATCCACAAATGCTAATGAAATGATGACATAATGACCTCGTTTTGTGGACTTATCATACCCCCCAACCATCTTTTTGCTAGTCCCTTAGCAAAATAAGTGATAAGGAATAAATCACATAAACTAATTCTAAGGAAAATAAACTAATACAAAAAATAGAAATGAAAAATAGCACTTTCGCTGGCACTCTCGATTGCATTTAGCGTATGCAGTAAGCTCTTTAAACCCCAAGGTTCCCCCTAGTGGACGAGTTGTGCTTCGTGAGGGTTTGCAATGAATTTACCCACAAAATTCTTTTTTTTTTTCAATCCAAAGTAGAAACCTAACTGTCGCGACCCTAGACCGGGTCCCCCGAGACAAGGCGGGCTTAATCCGGGATCGGGACTAGTTTTGATTGATGATTGTGTATGAATTGATTTATATCCAAAACGTATACGAGTCTACCAAAGAGTACCACTCGTACACGGGATTTCCCACATGTGTCCGCGGTGAGGATATCACATCAACATGAATATTTCTTTTATGTGCGGAAGCATGTAACAAATCTGTTTCATACATTCATGTCCAATATAACAAGATTAACGCATATTTAATGCTAGTATCAAAATGAGCAATGATCATTAATGCTATAACCCCAAAAGAAAGTTAAGGTTTACAACAATATAATTTAATTACATTGTTCCCAAAAATAAAGGCCAACAAAGGCCAATATGAATAAAATAACAAGTTACCCAAAAGAATGGTTAGTTTCTATCCCCAAAATGTTTCGCAGCTCAAGCACCTGAATGTCTAGACAACCTCATCGGTGTGCCACTCAACTAATCGGTGCGGTTCGCCGACCGCCTCCTCAATCTCCTCCTCGGGGAGACCGATAACGGGACCTGAGTACCAAAGCAAAGGGTCAAACACGACGGTTTGGCAAACGGGTGAAAAGACATATCAATAAAGAAATTACATTGGAAAACATTTAAACCTGTCAAAACAATAGTTTCATAAAACGAGAGTATCATTTATTCAAATACATATGCAATATGAAACATGTAAGGTATCCAAGGAAACGGGAAACAAACAAGATGGCAACCACTCATAGCTAAGTCCTCTATCACCGAAGTGACATGAGCATATCGGGATGTTGTCTCAGTCACCGAAGTGAGGAGATGCAACATAAGTAACATATACATATACAAAATATAATACGGGACATGACCACGGTAGCGAACCGGGTATCGGGACAAGACCACGGTAATAACCGGGTAGCGGGATCCAAACTGTAGCTGGCGGGACGGGAAGGGGTCTCCAAGTCGGTGGATCAGACCGGCAAGGAAAGCCAAGCTTAGTGGTGCCGACTCATAGGTCAAATGACAATTCGAATCATGTATAAAACATATCGAGTGCATGTATGTAAACGAGCGGGACGGGATGCTCAAAGGCACAAATATCATTTAATTCGGGCATGTATAAACGGGCTAGCAAAATGCTAAAATACACTTTCAATACTTTCGGGAATGATAAATCATAATTCGGTAAATTCGGGACAAGTGTCGAGATTTAAGATAAACCATAATTCGAGAAATTCGGGACAAGTGTCGAGATTTAAGATAAATCAGGTGGTTAAGAACCCCGTATGTCCATTGTAATAATGACTTCGTACTCCTTGAGTTTGGAGACATTCCAGGCTCTTTATACACCTTAGTGATTTTCAAACTTTTAAATGAATTTCAAAACAAACGGAACCTCAAGGGAGATCCTAAGTATAATGTTAATCCTAGCGCATCGTACAACCTATTCAGTCACCGAAGGGGATAGGATTCGTGGTCGTGCTGTCGCCGGCACCCAAAAATAATAAAACCTTTACTCCTAAATATATGTAGTAGCGCGAGTAAGGATCGTTCCCACAGAGAGTGTTTAGCCAAATTTTATGCCATGTGATCAAAGATGGGGGTTTTGATTATAATGAAAGCAAAAACAAATAAAAGCAAATAAAGGGCAATAAAGTAACGAATTCAATCAAATAAGCAAGCATTGGCCAAAGTTAACATCCACCATCGGAAATTCATAATTGATCATTGATGCAAAAATAAATCAACTAACACTTTGAATATTCATCGTTGGAATTAACTTCCTACCTCCTTAATTAGTTAATCAGAAAACACGCGCTCTAATTAACCCTAATTACTAAACAACCTAAGACAAGCGCTATAGATTTAATTTAGTAACAGCATGAAAAATAAGAGAAATCGATGAATCTAAACAACACAAGCACACGCGGTTGCATTTAATTTAGCCAAGTGTTCTTCCTAATATCTAACAATTACTGATGCAGTAAATTATTAAATATTAGTTGCTTCGCAAATTAGAGGGATCAAACAATTACGGATTTGATTTCTAATTTAGCATTAAATTGCAACGAATAATAAACTAGTAGGCCTCCTAGCAATTAAACGAGACAATCATGAAAATAAGAATAGAAGAACAACCCATACTCAAAGAATAAATTAAACAATAAAAATTAAATTAGATCTCACAGTTTATTGATTCCGAGGCTTCCGTCTCCTTCAACCAATTAAAGAAAATTAGCCACGCAAGGCCATGCTAACTTGCAAAATAAAATAAATGGAAGAAAGAAAGAAGAAAGAAAAAGAGAGAGAGGACGTGAGATGGAGAAGGTGGTCCCTGTTGCTTATGGGGTATGGATTACTTATAGTGGAGAGTTAGGTTAGAAAGAGGAGAGAGTTTATAGGTAGTTGGGCCCATGTGATGGAGAGAAAAGGAATGAGGTAGAGATAAAGTAGGAGAGGATGAGAGAGAGAGGAAAGAGAGAATAGAAAGAAGACTTGGAGATGGAGTGTACCCGTGAGTTTGTTTTGAGAGAATTTGAAGTGGCTTGGGATTGAATATGGGAATTAATAAAATAATCAAATAAATTCTAACTTAGTAAAAATCTTCTTCTTGACCATATCTTCTCATTCGGGCTTCTGTTGGACTTGACCCAAGAATTAAAGTTGCACTATTTTTCGTTCTGCACAATATGAGCCCAATATTGGATATGTTTTGACGAACTCCTGATTTCTTCAAATCTACCACAATGCCCTTCTGCTTGATTTCCTCTAAACAAGACCCGGTTTCGAATCAGCCAGCTTGCGAAGTGATGCGAAAATTGACTAAAATCGCCCAATTAGCTTCGTTTAGCAATTAACACCTCCATTTGCATCCTAAATCAAAATATAAGAATAATGAGTACATTTAGGCATCAAATGAGTATAAAGGATTAAACATTAAGAGAGAAAAATATGACATTTTACATTTTCATTAATTCGCGATACCCAAACGTTCAAACCTCGTGCATAGTTAAAAAGGGGGTATCCCTTGTCCCGTACCGTTCGAGATTGAATTAGGTTAAGTTCCGATACAACCGGGTTAACCTCAAAGAATGTCGGGTCAAACAATCTCATGATAAGTCAAGTGAGTTCAATAGAAAGGGGTAACCAAGTTCCACCTAAGTCCATTTAAGAAAAGAGTGAAAAATCACTTTTTAGGGGAAATTCGCAGAGTGCCCGGTCGACCCGGCCCTTGGTCGGTCGACCGAGTACACTGCGGTCTCGGTCGACCTGAGGAGGTCAGGTCGACCCCTGTCAGGAAGGCCCGGTCAACTGAGCCCTTGGTCGGTCGACTTGAAGTTGTAAATAAAATGCGTGAACAGTGTTTTGGTCAGGTTCTAGAGAACCTGACCACTGTGTGGCCGGTTGACTGAGCCCCATGGCTGGTCGACCGCGTGAACTACGTAACAGTGTTTCCCGCAGTGCAGTGGGTCATCCAACTGAGGACCTGATCCAGTGTGCCCGGTCGACCGAGTGAACTGCGTAACAGAACCCAGTTCTGTTTTCTGCAGTTCAGTGGTTCATTCCTTTTTCCCTTTCTTTTGTGTTCATTCTTTTAGACCTGATTAGCAATCTAAATCATAGATAATATAAGCTAATAAGGTTCACAAATGTGCATTTATTTCAAACCTAAACAAGTCATTAATATCACAAGGTATTTGGTGAAATCATAAATGCATTTCATAAAACTCATTCAAAGCTAAACACATCAAATCATCCACTTGCCTTAGGTCCCAAATCAAAGGAAAACAAGCTCCTAAGCACCCTTGCAAGCCAAGAACCCAATCTCTACAAAAACCCCCAAAACCAACCTAAAATGGGTCAAAACAATGAAGGAGAAGAGAAAGCTTTCAATAATGGAAATGTAGCTTCTCTAAGGCTAGAAGAACACAAATCTAGAAGATTAGGGAGAGAGCTTACCAATAGGTGCTCCAAATGAGTAAGGCAAGCTGAATGAGGATCTTAGAGAGATGAGATTTCTTCACAAATGGTACCAATGGAGAGCCCTTGAAGTGGTGAAGAAGATGGTGAAATCCTTTTTGATGTTGGTGCAAGCTTGGTGATGTCTTGATGATGGAAAAGCAAGAAGAAGAAAGGAAAACCCTAGGCAAGAAAAGTTGCTGGAAAAAGGAGAAAGGAAGGAGATGAGTGCTTATATAGCATTTGCAAGTGGGCTCCACCTCTTTAGAAACTTGGAAGGCTGAAATAATAGTTTTCGGGATCTCGGATGAAATCGACGAAGAAGGAAGAAATGATCGTCGAAATTTCTAGTTTCTAAAAAGTATATGTTCGCGGGTTTTGGGAATATCAATTATTTGGTCCAGATTTAGTGTAAAAAGACTGTTTTGCCCAAGAAGCTAGAAAAGTCAAGTTTCGGGATTCGGGATGGGAACGGGATCAACATGAAAGTTGAAGGGATTAACAAAATAAATAAATCGGGAGAAAACACCAAATCAAAAGAATCTCGAGTAATCCCCCAAGTACACGTAAGTCATAAAAAGGAACCCCCAAAGGGCCCCACTAATTCCAAAGGCACTCAAAATTCCCAAAGCTATGACAAAGCTATTCTAAACCAACAAAACCAAAATCCACTAAACCAAATCAAGACTAACACACAACTTAATCAACACTAATCGAGGTCACTCGTGTCGGGGTCTTACACTAACAAAACCATGGGAACTTTTCCCAAAGAAAATTTACGAACACCGGGTATTCTCGATTGTCGAAATTTTTCAGAGGCAAATCTCAAATTAGATTCACAAATCTCATTTTTTTGGTCAGAAATTCTCGAAATCATGCTAAATTGATCGTGCACGGTGATAATATACGAAAAGAATAGATACCAAATGATCCACCAAAAATTTCTGTGAAAACAATTTTTTATCCAAAATTATGGGCCACCTAACCATAGCAAAGGAAAACAACCTTCCTCTCAAGGCGACCATGATGGCTTTCGCACTATTGTGTTTTCAAAGGCCACACTTTTTTTTATATATATTATTATTTTTTTTCTTTTTTTTTTAAACACACATGTGACTATGCAATGGTCAGGTCCTTTAAGCTTTCTAATTAACCCATGTAACGAGCATTTGGCCAATCACTCCCAAGACAGATGTCTTTAGGGCATTAAGTATGTAAATACCCCTACGGGCTTACTGGCTCGGGTTAAAAATGCTACGGACCCAAACTAGTCACAGAACTTTTTATTCTTTTCAAGACTTATAACTAAACACTTTTTTTTTCTTTTCTTTTTTTTTCTTTTCTTTTTACGGCCCCCAACAATAGGTAGCCCTTTCTATGTGCCCGAATTAATTCAATGTTTGTAGCTGATTAGACCACCCATATGAACCAGGAAACTATGAAATTAAGAGTCGGTTTTCCGTCATATTTTCAATCCAATTGTCAAAGAAAACGGAAATCATGACTTCACATTCAAATCCTTGAAAACGTATATGGACTATGTAAAAGTGAGGGATCAAAATTCAACACTTTTCCAAAAACTCTTTCCTTAAACAAAATAGTGAACCATCTGCTCTTTTTTTTTTTTACCCAAAGCAGTGAAAACTCCGAAATTCAAGGTATCTTCGTTTTGAAAAAATGTTTTTGAAATTTCTCCTTTTTTTAATTTTTAATTTTTTTTTTCAAAACCCTAAAAAAAGAAACAAACAAAAAATAAAAAGTGTAAGACTTTTGTCTAAAGATGGATAGGTGTGCTTGTCCCTACCCCCCAACCTAGCATGAACATCGTCCTCGATGTGTAAATGAATGATATGCATTGAAAATACAAAACATGAGGAATATAAAAGTAATAGAGGGTGAAGAGTAGAAAGTACCTGGGATACTGCAGATCTCCCATGAATCTGTCCAAAATGAGGAAAATACACAAAAACAAAGCAACAAGATATATTTACATATGTACACAGAGTTGAACGCTGTCACATCCAACGCTCGTCAGTCTCGATAGTCAGGACTAGTTAGAGGTAAAATAGTGTCCTCTGAATCAAATGGCTCCAAGAATGGTTTTAGACGTTGCCCATTGACTTTGAAAACTGAACGATCCTTGGGATTCTCTAACTCAACTGCCCTGTGCGAAAAAACATGCTTAACAATAAAGGGGCCACTCCATCGAGATCTTAGCTTCCTAGGAAAGAGATGCAAACGAGAATTGTAAAGAAGGACTTTTTGTGAAGGGTGAAATGCTTTTCTAAGAATGTTTTTATCATGGAAAGCCTTGGTCCTTTCTTTGTAAATACGAGAGCTTTGATAAGCCTCGTTGTGAATCTCTTCCAATTCATTTATCTGGAATTTTCTCTTAATTCCAGCTTTCTCCATATCAAAGTTTAGCTGTTTTAGTGCCCAATATGCTTTATGTTCCAATTTCGCCGGAAGGTGGCAAGCTTTCCCATAAATCAGTCTATATGGAGACATGCCTATTGGAGTTTTGAATGCAGTGCGGTAATCCCATAACGCATCAATTAGTCGGAGTGACCAATCCTTCCGAATAGGGTTTACTGTGGTCTCCAATATACGTTTGATTTCCCGATTTGAGACCTCCACTTGCCCACTGGTCTGCGGGTGATAAGGGGTAGCCACTTTGTGTGTAATTCCATATTTTTTCAATAATGCTTCAATTACACGATTACAGAAGTGGGTGCCACCATCACTAATGATGGTTCGAGGGGTCCTGAATCGAGAAAATATGTGCTCCTTCAGAAATTTCTTGACAACATTAGCATCATTTTTCCTACATGTGATAGCTTCAATCCACTTGGACACATAATCAACAGCTATTAAAATGTAGAGATAGCCAAAACTTTGGGGAAACGGTCCCATAAAATCTATACCCCAAACATCAAACAACTCAATGATCAGAATTGGGTTCTGGGGCATCATGTTACTTCTTGAGATGGAACCCAATTTTTGACAATTTTCACAAGACTTTCAATATTAACAGGAATCTCTAAAAAGGGTAGGCCAGTAAAAACCGCATTGCAGAATCTTAAAGGCGGTCTTTTTAGAAGATAAATGGCCCCTACTGTAAGACCCCGACCCGAGTGACCTCGATTAGTGCTTAGTTAGTTGCGTGTTAGTCTTGTTTTGCTTTGTGGACTTTGGTTTGGTCTAGTTTAGAATAGCTGTGTAATAGCTTTGGGGATTTTGAGTGCCATTGGTATTAGTGGGGCCCTTTGGGGGTCCCTTGTTTATGGCTTTACGTGTACTTGAGGTTTTATCTTGGTTTTCTTGATTTGTATTTTTATCCCGTTTTGTTTATCTCGTTATTGTCTTCAACTTTCATGTTGATCCCGTTCCCGTTCGAAACCCCGAAACTCGACTTTTCTAGCTTCAAGGGCAAAACAGTACTTTTACTCCAAATCTGTACCAAATTATTGTTAATCCCGAAACCCGCAAAACATAAACTTTTTAGAAACTAGATATTTCGACGATCATTTCTTCCTTCTTCGTCGATTTCATCCGGAGCCCCGAAAACCACTATTTCAGCCCAACTAGGTTACTAGAAGGTGGAGCCCACTTGTGTAGCTTATAAAAGAGAGCTCTTTCCTCCATTTTCTCTTTTTCCAGCAACTTCCTTGAACGTAGGGTTTTTGGTGCACTTTTCTCTTCTTCTCCTTGCTCAAGTATCACCAAACTTGCACCATCATCTCAAAGGATTGCATCATCTTCTTCTCCACTTCAAGAGCTTCCTATTGACACCATTTTTGAAGGAATCCCATCTCTCCAAGATCTTCTTCTAGCTTGCATTGCTCTTTTGGAACACCATTTGGTAAGCTCTCTCCCTAATCTTCTAGATTAGTGTTCTTCTAGCCTTAGAGAAGCTACATTTGCAATATTGAAAGCTCTCTCCTCTTCTTCATTGTTTTGACCCATTTTAGGGTTTGTTTTAGGGGTTTTTGGTAGAGCTTGTTTCCTTGACTTGCAAGAGTGCTAGGAGCTGTTTTTCTTTGATTTAAAGACTTAAGGCAAGTGGATGTTTTGACTCTTTTACATTTGAATGAGTTTTGATGAAATGCATTTATGTTTTCACCTAATGTTTTGAGATATTAATGACTTGTTAGATGTGAAATAAATGCATATTTGTGAGCCTTGATAGCTTGTTTCATCCAAGTATTAGATTGCTAAACATGTTAGAAAGAATGTGGAAAGGAATGGAAGAAATGGGAAAGACCCCTGAACTGCTGTAACAGAACCTGGGTTCTGTTACGCAGTTCACGCGGTCGACCGGCCAAGGGGCGCGGTCGACCGGCGACACTGGAACAAGCCCCCAGTTAGAAGACCTGCTACACTACGGGGTTCTCTGTTCCGCAGTGCACGCGGTCGACCGGCCAAGGGCGCGGTCGACCGGCCACACAGAGGTCAGGTTCTCTGGAGCCTGACCAAAATACTATTCACCATTTTAAGTTACAACTCCCGGTCGACCTGGCCCTGGCCGGTCGACCGAGCCCCTGTGTACGCGGTCTACCGGCCATGGGCCAGGTCAACCGGCCCAACTGGAAACCTGCTGAAAACTGACTTATCACCCTAAGATTAGATGGACTTTAAATGGAACTTAGTGACCCTTTTGTGGACCCGTTGGACTTCTTTTGAGGACGGTTGAACCGACATTTCCTCATGGTTAATCCGGTCGTATCGGTACTTAACCTAGTTCAATCTTGAACGGCACGGAACGACGGGATATCCTTTCTTTTATCTAAACGCGAAATTGGCTTGTTTGGATATCGCGAATCCGTTTTCCCTTCGATGAAAGTAGGTTGTAAGGTACTACTAGATTAACATGGTGCTTAGGATACCATCCCTATTAGGTTTTTGTTTAACTAAAATACGATTAGGGTTTGAATCCCTAAGGTGCATAAAGAGCCCGGAATGTCTCTAAACTCAATGAGTACCAAGTGATCATCACAATCGACATACGGGGTCCTTATTCACTTGATTTATATCGAATCCCGATACTTGTCCCGAATTTCAAGAAATGTGATTTATCATTCCCGAAAACATTGAATTTGAAACTAGAGCTTTTGCTAGCCCCGACATGCACTTCCCGTTTGAAAATGAAATTAGTGCTTTTGAGCACCCCGTCCCGCCCGTTTATTTAAAGTGCATTACACATGATTTGTACATGTCTTGTTTTACATGATTTGACCTATGAGTCGGCGCCACTAAGCTTGGCTTTCCTTGCCGGTTTGATCTACCGACTTGGAGACCCTTTCCCGTCCCGCCAGCTGCAGTCTTGGATCCCGCTACCCGGTTATTACCGTGGTCTTGTCCCGATACCCGGTTCGCTACCGTGGTCCCGTCCCGTATTGTATTATATTATGTATATGTTACTTATGTTGCATCTCCTCACTTCGGTGACTGAGACAACATCCCGATATGCTCTTGTCACTTCGGTGATAGAGGACTTAGCTATGTGTGGTTGCCGTCTTGCTTGTTTCCCGTTTCCTTGGATACCTTACATGTTTTATATTGCATATGTATTTAAATAAATGTTTCTCTTGTTTTATGAAACTAATGCTTTGACAGGTTTAAATGATTTTCAAGGTATTTTCTATATTGTTGTGCCTTTTCACCCGTTTGCCAAACCGTTGTGTTTGACCCTTTGCTTTGGTACTCAAGTCCCGTCGTTGGTCTCCCCGAGGAGGAGCACGAGGAGGCGGTCGGTGAGCCGCAACGATTAGTTGAGTGGCACGCTGATGATGTCATTTAGACATTCGGGTGCCGAGTGACGTAACATTTTGGGTTGTGTCTAACCATTCTTTTGGGGAAACTTGGTACTTTATTCATTGGCCTTTGTTGGCCTCTATTTTTGGGAACAATGTAATTAAACTACTTTGTTGTAAACCTTAACTTTATTTTGGGGTTATAGCTTTAATGATCATTGCTTATTTTGATACTAGTATGAAATATGCTTTAATCTTGTATCTTGGACATGAATGTATGAAATAGATTTGCTACACGCTTCCGCACATAAAAGAAATATTCATGTCGATGTGAGATCCTCACCGCGGACACCTGTGGGAAATCGCGTGTACGAGTGGCATCCTTCTTGATGGACTCGTATACGTTTTGTTATGTTTGGGTTGGTTTAAATTAATTCATGAAATCATTACACATACATCATTAGTTCCGATCCTGGATTAGGCCCGCCTTATTGTGGGGACCCGGTCTAGGGTCGCGACACCTACAGCCCTGTGAATGACAAAAGGGAATGACACTATTTTGCTCATCATCTAGCACACATCTCCTAATGATTTGGTATGGGCAATACTTAAACAAATACGGGTCATCACAAAAAAAGTTCCGGACCTCAGAAAAGAATTTATCCCTATCTTGCTTATTCCAATGTTTTGGGACTGTGCTTGTTGCAAGATAGTTGGCAATGTCTGCGTACTAGGGTAATTGGGATACTGCGAATAATTGTACGTCAGGGAAGCTGTCCTGGATGGGTGTGGATTCCAAAGATTCGGAAATGACCAGTCGTGATAGGTGATCTGCAACTGCATTTTCTACTCCCTTCTTATCACGGATTTCAATATCAAATTCCTGGAGTAGAAGGATCCAATGAAAGAGGCGCGTTTTTGCATCGTTTTTAAAAAGAACATATTTCCGCGTCGAATGATCGGTGAACATAGTGATCTTGGATCCTAGCAAGTATGAGGGGAATTTGTCAAGCGCAAAGACCACAACCAATAATTCTTTCTCTGTGGTGGAATAATTGATCTGTGCGCTATTCAAAGTCCGGCTTGCATAATAAATTATGTAAGGTTTCTTTTTCCTTACGTTGCCCCAACACAGCCCCAACCGCATAATCACTTGTGTCGCGACCCCGGACCGAGGCCGCGGCTTGATGGGATGGTGAAGATTATAAGATGATTAAACCTCCCACAGGTTCCCGCGGTGAGGGTTCCGAAAAACACAAGGAACAACCAACTCACATGATCAAGTATGCGGAAGCGCGTGGCAAATCACATCTTATAGAATCATGACAGAATATGAACATATATTTCATCGAGACATAATATCAGAATGAAGACATAACAAGGCATTCCCATAATAATTCAAGTTGCAAAGTTAACAAAATATGTTAAGTTATTACAATCCCTAAAATAAGAGGCCAACATAGGCCAATACAATACCAAAAGTAATATAAAAGCCCAAAATGTGATACATCGAAACTCATGACCCGTCCCAACGTCTAGATGACGTCGTCGGGTTGCCACTCATGGGCTAAGGTAGGCCTAACAGCCTCCTCCTGGCACTCCTCCTCAAAGGGATGGCCTCCTGCACCTGGTCACCAAAATACAGGCATCAAACACGACGGTTTGGCAAGAAATCATTTTAAGTGAAAGCATGTAAAACAATGTCTAATCGAGAACATAAAGAAATACTTTACTGAACGTAAAACAAATACTTACGAAACACTTTTCTAAATCAAAGACAACTAACATGAATGCATAACATATATATATCATGAATCGTAAATCCACAAAGAGCCCATCATTTCTCATCATTTATAATGAAAAGAGTAAGCACGCACGACAAGCACGAATATACATAATATAACACGACACGATTCCCACAAATACGGGATTCCGGCCGCGGAACCGGACACGCACGATGTGTAATAAATACACGACTAATCTGCAGTTAGTTCACATGTTTAAGGACCCCCAGACAGTGGATCAGACTGAAAGGGCAGTCCAAGCTCTGTGGTGTTCACTTGAGTTCATAAATGCACAAAACACGCAAAACACGATTCAAACATATCAAAAATAAAAGGGGAAATCACTTGTCACGGCAAGACGAGGCACGACTAGCAAAATGCATAATATATATGCTCACAACTTATAAAAGTGATCCCCATTTTATACTTGAAACACATCTTAGAACGAGCTTAAATACTTGAGTTCAAAACGAGTACACGATATGACTTGCGGTTTTAAACCAACGCTCAAAACACGATAATTTTATCAAGTACATGCTTAGGCTATTCATTGACCCTTGGGTGATTGGAACTCTATATTTAAAATACAAGGATTGGTGTCCCCGAAGTTAGTATAGAGCATGGAGCTCCATTCACACAATGTCAAGTTAAAGTCCTTAATATAGCCTAGTTTTTCAGATTTTAAAAGAAAAGGCAAATGGGCAAAATCTTCTGAAACTGGGAAAATTCTAGTGTGCCCGGTCGACCTGGCCCTTGGCCGGTCGACCGCGTACACTGTGATCCCGGTCGACCTGCCAAGGCCCGGTCGACCCTGAGTTGTAAATTTAATTCCGTGAACAGTGTTTTGGTCAGGTTCTAGAGAACCAAACCCTGTGTCGCCGGTCGACAGCGCCCCCTGGCCGGTCGACCGCGTGAACTGGGGGAACAGTCATTCCCTCAGTGGAGCAGGTCATCCATCTGGGACCAATCCCAGTGTGCCCGGTCGACCACGCCCCTTGGCCGATCGACCGCGTGAACTGCGGAAATCAGAACCCAGTTCTGATTTCTGCAGTCAGTGGTCCATTCTTTCCTTCCTTTCTCTTCTACATCCTTTCCAACCTAATTAACAAATTTGATACATGAATATAACATGCTATCAAGGCTCACATTGGGGCATTCATTCCAAACTTAAATCAAATCATTAACATACAAAACCCATTTCATAAACCTTCAAACCCATTCTTATCAAAACAAATCCAAACTTCAACAAAAGCAAGGTTTATTTAAAAGTAATGAAATCTGAAAGTTTGGAAAGCTATTAGGCATGCTTGCATTCTCTAAAACAAGATCACAATATGAAAACCTAGTAAAACAAAGCATTAATACCAAATGACAAGTCCTTGAACACACATGCACAACAACTTAAATAGATTACTTGCCTTAGCCAAATGAAATCAAAACTCTTCTTCAAACACACCTAACCAAGATCCAAGCCATGAACTACAAAAATCCCATGAAAATCCATTCAAAAACTCACCCAAAAATGCAACCAAGCAACCCATTTCGAAATGGTTGCTACAAGTTAGAAAAACATGATCTTTAGGAGTAGAAAGAACTCTATTGAAGAGATGGGTTGGAGCTCTTACCTAGAGGTGCCCAAACAAGAAATGAAGACGGAAATGGAGATCTTTCCCACCAAGAGACTTCAAGAAAAAGACATCAATGGAAAGCTTGGGTTGAGAGGAAGAAGATGATAGTTTTAGAATCCCATTTGGAAGCTTCTAGCTCATGTATTCAAGAAGAGAAGAGGAAGAGGAAAAAGAGGGTTTTTCAACCTAGGTCAAGAAAAGTTGCAGGAATTTTGTGGAATGAAGAGAGAAAGAGGGGAAAAAGGGCTTAAGTGCTAGACAAGTGGGTCCCTTGAGTGCAAATCTTGCATGAGTAAAAACATAGTCTTACGGGCCTCAAATGAAGTCGACGAAGAAGGATAAAATGATCCTTGAAATATCTAGTTTCCAAAAAGTATATTTTTGACATGGTTTTGGGATCTCGAAAATCGTGTTCAGATTTGAGTGTGAAAAGACTATTTTACCCTTTTGGTCCAAAAACTTGGGTTTCTGGGCTACAAACACAAACGGGCTAAACACGAAAGTTGTACATAATCATAAAACCAATCAAATGAAATGAAAATCACGATTAACACAAAACCAAACATGATCTTCCCACGCTTGCACGTACACCCAGGCCTTCCTGAGTGAGCCTAGTAAACACTAAACGTTCTCGAACTCCCCAAAACTAAAAACCATGACTAAAACTAATCACACTCTAACCCACGATAACTAAACCCGATCAAGACTAAGCACACACTAAGCAAACACTATTGGGTTAATCCTGGGTTGGGGTTTGACAACTTGCATCACACATAAGTTCGAAGGGCAGGCTCCAGTCAGGCGGTTGCATAATTGGAGTGGAAGTCAGCATGCCCTTTAGCTTGGTGAAAGCTTCGTGGCATGCCTCAGTCCACTCAAATTGAGCATCTTTTAACAGAAGGTTGTTGACACCAAAAATGTCACTATGTCCCTTCAACACCAAAAGCTACATGGAGCCACATCCTGTCATAAATAGGAAGGCGCCACTTCAAGCACCAGATCTTGTCAGAATCAAACAAAAACTGCAAGAACCTTCAAAGCAGCCAACAGAGGGGTACACATGAAGTTTCGGGCCATTTCGACGTCATTTGGCCTAACTTCACTCCTCCGACAGCTAGACAGGAGCTCCCGGCAGTGTCGCGACCCCGGACCAGGCCCCCGAAGGACTGATCCGGGATCGGGACATTAGTGTGTCATGAACCAACAACATATACATTTTTATTTTAATTTCCCACAGGTGTCCGCGGTGAGGATATCACAATCATCAATTAACATTTCTTTTTCGTGCGGAAGCGTGTAGCAAATCAAATAGTCCAACTATCATTAGTCATGAAGACAATAACCACAAGTATAAATACTGTATCAGAATGAGCAATGATATATATAGCAAGTTTCCCAAGTTGTTAAAGTTAAACAAAATATCAGTTAATTACAATCCCAAAAATAGAGGCCAACAAAGGCCAATATAACAAAAGAATAATTCCAAAGAATGGTCAAGGAGTTCCCCTCAAAATGTTACGCATCTCCAAGCAGTCAGATGTCTACATGACATCGTCAGCACGCCACTCGACTAGAGGCTGCGGCTCACCTACCACCTCCTCTGGCTCCTCCCCAAGGAAGCCGGCAACGGGACCTGAGTACCAAAGCAAAGGATCAGACACGACGGTCTGGCAAGAGAATGAAAAGATACAACAATATACAATAGATGAAATACCTTGAAAAGCATAGAAATCTGTTTAAACAAGAACTCTAATAAAACAGATAAATCATTTGCTGTAAAACAAGTAAACAAGATAAGACATATGAGGTAACCAAGGAATCGGGAATAACAAGGTGGCAACCACAAGAAGCTAAGTCCTCTATCACTAAAGCGATAGAGCAATAACTAGGCCCTGATCTCAGTCACTCGAGGTGAGGAGAAACAGGGGATCTCATATAGATACATATACATATACAATACTATACATGACCACGGTAGCGAGCCGGGCATCGGGGACC
Source organism: Camphora micrantha (assembly GCA_003546025.1). Classification (NCBI taxonomy): domain Eukaryota; kingdom Viridiplantae; phylum Streptophyta; class Magnoliopsida; order Laurales; family Lauraceae; genus Camphora; species Camphora micrantha. The sequence goes on along the minus strand of QPKB01000009.1, from coordinate 16,382,742 downwards.
ACAGTAGCAATCTGCGGCATCGGGACAAGACCACGGTAATGACCGGGTAGCGGGATCCAAACTGCAGCTGGCGGGACAAGAGGGGGATCTCCAAGTCGGTTGATCAGACCAACAGGGTTATCCAAGCTTAGTGGTGCCGACTCATAGGTCAAATACAATCGAGACAATGCAAGCAAATCAAGTACGAATACATAATCAAACGGGCAAGACGGGGGTGCTCAAGAGCACCCTGACATATCATGTGGTGCAATGCACTTCAGGTCAAGTAACTGTTTCAAGTGTACAATAATACTTTCGGGAAAACCATTCATGTAATGCAAGGCTTGGAAATAGAGAAATGTTATGAACTATGCTAAATCAGGAAAGACAATGATTTTAAGATCTATTTGAGTGAATAGGGGTCCCGTATGTCGATCATAGATATGAATTGGTACTCCTTGAGTTTGAAGACATTTCCGGGCTCCTTATGCACTTTTACGCTTTTCAAAACTTAAAATGAGCATATGGTTATAACTAGATGTTATGATAAGGAAATCAAGACTATAAATGGTCCATCCTAAGTATGATGTTAATTCGGAGACATCGAGCAACCTACTCAGTCATCGAAAGGAATAGAATTCGCGATAACCAAGGAAAAAGTCTTGTATTTAGATATAAAGGAGATATCGCGTCATTCCGTCCCGTTCAAGATTGAAATGAAGTGAACATCGATGTCACCCAACCAACCGTGAGGAGCATCGGCTCAAGACGTCCTCACGCATGGTCAAATGAGTCCAAAGAGGGTAGCCAAGGTCCCACCTAAAACCAAGAAAAGAAAAAAAAAAATATAAAAATCTCAAAACCCACTGGACTCAATCTGAGTCCTCCGATCGATCGGACATAAGGTCCGATCGATCGGCCAAAATTTTCTGAACAGGGTCCGATCGATCGGCCGAAATTTCTACACAGGGCCCGATCGATCGGCCCAAAAACCCTTACAGTTAAAGACAGTCCGATCGATCGGTCTGCACGTCCGATCGATCGGACCTGGGCGTGCAGCAGTTCCGGGAACTTGGTTTTTTTCTCCTTTTTTCCTTTCCTTCCAACACGTGATTAACCAAGGAAAACTATGAACAAGATGACTTGATTACATGCTTCCAAGACATTAAATGAGGCTATCAAGAGGTATAAAGATCATTTATTGCAACCATGGACAATCAATAAAGGAAATCAATGAAAGCATAAAAATCCATAAATGCTACCAAACCATTTGAAACTTAAAAACATCCAACATTCACTTGCCTCAAGTCTTCAATTAATGATATTAAGCTCTAACAAGTCCTCCAAGAAAATGGTCCAAGCTACAAGGCAAAATCCCCAAATAAACCCTTACATGGGTCAAACAATGAAATGACAAAGAAACCTTTCAATAATGCAAATGTAGCTTCCCTAAGGCTAGAAGATTATAAATCTAGAAGATGAGAGGGATCACTTACTTGGATGACCTTCAAGTGAGAAGAACTAGTTCAAGGAAGGTCTCAATATGGGGAGATTTCTCCAAGAATAGTATCAAGGTGAAGCTTGCAAGGAGAGGAAGAGATTGGTGGTCTCCACTTTGAGTTTGGTGCAAGATTGGTGAGGATTAGAGATGAAGAAGCAAGAAGAAGGAGAGAAACTTGCTAGAAAAGCCCTAGACTCAAATGGGCTGGAACATGGAGAATGGAATGCAATGGAGGGTGAGTTCCTCTTTGTTAACAAAGGGGAGGTTGGGTCCCACAACTTAATGAACTTGGGTGGCTGATATCATCTCTTTCGGTACCTCGGATGAATTCGACGAAGAAGGAAGAAATGATCGTCGAAATATCTAGTTTCTAAAAAGTCTATGTTTCGCGGGTTTCGGGAATATCAAGTTTTGGGTACAGATTTGGTGTGCAATGACTGTTTTACCCTCAAGGCCAAGAATTCGGGTTTCGGGGCCTCGAATGGACACGGGATCAACATGAAAGTTGTAAGAATCCACAAGGTGAATGCAACGGGCCAAAAACACCATACACAACAAATCGGGAAAATCCATCAAGAAAATGCAACGCCAAAAAGGGAACCCCCCAAAGGGCCCCACAAGCTACCAAAGCATTCAAAAGCCCAAAACTAGGATCAAAACTATTCCAGACCCAACTTAATCAAAAATCACCAATCAAGCTTAGCACTAACACGCAACTTAATTAGTACTAATCGGGTTCACTCGGGTCGGGGTCTTACAGGCAGCGACAGTGTCGAAGACTTCAAAACTTCGATCAGAGCCTACGGATGGTCTTAAAATACCTCCAAAAGGCCCCATGCCAAATTTCAAGTCAAACGGACAACGTTTGACCCTTCATCAGCTCTCGGGAAGCAAAAACAGGCCTACCGGCGGCGGAGCACCCCGGAATCATGGCATCCAAATTGGAGCTAATGGATCATCTCAAAATGACTCCAATAGGTCCCCTGTCAAGTTTTAGGTCAAACGGACATCGTTTGGCCTAGTTTCAAAGTTCGGCATTTTCCTCGAGGTGAAATCAAGGCGAGCGTTTGCGGGACCCCAAAAAGCTTCAAAACTCAAACCAAAGCCCATGGTTGGTCTTACTTACTACTCAGGAGGCTCCCTGTCAAATTTCAGGTCAATCGGACATCGGTTGACCACAAGTCAAAGCTCGGCATTTCTCTCATGGCGAAATTAAGGCAAGCATTTGCGGGACCCCAAAAGGCTTCAAAACTCAAACCAAAGCCTATGGTTGGTCCTATCTACTGCTCAAGAAGCTCCACGTCGAATTTCAGGTCATTCCGACATCGTTTGGCCTAGTTTCAATGCTTGACAAAAAATCGGCAATACCACACAACAAAGTCTTCGGCTTTCCAGAAAAATAGGAAACTTTGTGCTCCGATTTGCGTGGCTTCTCGTCGGGTTTTCTTCAAGAGAATCAGGCCAATAAATGAGGGGAAATGTCAGGAAAAATACAGAAGAAAAAAGAATGAAAAAAGATCGAAAAACGGCGAAGAAAAGGCGACCGAACGGCGGCCAAAAAATGGGCCCAAGGCCCATGGTCGCCGGCGACCTTGGCCCATGGTCGCCGGCGACCATGGCCCAAGGTCGCCCGCCCCATGGTCGCCGGCGACCATGGGTGCATGGTCGCCGGCGACCCAAAAATTCACCGGAAGACCCTTTTTCGGGTCCTTTTCGCGTTTCGAGTTGATTGGCCCCTGTGATTTTTTCAAAATCTGATTTTTCGTGCATGAAATCCGTCGATCTTCGTCAACATCACGGATTCGCCGCCGAAATCATTGGATGATCATTAGATGCCTCGAAATCGCCAACCGGCCGACAAAGAAAGCACACTTTCTGCCCGCCTGATCGTGAAATCGACAGGACAGATGTTGCCGGCACTTTGACATTAATCAATGTCTAAAATTGCATCGCCATCCGACATCAAACAACATGTGGATCCACCGACGGTCATCGCAAGAAGAATTCCAAAAGACGCGGCGCGGCCCGCGACTCTTCGAGCGACTTGGCGACCAATTAATGAGGTTAAATGACCCGCTTTATGACAAGTTAATGCGGTCATTAACTCATTATTTTGGACGGCCCAATCAAAAGCAAGCAAATGGGAGTTACAAGTCAAAGGATTTATGGCATTAAAGCCATGAAACTCCTCCCATGATGGGGATTAAAGGCAATTAAAGGCTCATTATTCTCCATCGGCCAATCAGATTCAAGGAAAAAAGAGTTACAAAACAAGTAATTTAAAAACTTGTAACTCCTCCCATTATGGGTATTAAGGCATTCCAAAGGGAAAGGATCTAGCTCTTGCTCTCCCCCCGACGAAGAAAAAAAAATCCAGAGGCCCTGCAACTCTGCTGCAAAGACCACCAAAAGGTGATTGAAGCACCCTTGAGGGGCCACCCCCCCAAGGACCTCCATTCTTCTACCAACATGGCTAAAACGTGGCTTTTCAGCCCGTTTACTTAGCTTTTTATCGGATATAAGACCTTCTCTCGGTCTTTGTCCTTTAAAAATCTGATGTTAGAAAGCGAAGCCAAGAATCCAAGCATCGTGTTCTCATCTGCATGGACGATGGAGGAGCCCATACATGACTCGCGACCGTCGATCTGAACGTGTCCCCACAATCGAATGAGAAGTCAGATTCCTTTTCTTGATTTCTGTTGTACTTTATTTTTCTTTTAGAGACAAAAAATCACAACTCTTGTCTTTCATAATGGATAAGACTTGTAAATCGCCTTTTACGGCAAAATCGCCTTTCACGGCAACAAATGAAATCGCCTTTCACGGCGTTAAAAAAAAAACCTTTTGTCTCTTTTCTTAAAATATGCGTGCAATAGAAACTAGAAAAAGTTTCATTTCCCCTTTCTACTTGTGAAGGTGGATCTTCGGATCACCATTCCTAAATTCCAAGTAGAAAAGTGAAATTGGCATACCCGTACTAAAAAAAGAAAGATGTTGATACCCTTTATCTTTTCTTCTCCTCCCCTCCGCCGTACCCCGAAAGACCCTGGGAGGAGGCAGCGGGAGAGAGGGAAGAATCGGGTCCATCAAGCTGGCACACCCGGTGGGACCCGTTCATTTGAGAACATGAACTTAGATTCTTTGGCACCTTTCTAGTTGGTGGCCGATGTTGAATCTTGCATAAAAAAAAACATGAAATGGGATTTTTTTTTTTGTTTTGGAAATTTCTTTCTTTAAGTCTATTTCCAATCTTTCTCCTTCTCAAAGAAAAAAAAATCTTCTCTTGTTCTTTGAATTCTGGTCTGAGAAATCTCGATCTCCTCCCTTTCGGACTCAGTGCCCGCAGAAATGTTTGAGCACGTCTTCAGATTGGGAAAGGGACCGTTTGCTCTCTTTGATGAGTTCAAAAAAAAAAAATCTGATTTCAAACTTGTCAGATTTTCAAAAAAAAATCTTCTTTCTTTTGGACCCAAATTTGAGAAATTTTGGTTTTCTTTTCCTTTCTGACTTAGGGCTCGCAGAAATTGTTTGAGCCCCTGTTCAGACGGGGAACGGACCATTCGCTCTCGCTGGTGAGTTCCAAAAAAAAAATCTGATTTCAAACTTGTCAGGTTTTCAAAAAAAAAATTCCTCTTTCTTTTGGATCCAAATTTGAGAAATTTTGGTTTTCTTTTCCTTTCTGACTTAGGGCTCGCAGAAATTGTTTGAGCCCCTGTTCAGACGGGGAACGGACCATTCGCTCTCGCTGGTGAGTTCCAAAAAAAATTCTGATTTCAAACTTGTCAGGTTTTCAAAAAAAAATTTCCTCTTTCTTTTGGATCCAAATTTGAGAAATTTTGGTTTTCTTTTCCTTTCTGACTTAGGGTTCGCAGAAATTGTTAGAGCCCCTGTTCAAACTGGGAACGGACCATTCGCTCTCTCTGATGAGTCCATAAAAGAAAAACGGGGATGCACTTGAGAACACGAAAGATTTACCGATTGCGTTCTTTAATCGAGGTTGATCCAAGAAAAGCCTTGTCCAGAGTTTGGAGACAGCTAGGCTGTTCTAGGTAAGGGTCCTCCAAACGGGTTCATTAAGTAATCCTACCCTTACCTGGGGGCTGATCTATCAACATTGGTTTCATAAGAACGAATCGTGAGAACTCGATGTATTCTCAAAGCCTAAAAAAAAAAAAAAAAAAATTCGTCGATTTTTGGTTCAAATTTGAGAAATCTTGATCTCTTCCTTTCCAGACTCTGTGCTCGCAGAAATGTTGAGCACGTGTTTGGATTAGAACATCATTTGCTCTCCTTGATGAATCCGATACCGACTTTCAAAAAAAAAAAATAAATCTTCAAAAAAAAAAAAAAAAAAAAAACTTCTGTCACGTTTGGGTTCAAAGTCGAGAAATCTTGACCTCTTCCTCCCCGGATTACTGTGCTCGCAGAAATGTTGAGCACGTGTTTGGGTTGGAATGTCATTTCCTCTCTTTGATGAATCTGATCCTGACTTTTCAAAAAAAAAAAAAACTTCCGTCATTGTTGGGTCCAGATTCGAGAAATTCTGGTTATTTCCCTTTCGGACTCTGTGCTCGCAGAAATGTTGAGCACGTTTTTGTTAGGGATTTTGTATTTGCAATTTGATGGATGCATTATCATCTTAGCATCATTTGAATTTTCACACATGCATTGATTTAAGAAAACTTGAAATCTTGATTTACTCATGCATTGTTTTAAATCTTGTAAATCATATGTTTTATGCATGATTTGTTTTTAATCTTGGATGCATTTTAATTTGGTAAAGAAGTTTTATAAATCAAGCTAGCCAATGGTTTTAAAAGTTTCAAATCATTTTTGGCTTTGTATGTTTCATGATTTTAAAAGAACTTAGATTGATTGAAATCATGTTTCCAAGCTTGATTTAATGGCCCAAAGACCCCACAAGGAAATTACTTTGAAATATGCATTTTTGGGGGAAAATGGTCCCAGGCCCGGGTCGACCGCGCAGTGTGGCCGGTCGACCGGCCCAAGGGACCCGGTCGACTGGCCACACTGCGCGGTCGACCGGGAAAGAGCCGTTGGGCCTCTTTTCAAACGGTCAGATTTATGACCGTTGAGCCCGGGTCGACCGCCCCTTGTACCAGGTCGACCGGGGACACGCCAGAAGTGACTTTTTGGCTATAAAATGAGTTTCATTCCCTTGTAAATGGTGTTGATCAAAGAAGAGAAAAGAGCCTTCCTTGAGGTGTTTGGAGGCAAGAAAAAGGGGAATGAAGTAAGAGAGACCAAGGGGTCATTAGTAAGGCTAAAGCTTGGATTAATGAAGTTAAATCTCTAAGTAAGCTTTACTTTTATTAATCATATGTTATATGCTTTGTTTAAATTATTGGTAAATGATTTTTAGCATGTTAACTATGATGTGTTGAATCCATTCTTCTCTTAATCTTTGATTCAAGTTGGATTGGATTCTTCACCCTTGATTTCAAACCAAGTTTGTTTTAAAACTTTATAAAACATGTTTTGTCAAAACCTTTGATTTCTTTTGTAACATGTTTCATTTACTTGGTTGAATATATCAAATTGTTGTTTTCATTCATTTAAACCTTAGTTAAACCTTTGTTTTTGAAAACAACATTACACATGCATCACATGTTTAGACATAACTAATTTCATTCAACTTGTGAGCTTTTGATTTTCATATCATCAACAAGTTAGTATTTTATACATGTGATTTGCATTTCACTTCAATCAAATCTTTGTGAGCTTTAAACTTTAAAATGCATTAAGCATACATTAATTGAGCCTTCATTTTAACTTGATTGAAGTTATCACACACACACATCATGAACATACACATTTGCATTCATATAGTATTTGTGTGAGTTAGATTTTCAATTTCATATCCGCCTAATTAAGAGGCATATTAATTGAGCTTAAATTGTATCTCTTTGAGTGTTTGTGTAGACACTTCTTTGAGAAGAAATCTTTTTATAGTAAAGGTTATTGCTTAGCCTAAGAAAAGCATTGTGTAAAGGTTATTGCTTAGCCTAGAAAAGCATCTTGTATAGGTTGTTGTTAAGCCTAGAAAAACAACATTGTTAGGTTATTGCTTATCCTTGGAAAGCATATTGTAGAGGTTATTGCTTAGCCTTTTCAAAAGCATAAATAGTGGAAATCCGGTGGGGTGTTGAGACACAAACCGATAGTGGATGTAGGCATTGAGGCCGAACCACTATAAATCTTTGTGTAGTGGTGTTTGCTTTGTGGTGATTAGTTTGTTTAAGCTTCCGCATATTGTATGTTAATCATCACATGTGACTAGTTGTTTGTTAAGAAATTAAAATTGGTCATAATTAGTCATAAAGTGTAGATCACCCTATTCACCCCCCCTCTAGGGTTAGGATCCCGGACTCTTCAATTGGTATCAGAGCCTCGTGCTCTAATTTAGGATCAAGTGTTTTGGAACTCTTGATTAGGTGTAAAAACCTAGAGTCAAAACCCTAGTGTTGTATTTACATGAAAATCATTAGAATGGATTCCACTATTTTAGATTGTTTAGATTCTTGTGTAGATTCTTCTAGACCCCTCCTTCCCACTTATGGAGATTCAAACCTTGAAATTAATGAATCTCAATTTGAATTAAAAGAGGAAGAAAATGATGAAAATGAAGATGACCTTCAACAAGCCTATGAGGAATTATATACATTTTCCATAGAGCTTGATAAGAAAAATAAAAAATTAAGAGAAGAATCTAAAAGACTAAACAATGAATTAGTTTCTTCAAAAGATGAACTTAGAGACAAAGAAGAATTAATAAATTGTGTAGAATCTAAGTTCATGATCTCTTTACATAACCTATCTAATGTTCAAGATGAACTAAATGAATTAAAGATAGGATGTGATGATCTTAATAAGGAAAATTTAAAACTAAGAGATCAATTACAAAGGCAAGACAAAAAGATTAACAACCTAGAATCCAAGTTGACTACTTCTAAGGAAAATTTATCTAATGCTCAAAATAAGATAAAAACTTTAGAACTTGGATCCAATGTTATTAATGAACTTAAATTTGAGTTAAAACTTGCCCATGAAGAACTAAACAAATTTAAGGGAATTGAAAATGAACTAACAAAAGTTAAAAATGAAAATTCAACCCTTAAAAACCAAGTCACTCAACTTGAATGCTACAAACAAAAGTATGAGTGCAAATTTACCCAAAGTGAAGAAAAATTTGAAAAGTTATTTAAATTGGGTAAATCTCAAGGAGATAGGACGGGTCTTGGTTACAATAGGAATATTTCACATGACCCTAAATTCACCAACACTTTTGTGAAAGGTGAGTCCTCATTCTCTAGCACTCACACTTCCTTGCCAAAACAAAATGTCACTATTGTGGTAATGAAGGGCATTTCAAATTTGAGTGCAAACTAAGAAGAAGCCATGTGTCTAAACCCATCTTTGAAATCAAGAAAGGAAAATCAAACTCTATGAAGGGTAAGACACTAAATATCAAAGAAGACTCCAAGAAAACTAAACTAGTTAAATCAATTAAAAAGGAGTCTCCTAAGATAGATTCTAAAAAGGTTAAACAAGTTAAACCAAGTATAAAAGAATCTATCAACAAAAAGCCTCTCAACCTATCTCCCTTAAATCAACCCATGAAAGAACTTTTGAAGAAAATAGCTAAGTTAAATTTAAAATTCAAAAGTCAAATAAAGGGAGAAAATAAGAAGAAAAGAAATCAATCCCCAAAGAAGAAGAAACACCAACCTCAAAAGACTATTCACCAACCTAAGTTAAATTTAGTTAAATCTAAACATAATGGTGATAAGTCTAAATTGAAAATTTATCAAGTCAAATCTCCTAAAGTTGGTGGGACTTCTAACCTAGACCTCAAAGATCAACCCTCTCAAGACCTTAGGTGGATTCCTAAAGTTATATACTTAGTCAAGCCTTAGGGCCTTGAACCCCATTGACCAACCTATCCTTTATAGTTAAATCTTTTTGTTGGTCATGATCATTTGCATTTATGTTCTTTCATTAGTTACATTTATTTAAATGCAATGTTTATTTATGATCAATTGATTTTGTTTTCATGTACTTCTCTAGTTACATATCATGGTTTTCAAAATCATTTGATTATAATTTCATCATGGTAGATTTGCTTTTTGCTCTCATTTAGGTATATCTCTTGCATTGCATTTCTATTCATGATCAATTGATTGTGATTTCAAAAGCTTTCAAAGCTAAGATTTTTCATGATCAATTGATGTTGGAAAATGTTCTAAGCCTTATTGGTTATATTTTTAAAAGCATTTTCCTTGAATTTATTTCCTTGTGCTTAATTATGATTTTATCATTTGAAAGGAAATAATGTTTACAAACAATTTGCATATTTGCTCAGTTAGTTACATTCTTTTTATGCAAATTGATTTTGATATCTTACATTGCATGATTGGATATGGGTTCATTGATTTGCATGATTGTGCCTAACTTGGTATATATTTTCATTAATGCAAATTGATGATTGTTTATGTGCTTTATAGTAAAATCTTTTGTTTTATTATCATTTGAGCCTAATAAGTACATATGTGATTTAATGTGCTAAGTTCATTTGGTATAGACCTCATATCTTTTTCCATTGCATTGTAAGCTTAGTACATTTGCTAACGGTAGAGATTTTGCATGATAGATTAATGGATCACCTTAGATGAATTGGAATTAATCCCTTGTTCTTAATTGGTAAACCCATATATGAAATCCTTTTTCATCTATATGTGATCTATGATATCTCTCTAACTTCATACCTTCTTGTGCTCACATGGTTGTATTCTTTGTTAATGATATGGTATGAGTTAGATCTTGATTGTAATTGATCTTCTCTATGCAAATGTCAATAAGTTCCTTGTATGGTTGTTATCTTAGTTATATTTGATGATACCATACTAGAACTCTCAAATCCATCCTTTGTGCTTTCTAGTCATTTCTTTTGGATGGTTATGTTGTTGATTCATGTGTATTTTTCTTATTGGTATTATTCTTTATACATGTTTCAACTTCATAGTAGTGATCTTAATCATATGAACCTCTTTGAAATCCATTACTTGTATTTTATAGTTATATCTATTGTTTGATGGATATCTTAGATGTTGAATTCATATGATTTTGACACTTTGTAAATTGCATATTCTTTTAAGTCATATCTTTTTATGCAATTTAACTTGTTCATCACTATTCTCTTTAGTTATATCTTTAAAAGTGATGAATATCCATTTATGTTGCTTGATGGAATTTTGTGTTTACCACATTCTTGCTCCTTATCATGTTATCAAATTCAATTGGTTTCCATTGGTATAATTTTCGATTGATTTGATTTCTTATGAATGTGATAAACATTGTGTACATTGGATTGAACTTGATAAGTAATATGTTTACAATTCCATGTCACATTCCATTAGCATCATAATTTTCATGTTGCCACCTCTCTTGCTCATATAGGTAATTATCATTACCACCATGTTTATGTGATCATAACATTGGTTGGTTAATAGTTGAGGTTGGCTTCATGTTTGAATTTCATTTCATTCATCTTGCTCTCGATAGTCATATTTAATGATTGGATAAAATGAATTCAAAATTTTCATAGCATATGATTTTCATAAGTTACATTGATTGATGCTATGATTAATAAACCCCATAACATCATGGATAGCTCTAATTTGGATTTTTCCCTAATAGGTATATTCCTTAACTCCATTTTTAGAGTGATTGTTTTAATAGTCATATCCTTCAATCTCAATTGGTATATTTGTTTTATATATATTCCAATTGGTATCCATGATCGCTTTTCTCCATGGCCTTACTCTTTATATTGGCAATTTGATCATATTGAGCTCTATAGTTATATGTGTCTAATTCTTTCCTTGAAGCTTTTCCTCAATTGGTAAAACCATCTCCTTCTTGCTCCAAATAGTTAAATATTTTTCAAAAGTTTGACAAAAGAAGAGAATGGATTGAGGGGGGAGTGTACACCTTCATAGGAAGTATTAGTTTTGATCAAATTGACCTTTGTATTGGCTTTGAACCCTTAGAGACTTCTTCTTCCATACATGATGGCCTGTTATGTATTTCATTTTCGTTTTCATTAGTTAACAGGTGCTACTAAAAGGTATTTTCTGTATTTCATGTGTGTAGGTACCTTTGCAATTTAATGTCAAAGGGGGAGAGAGCAATCAAGTTGTCTCAAGAGGGAGAGTATGACCATACATACTAAGGGGAGATGTTGTATGATCTTCTACAGGGGGAGAGAATGCATATCTAACCAAAAGGAGAGAGTGCATGGTCAAAGGGGGAGAGTAAAAGAAGAGAAAGCTTGGGAGCTAGAGAAGATGCTTGGTCAAAGAGAGAAAGATGGAAAGAAAGCTTGAAGGATGATCAAGCTCCAAGCATCAAGAAGATTGAAGAAAAAGAAGCCCAAGCTAAGAGAAGGAGCATCCAAGAGATTTCAAGACTTGTCCAGCTTAGGGGGAGCTAAAGACTTGTTGTGTAATTTCAGTGATGAGTAAGTTGCCATCAAATTGCAAAGGGGGAGATTGTTAGGGATTTTGTATTTGCAATTTGATGGATGCATTATCATCTTAGCATCATTTGAATTTTCACACATGCATTGATTTAAGAAAACTTGAAATCTTGATTTACTCATGCATTGTTTTAAATCTTGTAAATCATATGTTTTATGCATGATTTGTTTTTAATCTTGGATGCATTTTAATTTGGTAAAGAAGTTTTATAAATCAAGCTAGCCAATGGTTTTAAAAGTTTCAAATCATTTTTGGCTTTGTATGTTTCATGATTTTAAAAGAACTTAGATTGATTGAAATCATGTTTCCAAGCTTGATTTAATGGCCCAAAGACCCCACAAGGAAATTACTTTGAAATATGCATTTTTGGGGGAAAATGGTCCCAGGCCCGGGTCGACCGCCCCTTGTACTAGGTCGACCGGGGACACGCCAGAAGTGACTTTTTGGCTATAAAATGAGTTTCATTCCCTTGTAAATGGTGTTGATCAAAGAAGAGAAAAGAGCCTTCCTTGAGGTGTTTGGAGGCAAGAAAAAGGGGAATGAAGTAAGAGAGACCAAGGGGTCATTAGTAAGGCTAAAGCTTGGATTAATGAAGTTAAATCTCTAAGTAAGCTTTACTTTTATTAATCATATGTTATATGCTTTGTTTAAATTATTGGTAAATGATTTTTAGCATGTTAACTATGATGTGTTGAATCCATTCTTCTCTTAATCTTTGATTCAAAGTTGGATTGGATTCTTCACCCTTGATTTCAAACCAAGTTTGTTTTAAAACTTTATAAAACATGTTTTGTCAAAACCTTTGATTTCTTTTGTAACATGTTTCATTTACTTGGTTGAATCAAATTGTTGTTTTCATTCATTTAAACCTTAGTTAAACCTTTGTTTTTGAAAACAACATTACACATGCATCACATGTTTAGACATAACTAATTTCATACAACTTGTGAGCTTTTGATTTTCATATCATCAACAAGTTAGTATTTTATACATGTGATTTGCATTTCACTTTAATCAAATCTTTGTGAGCTTTAAACTTTAAAATGCATTAAGCATACATTAATTGAGCCTTCATTTTAACTTGATTGAAGTTATCACACACACACACATCATGAACATACACATTTGCATTCATATAGTGTTTGTGTGAGTTAGATTTTCAATTTCATATCCGCCTAATTAAGAGGCATATTAATTGAGCTTAAATTGTATCTCTTTGAGTGTTTGTGTAGACACTTCTTTGAGAAGAAATCTTTTTATAGTAAAGGTTATTGCTTAGCCTAAGAAAAGCATTGTGTAAAGGTTATTGCTTAGCCTAGAAAAGCATCTTGTATAGGTTGTTGTTAAGCCTAGAAAAACAACATTGTTAGGTTATTGCTTATCCTTGGAAAGCATATTGTAGAGGTTATTGCTTAGCCTTTTCAAAAGCATAAATAGTGGAAATCCGGTGGGGTGTTGAGACACAAACCGGTAGTGGATGTAGGCATTGAGGCCGAACCACTATAAATCTTTGTGTAGTGGTGTTTGCTTTGTGGTGATTAGTTTGTTTAAGCTTCCGCATATTGTATGTTAATCATCACATGTGACTAGTTGTTTGTTAAGAAATTAAAATTGGTCATAATTAGTCATAAAGTGTAGATCACCCTATTCACCCCCCTCTAGGGTTAGGATCCCGGACTCTTCAGTTTTCGGATCGGAGTGCCATTTGCTCTCCTTTATGAACCCAACCTTGACCTTTCAAAAATCCCATCTCGTGTCCATTTCAAGGATGCGATTTACAATATCTGTGCCTAGCGGTGCTAGTACGCCCTCTTGGGTCTACTGTATTCGCGACCGACACATTTGTACTTCCAACCTTATATCATTTTACCTCGAGTGAGCTTCGCACCTCGGTAATCTGAATTAAGGTTCACAATTGCTTCTAGCAGTCACTGGAACGCTCACTCTGAGCCTTTCATACTCGCGTTTAGAACGATTGTATACTCTATGGCTTTTTGCCTTCTTCATCTTGCTTGGGCCGGGCCTTGTCCCCTCGAGCAAATTGAAAAGAAAAAAAAAACCATAGTTTATTTCCATTTATGATCACCACATTCTTGTGATTACTAATGGATCCGGTCTTGTTTCAGAAAGGTTTTTCAAAAACTAACATGGCAGCTTCGCTGACAATCACCTTCGACGAGAACAAGTAGCAGCTGATGCTTCAAGAGAAGCAAAACAAATGCGCTCCTAAGCGCCTCGCCAGCGGCCGAAGTGTCACTTCCTTCGGTAACACACAGGACACTGGGTCGACCTCCTCTCCCCGGTCCATCGTCTTCGGGTCGCTGGGACCCTTCCCACTTCCCGCAGAAGAAACAACTCCTGCCAAGAAGTAGAGAACCGCCCCTGGGCTCGTCACTACCGTGACACCAAAGGCAACTGCCAAGAAGACTGAAGCTCGCGACAACTCCGCGAAACCTCAGCCTGCAAGAAACCAGGTCTACCTCAAGACTTGGTCTCCAAGACCTTCTCCAAACAAAGAAGGTCCCAAAGATCTGCAAGGCCAGCATACCTGGCCCCGCTCAAGGAGAACCGGTTCTACCCTCTCTCGTACATGAAAGAGGAGAAACCAGCCCTCCACCAAACAAAATCTACCCAGCACGAGCCGGCTTATTCCTATAAGCCCAGGATCAAGTCGTGCATCATCAGGCCTCAGCGAGAATCTGTCAAGGCCTGTATTTCCGCAACTCGGCCCTTCATCTCAACAGGGGCCGAGCTCGCCAAATTTAAAGCTTCGCTGCGACATGCTAAGGACCGCATCCAGATCCTGTCCTTGCCGAATTACAAAGAAGACAAGCTCTGCTGCTGCGCGCGAGGGACCACCTCCTTCATGGCTAGGGCACAACCCGAGCTAACTGAAGCTCAAATCGCTCGTCGTATGCGTCGCCGCGCGGCGTATCGGCAAAAGAGACTAGAGAAGCAAAGAGCCCAGCACTCCACGCTCCCGGTCTCTCAAAAATGGGTCGAAAAAGAAGCACCCAACCAAGTTGCTACTGTCCATATGGTTGGCAAAACCAGAAGGCGCCAGAAGTCAGCAACAAAACTCCATGTCAAGCGACCGGTGACTTGCAGCGTCTCCCGGGCGCTAAAACATAGAGAAGATTCTCCCACTCCTTCAAGTGAAGGACATCGGAGCGATCACTCTTCGAGCTCTTCATCCAAAAGAATGAGCTCCAGCTCAGTCACCAAGACGATATCCTCATTCGACTCTCGAAAGATGAACGTCTTAGTCACAAATGTTGAGCAACCTCCGCCGCAAGATGACGTAGCCACACGCATCCAGTAGCTGGAGCAGGGACAGCAAAGGATAGAAGCTCTCATAGAGAACTTACTTCTTACCCTCCAACGTCCACTGAATAATGAAGCTCCTCCAAGTCACCATGAAGAAGAGGTAAATGAGTCTCGCGCCCTTACCAAAAAGGACATTGACGATATCCTCGCCAAAGCAAAGGAAGAGGATTCACTAAAGGAACACGGAATCAAGCCACCATATCCCTTATGGATGGACTCGGTACCGTTTCCTACCAAATTCAAACAGCCCACTCTCTAAACATATACGGGGAAGGGCTCGGCCAGACAACATGTCATCCATTTCAAGATCCTGACAGGAGCCATCGCGGATCAAGACGCCCTCAAGATCCGTCTCGTCGTAAGTACCCTAAAAGGTA